>MEHQ01003622.1:32567-61945 GCA_008828725.1 Saccharina japonica | reverse complement strand
GCATGGGAAAACCGAACCTCACCGTAGGATTCCCAATATCGGATAACCGCACCGAACCGCACCCCAATATTTTTGCTTTCTAAAAACCGCACCGAGCCGGACCGTAGGATTTTCGGGGGAATAAAAAACGCACCGTGCATGGACAGTTAACCGTAAAGAACCCTGGAAAATTACTGCTGCTGTGTGCCAACATGATACATGATTCACCCAGGCCCCAATAAGTCCACACCTAAAACGGTGATTTGCAACCGCCGAATACTACGAAAACCAGGTGCCCACCTACGTGTTCAATTACCCCTACACCATCAACCTCCTCCCCGTTGACTTCCAAGGAAGCATCGACCGACAACCCCCTCTGCATAAAATTTCCTTGTTTGCAGCTGTTACTTTATGATGGTTATCCTGCCTTGAGACAGAAACAAGCAATCCTTCGATATGTTTGCCCGAAAAATCCCAAGTATTCTTGACATCCGACAATGTGTAGCATGAGCTTCAACTTTCATAACTCATAAGCACCCGAAATAATAAAACAACGGAAACAAAAGTAGCGTTCTTCCTATTGAGTTACTACTTTAATACGAGCCGCTCACACTTGTGGCCCTACCGCCGTGGGGGCGGGGGGGCCTCTTATTCCCTAGTACTCGTATATTACAAGTCGACAGGATTTTTGTTTTTTTAATATAGCCTGCAGTCACTGAAACCCAGCAAATATGCTGGTTGACATATAGAACATCATATTGTAACTCCACCTGGCATGTATGTACCAGTACGAGTATTGTTACAGCAGTACGTATATATGCACCGCTGCTATCATAGCAGCTGCTGCTGTACACCGTCTCGCACGAGCGCTACTACAGCAGTACTGCTGCTGTGCACTAGGTACATAATCCCCGAAAAGTGAAAGGATGACAATTAACTCACCTCGGAAATCGCTCAAGCCATCCTAAAACACGTACCAGGTACGCCTTTGGCCCTTGAGCGTCAGAGATTAACACACTACATGGGAACATACCGGTCTTTGACATGCGTGATGTTGACGTTTGCCCGTACGCTGCTTGCACCATGTGGTACGACTCGACCCGTCTCACTAGAAATCACGAATCACGAAAAACCTGGGCCAGCGAACGATCGCTGTCCAGTTGGAAGCAACAGCCCTGTTTGTTCGCGTGTTCTACCAGTCTACCAGCACCGTTCCGTGCGGTATCCACTTGGTATTCCCACAAGCGCGATGAACCAGATAAAGCTCGATGTTGCAAGTGAGCTACGTAGTGTACGTGCTCATCCAAAGATTATGAACCAGAACGCCAAATTCTCTCTATGACAACAAACTACAGATTATTCTTATATCGGTTCCCAATCACGAATAATCTTTTCCAATATATATATATACGGTCTCCAGTGAGAGAGTGCGAGCACACCTCCACAAAACTCCTTCATTGACGCGCGGAATAATGGCGCTGCCCGTGCTTAAACCGTTGACTAAAATACGCGATAATGTCAAGGTCAGACTTCGACTCGTTATTTTTGGACGGTTGAGCAAGAAACGCGCCTACTCCGAGCTCACTGGCATCTACATGCACAACGAATTCACGCTCGTAATCTGGAAAATTCAACACGGGGGCAAATGCAGTATCTTGTGTGCTACGCCAAGCTTTCTTGAAACGACAGCGAGTTGCAAAATCCTTACGAGTGAGGTCAACAAATAGTGCTGTGATTTCAGCATAATTGGGTACAAACCGACGTACAAAATTAATCACACCTAAAACAGAACGGAGGTCTTTAATGCAAGTGGGGGTGGGCATCTCTGAAATAGCTTTGATACGATCTTCTCCAACTGCAACGCCTTCAGCAGAAATTACGTGGCATAAATATACAACAGATTTAGGGCCAAACGTTAATGTAGACGGCTTCAGTGTGAGACCAGCTGCTTGCAACGCTACAAACATGCTTTCTAACGATTTTCGAATGGTTCTCCCACGTTGCGGACAATACACAAAGATCATCCATGTAAACGAGCAATTCAGGAATATGGCCCAAGGTTTTATGTGTCATTTCTGCAAAAGGCCACGGAGCATTACAAACACCAAACGGCATACGCTTATAACAGTACTTGCGATAATTATTGACAACTGCAGTAGACTCGACATGGTCGGGCTGGACAGGGATCTGCCAATAGGCGCTTTGGACATCAGCAACACCGATAAACTGAGCTCCTCCGACTGTGCGTACGTCATCTTCAAGGCTTGCCATCGGCCAAGTTTTGCGGATGAGATGCTTGTTAAGTGTACTCCGATAATCGACGCAAAGCCGCGGCTGGCCATCTTTACGAGCAACGATAGTCACCGAAGAAGCCCACGGACTCGAGCGCTCTTCAATAATATCATCAGCAAGCATGTCCTGTACACACTTGTTGATAATAGCTTCGGTGCGTGGATTGGCGCGATACGGACGGCGGCTTACAGGCTTCATATTAACGGGGAGGGGGAAACGTAGCCTCAGCAGTAGTACACTTGCCAAGCTCCGCTCTCGATAACGATAAAACGGGACGGTACTTTGCACAAAGTTTTAAAATGTTTGACTGCTGTTCAACGGTGAATGTAGAGTCAACAAAAGCTTTGGATAATGGTGCAGCAATTTCGGCACGAGCGGCTGCAATTTCGGTCGGTGTTTTTGGTTTTGCTGCAACAGCGTGCACGTGCAGCTGAGCAGGGGACACTACGGCTACACTCGACAAATTCCCTATATATAAGCCTACATGTAGAGCCAGAGCTTCGGACGAAGGATTAGCGATCTGTACGGCCACAGATCGACCTGACGCGAGCCACGTGGCTAGGGTACGAGCAACAATAACTCGTTCAAATTCAACCAGACGATATTCGCAAGACATCTCGTTTTCGGAGAGTATGCGCGGTTCAATTACAACTTCTGTATCTTGCAACGGTTTTACATCCGCGAACGCGGTAATGACGGCGCCGTGTCGAGGACATAAATTGTTAAGTTTACGTAATTGTACAGCGTGTATTTCCGCATCTTTGTGCACTGCAGCAACGGAGGGAGACACAGTGGACAGTGTCGGGTCTGAACAATGATCAGGCGACCGACGGGTAACTAGGATAGAGATAGAGCTCGACGAAACATTTAATCGTTGATTTTTCCAGTCTAATAATGCACAAAAACGAGGCATGACATCAGTATCAAGTAATATCTGGTCAGGACCAAGAGACGGAATAACAAGAGCATCAATACGACGAGTAATGTCACCCAAAGTGACTGATAAATTAATAAATCCCATTATCTCGAGCGGGGAACCATTGGCTGCGCTCAACGACATACACGACGGTGGGACAGGCTCAATCATGGCCTTATATAACGTTGGGTGGCGTTTCAAAAACAATAGTGAACCACATGTAAGGTCGCTTTCAGTGTCAATGGTCAAATCAGGAACGGCAAGACCATCGATACTACAGTACCAGGAATACGAATTCTCTGAGATGAAGAAGAGAGAGACAGAGACGGGTTTTATCGGGACAGTGATGAACTGAACCACGATTGTTTTTCTTCATCATTATCAAGATGACCTCCACTGTCTACTGCTGTACTCCGTAAAACCGTACGACGTTTCAATTCTGAGTCTACTGGAACAGTAGTACTACTAGCGGTGTCTCTCTTCTGCCCACGACGAGGTGCAGACAACAGACTGTTAACGGTAATCGTACCATGCGTATCAGACGAACTCTCAGCAACCACGGGGTGTTGCGCTGAACAATTCATGCTACAACTCGGTGTCTTAAGACCTACCGACAACTTGCTACTCATACTCTCTATGGGACACACAAGCGACGCGAGAAAGGTTTTAGATCTCTTTACGCCCTTCCTACTGCTCTCAACTGTAACAGCAGGCTCGCAATTCCCAAGTGCTACGGACCAAGCACCTGGGCGCCCCTACTCGGAGTCGTCGTCGTCCTCCGAGCTCGGCGTCCTCTTCTTCTTCTTCTCCTACTTCTTCTTCGTCTTGCCCTTGCCGCCTGCCGAGGAAGCTCCGGTTCCAACCTCGCGCTCCTCACGGCTGCGCGTCCAGCACTGGTCGACGGTGTGCCTTGTTTTACTCGAGGCAGGTCGGCTGCGTATACACCCTATCCGGCTGGTTCACGGGCAGAGAGCGGTTGCTCGAGGACGAGCGACCCTTGGCACGCTTGCCTTGCGACCCGCTGCCACTTCCACCACCCCCCTTTCCACGTGCCCCAGTTGAACGGTTCTGGGCAGGAGGGTTCGTGGTGAAACGGTCAAGTGCACGGTGAGGCACTTGGTGGTACAACGCGCTGGCGTGTCCCCCGGCCAGACTGGAGGCCTCGTGCCTGCGAGCCCGGTCGATTGCATCCTTCAAAGAGGTGGCCGGTTTATCAAACGCTGGGTTTCAATCCTTGTTGCCACAAAGCAACCGCCATCGCATTCCACGTTGTTCAATTGTCGTCGATACGGTCGACGGCAGCTTGGAACTGCGACAGGGTTGTGCGAAATCGCATGGCGTACGCCGAACCAGTCTCGGCGCCCTTCTGGTTGAAGGACGCGATCTGCCTCGCACATTCGTCAATAGAGTTCACCGGCATCAGCAAGTCGAGCAGCGCCCGAGTCATCTCGTGCCAAGTGGAAGGTGGCATGAACGACCCCGGCTTGTCCGGCTCGGATGATACCGTGGCTTTGCTCGTATCGATTTGGTCAGTTACTAATTGCTGAATCAGCGTTAGACGGTGCCCTTCGCCGAACGAGGCGACGTGCTCGAGGGCGACCATGTCACTGAAATCGTCACCATTCGAGCGAACTCTCTTCGCTTTGAAGCCAACGATGAATCTGAAATGACTCAAACGTTCCGGGACGTTCTGGTCACTCGACCCGGTCAGACGAGGCACCCCACGCAAGTCAGCCGCCGTAACGGCAACGGCTGCAACGTCCATGGGCAAGGGGCGAGCAACGAGCCAATCCGACGACGGATTGGTGAGATTTGCTGACGGCAGCGGGGGGTTAGGAGGGTTCGCAGACGATGGTTGCGTACCTCCTACGTTCTGTACAGCAGCACGGGCTGTTGATACAGAGTTAGTCGACACGGTTTGGTCGGCAAGACGCAAGATGATGCCGAAACAGGAACGTCTGCGGTGGAAATACTCGACGACCCTGAGTTCTCTACTTCTGCAGAAGCGGTGTGCGACACAGGACCCGCCTCGCTCGCCATGGCCGCTTCGTGTACCAGAGCTGCGTCGTGGCGGCTGGTGGTGAGGGCCACTTCCACGGAGGCTGCAGACAACGGTGCCTGCGGGCGGTTCTGTCGAATCGCCCTGATATTTGCCTTTGTCTCCCCCGTCCAGAAAATAATGGCAAGCTCACCCGGGGTCATCTCTACGGAGGATTCACCCTGGTCGGATGGAGCTTCCTCGCTCGACGACGAGGAGGAAGAGAATGACCGAGAAGACGACTCCTGGTCGACGTGAGGCGACGATGGGGCATCACGCTGAGGGGTTGGTGGTGGACTCGGCCGCTCCTTCCTCATCAGAAGTATGCGGTGTGCCTAAATCAACCAGCGGTGTAGATGGCTCAGTCTCGGGCTCTGCGGGGGGGTTTCCCGCAGCCTTCTTCTTTTTCGCCATCGGCGATGAAAAATTCGAAATGAAAGGACTTGCTGCAAGCGCAAGCCTGAGTCGACGCCAGTATGAGACTCTTGTGTTCCGGGTTCGACTTTTGTCTGCAGCAAGCTTCTCTTTCTTGGCTTTGTAGCGTGTAGGACACGCCAGATATCGGTGATGCTCGGCACGGCAAGCCAGGCAGAAGTGACATGAGGCAAGGCGCAAGCTCATCTCATATCAAGAGTCACGACAGCTGTCACAAGTAATTACTTGGTGACCAGGCCGGGTAATTCCCCGCCTCAATTACCGTCAGATCTACCGAGACCTATGACCACTTTTAGTACAAGATCCAATATCCACGATAATGGAGGAACATCTTCTGCTAGCAGCCGATTTTCCTAATTGAGAATTGGCTTTCCGATGAGAATGAAAATCGACTTTAGTACTTTGTTATTGTTTAAGAGTTGTATTTCGCTCACGATCAAAAGTTGACCTACTGTAGAAAATATGTTTCTCGATGGTAGTGGTATACTAGTAGTAGTAATAGTAGCCGTAGCAGTAGTAGAAGTAGTATAGTACGAGTAATATAACATAGGTTAACATATCGTGTGCTCCGCCGCAAGCGGTCTCGGGGGATGGATACGATGGGGGACGGGAGGAAAGCACCTCTCAATAACACTAACGAACGAACGTTGCGCCTGATGTTGTTCGTGTCCCAAAGACCCCTCCCGTCCGACAAAACCAAGCACCGAGCATCCATGACGCACAGCACCCAGCAACGAAGTACCACGCACCCAGCACGAAACACCCAGCAACCCACGACCCCCTGAGATACGCCGAGCATCTCGTACCCGTATGTGTCCTGCTTCTCACACCACTTGCTTTTCCCATCAGAAGAAGAGCCGATATCTTCATGTCGCCTATAAAGATTTGATTTTTATGTTGTTCCGCCGATATTTTGGGGGGCAAACGATCCAGACTATTCGCGAGTTCTGGATGTTCCGCCCCGTGGTCTATTCGGTCTGTTCGGCGGTGACGTGGATACGTACTGCTGTAGTCGTTTTAGAGGCTGTCGCAGATGGTCAAACGGGGGTATGGTTTCGGTCGAACGGGGTGAAAAAAGTGGTCAATCGGGGGGAGTAGATACATTTAGTAGGTACGTGGGGTTATCCCCCCCCGAGATGTGGTCAAACGGGGGGCTTAGTTTGCTCCCTCGTGCGCCGCCGTCCTGTAAGGCCCAAAGACGTACCTAAAAAAAAACAAAAACATGTGCGTGCTTGGCATGGGCTTCGGGCATCTCGCCAGGCCTTCGGAATGGCGTTTGAGGCCTGTTTGGGCCCGCGGGAGCCCTTTCCGCGGGCGCATGTTGACCCTACCCCCAAATGGCCGTAAAACCAGGGGGTATACCCCCAAATGACCATTTCCCGCGGGAGCCCTTTCCGCGGGCGCATGTTGACCCTACCCCCAAATGGCCGTAAAACCAGGGGGTATACCCCCAAATGACCATTGCCCTATTATTATTATTATCATTATCATCGTGTGGACCGCTGGAGCTTCGTGTCGCCCAGGGTCGTTCATCGTCGGATTGAAGGAACGCCGTCGTCGGAATCGCGGCATAATTATAGTGGGATCGCCGGAGAAACATCATCTGGGATCACCCCACAAGTACTACACTATCATCTACAACAACAAGAGCCGCCGGGGTAATATCAACGCCAGGAGCTGCCTAAACGCGGAGTCGTCGGGGAGATGTTTCTGGGACTGCTGCAATCATAAGCCTGTGGGATTGCCGAAAATACAACTTTCGGAGTCGCTACAGCACTACTACTGTTCGCTAGGACTGCCGGAGTTTCCGGAGTCACCGTAATAGTATAATCGTGGGTTCGTCGATTGTCTTCCGGGATCGGTCCACAGCATAATATATTTTGGGATCACCGGGGGAGAACGTCTTCTAGGATTACCGCATCATCATCGGTTCAGGACTGCTGGAACATCGCTTCTGGAGTCGCTGGACGCCATCATTGATTTAGGGCTGCTGGAATTTCGCTTCTGAAATTACTGAACATCATCAACATCGGTTAGGGCTGCTGGGACATCATATCTGGGGCCGCTGCACCATCACAATCTGGACCGCCGGGAGGAGGACATTTTCATCGCCTGGGGTCGTACCAGCTTAAATGGCAAGATTCGTTTTATAGCAGTGCCACACGTCTTCTTAGTACGGGGCGGGCAGAAACGTGGTAGCCTGCTAGTAGTTATGTTTCTTGGTCAACAAACTGATCATTGAAATATTGTGTTTTGCTCAAGATGCAGTTGCGAATGTTTGCAGTAATACATGTTGCCTCTCTTTGACACAAACCTGTCTTTAACTGTTCATCCACCCTTTGGGCAGTACAATGCCATGGCAGTAAGGAATGTGTTTCAGAAGCAAATTGTGATCTGCTGTTCGACTGGTATCCTTTAAAAAACAAACATACGGCCGATAACGGTGTCGTATTATTAAGCGTACGGAGTAATATCGTATCGAGTATGTCTGTCTGGTATATGTATAGTGAGACCCACGCGGGTCCTAAGGCCTGTCTGTGATATGTAGACGGTTTGCACGCTTGCCCTTGCATCAAACCTGTCACAACATTATGATTTTACGTTGCCAGGTTACGCATAGTAGTTGTTGCGTCGGCTGCAGAAGGATTGATCCCCCGTCGTAAGCGAAGCAGGAACGGTTGATGTTGTTGCTGCGCAGCAAAGGAGTAATGAACCTTTGTTGCGATGTATCAACGGATACCACACGTAAATATGCAGACAAGTAAAGTACACGAAGTAGCAACAGTGGGAGTTGTCGAGATAACATTATAGTAAGTATGCTACCGTATATATAACGTCAGTTGCCTTAAGTATCAAGCACGAGCACGTTACGTTAGACCAAGTTGACTGAGTAACTATTTTGTAGTTTCGATTGCTAACAGTAATTAGACTTTGTTACCTCCATCGAGGGGTCGTGTTGATGTAGGTACTATGCTACAGCAGCAGTATCCAGTAGCCTACTGAGTCGCTGATCGGGAACAATGTCGTATTAAAGTAACAGGTATAATATTAGGTGTATGTACCAGCCTATCTATCTAACTCAGTAGCATGGAGTGCTATTGAAGTAAGGGTGTACTCAGTTATGTACGTACGAAAGTACTTGGCATCAGTACAGCCATGGATATGCGGCGAAATACGAATAGGAACAATCTAAGAAAATACGCGGGGCATCTAGAACCTGTTCGACGCTTGAACGTCTGGAAGCGTAGCGTTCTTGAGAACAGTACGTAGTACGTAGAACGGTCACAAGCAAGCATCTGAGGAACGTTGCTGTGGGTCGGTCAGTACAACCACCCGATAGAGTACATCTAGCCGTAGAGCCGAGCGTGTCGAGGCTGGTTGCGCCCACCAAGCTCACAACCAATCTTCTCAGCTCTATCTGATATTTTCTTTCGTCTTCTTCATCTTGTCCCAGAGAGAGCTTTCTTTTTAACATCATCTATTTCTTCTGAGAGAAGCTAACGAGCGCGCCTAACGGCGGCTCGCGCCAAGCCTCTGGACTAGCACGTCCACCACAATGCCACAAGCGGAAACCGTTCCCCAACAGATTGACGGTACGGTCAGTGGGGGCGGCGGCCAACAGCTTCGCATAGAGCGGCTTTGGGAGGAAGTGTCGTCAGGGGCAGGTGTGTTGAACGAGATGGGGGATGGCGACTAAGAGGCAGGCCGGTAATAGAGACCGGGGACGAGCCATGCGCTTACTGCGGACGGGCCATGGATGGCCCAATTGACGGACTGGGGGGCATGAACGCACCGGTACAGGTACCGTGCGACCACGGAGGGCGGGTACACGGCCGTTGCATGTTCGAACGCGCAGATAGTATTGCACGCGGGAGCGCAGACCCGCGGCCTTGCCTCGCGTGCCAATCGGAATGGCCGTTGGGACGACGACCTCCCCACCCAGCGGAACTTGCTCGGGAAATGAGCGCGATCGAGGAAGAGATAAGAGAGAGATGGCCGAGGACGTTCGAGACCCTGCGGTTCTCGACGATAGTCGGTTGGGAACTCTCGCAGCTGGACCAGACCGAGTACCAAAGCACCGGTGTATACAACACGTTCGGGGACATGTTGAGAGCCCAGGGACACTGCGAAGCAGTATCATTCCTCCTGTGTACCCTGTTTTGCGCTACCTTCGGTCTACCTTCAGGGGCTTATATTGAGTGCCCTCGCCCACGAGGTTGGACACAAGTTGTTGACTGCTACCGCCAACTGATCCGAGCAAACAACGTCCACGCCCAAGACGTTGCGCTGCGCCTTCAAGGAAGACGCTCTACATCGGCCCCCACGTGCAAGAGTTCCTGGTAAACCTGGGCCCTGTTTGGGATGAACGCTTGACGAGATGGTGTATCGACTTACGAGAAGCGATGAACGGAAGGAGGGCACTTCCTCGGTTCCCGGTCGGTGAGCCTGCCCGGCAGGAAGCGGGGTTCCTCGAATTGAGCAGCAACCTGATGGGGGAAGGTCCTCGGGACCAAGAAGGAACGACAAGGGGAAGCACGGGAGGCAGCCACGCCGCCAGAGAGGAAGGGGATGCGCAGTTACAGCTACGGAGCACAGGGGTTACTCTCGCGCGAACTGACACCGCTCCGGAAGCACCGGAAACTATGACTTCTACGTCAGATGGAGAAGGGGGGGGGTGGGTGACCGAGAGCGAAAGTCGAGGTAGACCAGGGGGGCGAGGATGAGAAGGACGAGCAACCAGCGCCGGGAGAGGGACTGGTAGGGGCGAAGAACGCAACGCCGGGGGGGTAGCGCTTCACCTTCAACGACCGGCAACCGGGACTCACAGAGGCTAGGACGCCGAGAAAGCGTCCCCGCAGGGGAACCAGCGAGTCTGACCGCCCGGAGGGGGAACCACCAGGTGGAAGGGTACGTGGAGGAGCTGGAGAGCTTCAAGTGGGAAGCGCGCGGCTGCACGCCTCCCTAGGCCGGAACCATGAACGCATAGCGTGCGGGGTCTGCAACGCAGCGGTCAACCAAGGACACCGCGTGGTGAGACTGCCGTGCGGGGACGACAACCACGTCATCCATGCGAGATGCGTACTGGTGGCAGTTAGGAGCGGTGGAGCGCGAAGGGGGACACTGACGCCGCTCGTCTGCAGCGAGCGTGGGTGCGGGGCACGACACGGGAGACGGGAGGCCCTTGATGCCGCTGTACAGGCCGACCCCGGCCTTCGAGAGGCAGCCGTCGCCCTAAGGAGGAGGCCCGAAGAGGACGACGAGGGACACTGCCAAGGGTTCTACTACCCCTGGGACCAAGATAGTCTGGGGGTGGCAGATCCCTTAGACCGAGTGTTCATGACCGACCTCCAAATGCAGTTCATCACCGTCGTTAAAGTGCAACCGAAGCTGGCAACCACTCACGCTAAGCTTATCACCCACTCGCTAGGTCTCGTCAACCACGCTCTGGGGGTGCACCGGCCGAGCGGGGCCCCGAACACACCAACTTCCCTTTTGCGGGCGCTAAAGCTGTGGTACATCCTCCCAGCCTTGCTGCACTCTCAGGACGGGCGAATGAGTAGGACCGCGAGGTTCACGTCTGCCGAATACGGGGACCTGACCACGATTCTCCCATGGCTTATGGAGTACACCGAAGGCACGGTGACACGCCTCAGGGGGCTAGCACGCGAAACAACGGACGCGCCCAAGTTTGAGAGGGCCGCGTCAGCGTGCCGGCACCAGGGGGGGTAACAGTAGTAGCGCGTGGCATTTTAGCGGAACCGCGCGCGCCCGGCAATGAGGATACATGGTCTATAGTGATGGCGAAATTCCCGGAAGAAGACCGAACCTCCGTCCAAGAAGCTGCGGTGGCAGCTAGGGTGGCAAGCTTGACCGAACCAGAGGAAGGGAGTGGCCCCACGTGGCGCTCAGAAGGAGAGTCCAACTCTCAGGTGGCTTCCGAGGTTGTCAACTCCCCCAACGCATTATCAGGAGCGGGGAGTGACGATCTGCACTTTTCGTACCTACAGTCCATCATCAGGACCCATTTTGGCCAAGAACACTCTGGCGCCGGCACGAAAGCCTTTTGGAGGAGGATGGTGGATGAACCTGACGCTTTCCCGCCGGAGTTTTGGGAGCTGTTCCTGCGGTCAAATCTCACGGCCCTGGGAGAAAAATTCCGCCCGTTATGTGTGGGGATGACGTGGAGGCGACTGATTGCGGCACGGACTATGAGGGGGTGGAGACCGAGTATGGAGGAGCTAAATCTCGAAGAAAGCCAGTACGGGGTTGGGGTGTCGGGGGGGGTGGAGCATGTAGCGTTACGTGCCCGAATACACCTTGAGGCAGGCAACTCGATCATCCAGACAGACGCGTCCAACGCGTTTAACTCGGTCCTGCGGAAGCCCATGCTTGAACAGGTAGCCGTCTGCACGCCAGCACTCACGGGGTTCGTAGCCAATTGCTATGGCGAGAGGCCCGCCTCCGTGTTCTTCCAGATGAACTCGGTAGAAAGGGCGAAGCTCGAATGCTCCCTTGGGGTGCAGCAAGGAGACGCTATGGGACCGGCCATGTTCTGCCTGCCGCTACGGCCGGTGCTTACGAGGGTTCGGGAGGAATACGAGTCGCAGGGGGTCAAAGCCTATGCATACCTTGACGACATCACTATCGCGGCCGGCGAGATATTACCCAGGACGATGGGAGTGTAACTATTAGGAGAATAACTAGAAGAACAATAAAGTATGCATCCATCATCGAGTAGAAACCCGACGCCAAAGACGAAACAAAAACAATAACGAAGATACATAACAGGCGCATGCACAGAACTGACCACACCACCATGATCGGCAGAAATATGCCATCCATGCCTAGGAAAACTAGTAAATCGATTTTAGATTACGCGAGGAACCCTACCATTACCATACTGTAGGTATGCGCTATTCACCCGCGGATTAGCATGCGTACCAATGTCATGCACGCATGCATGCCTCCAAACTGGAAACCTGATTCGCTTTTTTCCCTACCGTTGATAACGTGCAAGACAATTACGTTCCCCAAGTATTGGGCAAGGTGCGATTGTCATAACACTCCCCCCCCTTCCTCTTCACCCCCCCCCTTAATATATACTTGAAGTATTATCTATAGGTTGGGTTGGGGTCGGTCGGCAACGGCGCTCCAAAACAAGCCTCTCACAGCGTGAGATAGACAACCACGGTACCGTTTTGTTTTTTTGGCGGTCACCAAGGCTGGAGGTCTTATCAGATCATCTGTGCTGGGTTGATAACCTCAACTCCGCACAAGGGGAATGCTCGTATCACGTAGTGTTTATATGGTAAGGCACCCACGAGGAAGATACATAGCATTCCCATTGCTGTCTCTGGATTACACCAGAAATGAAGGCATTCCATTGGAGGCTGTCGGCCATATGCAAGTCCGCCTCACAGGCGGTTCTTAGCAGGATGCAGCTCACTCTCAGTGCGACTCGCCCGATACCTCACGGCGTTTCGCGGTTGGTGCAAGCAATGTCTGCCTAGCTGGTGAGAACCCAGCATGCTCTGTCCCGACATTGTAGGGGTGTGAGGGTTTATGGTCGTACGACTACGGCCATGCACGACATGAATACATGAGTACACCCTCCCCCCCATTCTCCCTGCTCCCCCCCTCCTCACTTGGAGCTAAGCCTTCGTTCCGGTCGACCTCTGGGCCTACATACGCGGTGCATCCGCTCATTCTACGTTGATCTCCTCGCTTGACATAAGAACCCTAAAACTCTTGTCGATCACTAGAAGGAGGGAGGGGGGGGTGTACTCATGTCGTGCACGGTCGTAGTCGTATGACAGCAACCTCTCTCACACACACGCGCGTGTTCAGCACGAAACGCTAACAACTAGAAGAAACAAAAACACACCCAAACGAACAAAGCATGGAAAACTGCAAAAAGGTAAACCAATGAACTACCTAGTACTAGACTATTAGGAGAAGACCTACAAGAACCATAAACTATGCATCCATCATCGAGTAGAAACCCGACGCCAAAGCCGAAACAAAAAAAATAACGAAGGTATACAATAGGCGCATGTACATAATTGACCACACCGCCATGGTCGGCGGAAATATGCCATTCATGCCTACAGTAGGAAAACTAGTAAATCGATTTTAGATTACGCCTACCCTCGCTCCTAATAGCGAGGAACCCTGCCATTACCATACTGTAGGTATGCGTTATTCGCCCGCGGATAAGCATGCGTACCAACTTGATGCACGCATGCATGCCTCCAAACTGGAAACCTGATTCGCTTTTTTTCCTACCGTTGATAACGTGCAAGACAATTAATTTCCCCAAGTATTAGGCAAGGTGCAATTGTCGCTGCCTTAACAGCGATAACACCCCCCACCCCCTTCCCCTTCACCCCCCCTAAATATTTGATATATATAGGTTGGGTTGGCGCCGGCTGGCGACGGCGCTGTATAACAAGCCTCTCACTGCGTGAGCTAGACAACCACGGAACCGTTGTTTTTTGGCGGTCACCAAGGCTGGCGGCCTTGTTAGATCATCTGTGCTGGGTTGAGAACCTCAACTCCGCACAAGGGGAATGCTTGTATCACGTAGTGTGCATACGGTAAGGCACCCACGAGGCAGATACCCATTGCTGTCTCTGGACGTGGCCACAGCATAAATAAAATCAATTCATTGGAGGCTGTCGTCCATATGCAAGTCCGCCTCACAGGCGGTTCTTAGCAGGATGCAGCTGGCCCTCAATGCGACTCCAACACCTCACGGCGCTTCGCGCTTGGTACAAGCAATGTCTGCCTGGTTGATGAAAACCCAATGTGCTCCGTCTCGGCATTGTAGAGATGCGAGGGTTTATGGTCATACGACTACGGCCATGCACGACATCAGTACCCCCTCCCTTCCCCTCCCGGTCTAAGTTTCTATGTAATATATGTGGAAATCACGTCATGATCGCCCAAATGTTGGAGGTTTCTCCTATGAGGAGTAGGCACGGTGCTCCGTCTAAGAAGGGAACCATGCATGCGTGGTCAATGGTCAAATAACTAAGGCAAGCAACAAATATAATACACCCTCCGTCCGATGTAATACACCCTCCGTCCGATGTACTCCGTCCCGGTATTGTAGGGATGCGAGGGTCTATGGTCATACGCCCCCCCCCCCACTTCCCACTTCCCCCCAACGTCACTCCCTGTCAAACAACTAACCCTTGCGCAATAATATGCACCTATATGTTATAGAGCGCTATAACAACATAGCATAGCACAAGATAATAGATCGGCCCCCGCACCGCCCCCCCCCCCTTCCGCGTCTTGCTTACTTCGCTGAGACGCATGATAACAGGCGCTATAATAGCGGGACGAGCCACGAGGCTAATAAAAACTTCACCGATTCGATCGAAAATGTCCACATTCGGTCAAAATCGGCCACAATCAGTGAAAATCAGCTGTACTTTCGGTCAAAAATCAAGACCCGTTTCGATCAACTGCCCAGCGATCGGCAATAATCGGTCACAATCTGCCAGCGTCGGCCACTAATTGGTACAATTTTCGGGCCACAATCCGGTCACGATTCGATCAACAGGTCGAGCAAACGATTGGTCACCGATGGTCCTGATCGCTCACGGTTGGCAAACCAATCGGTCAGCGATCGGTCACAGCATCGGTCACAATCGGTGCACGTCACCCTACGGTCCAAAAACTACCACAACCACATCAGCCACCACGAGCGACCGACCAACCACCGCCACCAACACCACCAGCCTACGCGCCAGCCACCACCACCAGACGGCGGGCGTCTAGAAAATTGGACAAACGTTGATAGATGGACTGTCAACTTCCCTCCCCCCCCCGCCCCGCACCGCCGCCCTCCGCGCCTGTCCCCGCAGGCATCCCATATGTAATCTCATCAGCTCTGTGCGCGTCACTGCTTGGACCCCCCTCCCCCCTCCCCTCCGACTCCTAGCCCTCTTTCCCTACCGCCCGCGAGGAGACTCTCTCCCGCGCAAGGAAAGCTCGCGCGCGTGCAGAATCATGTGTTGTCCGCGTTGTCTCCGCCGAACGCCCCGAACGATACCGGCGGGGGGCAGGTGTGCTGATGCAGTGTTTGTTTGGCACGTCATCGTGGCGACGAGGCTTGAGGAAGAAGGTTCCGTTAGAGAAACCGCTGCCCATGTTGGAGCTGTTCTCTCGGCTGCTTGGCAGAGCAACGATACGGCAGCCGGTGCCGTCATGAGGCCTTGAGCCGAGTAGTCCACCGTGTCCGGCAGCAGGCCGCCCGTGCCGTGGCGATGGCGGTGGCGTCCTCGCTGTGCGAGAGGAGAAAATGAAGGCGCAAGAGAGAGGGGGGGGGTGAGTGTGCGTGTGCGTGCGTGTGCGTGCGTGTGCGTGTGCGTGCGTGTGTGTTGGTTTTGTTACTTATTTACTGTTTAGTCAATTTTGGTCCATGCTGTACACATTGTTGGTCAATGAAGTCCATTTTGTTTACATTCTTGGTCAATTTGTTCCATTTCATATACTTCGAAGTACCTCGTTAAGTCAGTTTGGTCCATTTCGTATACATTTGTTAGTTACGGTGAATTAAGTTGGTAGTTTGGATCAACAACCGGAGAATATCAGCAACAACAACAGCGACACGCAACAACGAACAAATACCGCCCTCCGTCACCACCCCCATACCGCGCCCCACCTACCGCAACTCCTGCCCCTTCGCACACCGTATCCTTCGCCACACCCCCCACCCTCAATAGTGAAAGTACCGCCCGCCCCGCTTGTTCTGCTAGACAACTATGGGTTGGCGTCGAGTGGCAACGACGCTGTAAAACAAGCCACCAGACTCTAGACATGAAATTACTAAGCTAACCAGTTTTTGTTTCCTCATATCCAAACACAAACCGGACATAGACATGGAATTACTGAACTAACCAGCTTTATTTCCTACTGTAGTAAAAAAACACAAACCGGATATAGACATGAAATTACTAAGCTAACCAGTTTTAATTTTCCTCATATCATAACACAAACCTCATAACACAAACCGGATATAGACATGAAACTACTCAACTAGCCAGTTTGTTTTCTCATATCAAAACACAAACCAGACATAAGACAAGGAATTACTCAACTAACCAGTTTGTTTCTCGTATCAAAACACAAACCGGACCTGAAACATGAAATTACTAAACTAACCAGTTTTTTTCCTCATAACAAAACACAAACTGGATTTAGACATGAAAATACTCAACTAACCAGTTTTTTTTTGCCGTACCAAAATCCAAACCATACATTTAGTGTATATCTTATCCCCTATCGTACCAGGTAACATGCAGAAAAACCTTTAAACATAGACAAAAAGCCTAGCATGAAGGAGGACCACCTTAAGTGCACACACATAGATACAGCAAGGTCACCCCGACATGTTCAAATAACATGAAGGTTGGGGTCTCGTGGTGAGATACCTGGAAAACATTTCCGATTTGCATGGGGCGGTGGAAATCAGGTCTGACGTCTTCCTAACCCCCTGAAACTTGGTGCACATACCATGCGCCAAATGAAGGGGGGGGGGGGATGATGCATGGCATTAAGTCAGACCTGTTAAACTCATGAAACAAACACCTTGCCAATGACCGACCACACGACCAAAGATAAGGAGCACCAAGCGGTACGTAGATATCTTGATACCTTGAAGGATAGAAGCCGGTACAAAACGTGGGGGGATCGTTGGCCAAGCTTTCGGCAGCAGGTCTACTCGGGAAAATTAGTGGGGTAGCTACCCATGGTGAAACGTACATACGGTGGAGGAAGCGATGTACGGGGCATCCCGATGTGTGAGTAAGACTTTGTGTTATGCAAGCCGTCCTTGAACCTTGCACGGTAAAAATGACCTCCCAGGAGGAAAGTAACCAGTACAGCAGCGGGGTAAGAAGACAGAAGATACGATCGTGGGACGCCAGGATGGTTACCATGCAGATCGCCTGACACAAACGTGGGGTACTTGTGTCAAAGGTGTTGAACTTGGCTAAAGGCTACGAGCCCGTGTTGGAGACACTTTTTAGTGTGGTGCGCCGGCAGAAGAACTGAAAGACACCGTACCCTGAACGAGTACTAGGATTGGGAAGTCCCAGTAACTTGAACACTCCCCACTACGAACATGAAAACAAACAAGCTGGAGATAGTCTCGGGAGAGATCAGGCGAACGACGATGAGGCAGGGTGGGTGGAGAAAGAAAGATTGGAAAGGTAAAATACTAGTAGTGCTGGTGTTCGGAGTTCCTAGCGACATGACGAGAATAGAGTTCAAGAGGGAGTGCGACGAAGTAGGACTGTACTGCTTTGCATTAGGACAAGTAGAAAGGGAGCCAGAACATTTCCGAGTCACGCTTAAACTGAGAGCGAGCATGGAGTGGCAGAGATTAGAGAAAGAAAAAGTGTCGGCATGGATTAGAAAATCAGGCTGGAGGGTATGTATAGCTAATGGAATAGCGAACATAATACGTAGTTCTAGGATGAACGGAGGAAAGGGGAGGCAGGAAACAGTAAGTGGCCCAAAGGGAATGGGAGAAAAACACAGCGGCGTAGAGCAAGAAGACAAAACCGGAAACGGAAACAGTGAGAAAACTCAAAGAGGAGAACACAGAAGTAGCAACGAAGGAGAAAAAACGAAAGACAAAAGTCGAGCGAACAGTGAAACGAAGAAGAAGCTGAGAATAGGATCATGGAACGTATGTGGATTCGCCACGGAAGAGCGCAAGACGATAGAAATAGCCGAACAAGTAGGCGAGCGCGACCTAGACATAGTGGGAATTCAAGAGTCGTGGGAAAAAGAGGGGGGGGAAATACGATGCACAATTGGAGAGTACCCATGGATAGGGAAAAAGATGAAGGGACAGAACAACAAGAATAGGGGGGCGGGGGGAGTAGGGTTCCTAGTCAAAGAATACTTGTGTGACATAATAGAAGTGATCAAAGACACGAAATTCGACGAAAGCATCTAGATAAAGATACCAGGGGAGAGGGGAGCGAATTGTTATTTATTAGGAAACATCTATATGCCCCCAGAGTCGAAGAGTACGGTAAACGATATACAGAAGAAGTTCGGAGAAATAGCAGTAGATGTGCAAAAATATGAAAGACAAGGAGAAGTAGTACTAGTGGGAGATTTTAATTCAAGAATTGGGAAGGCAAGCAACCCGAACGAGAGCATTGGGCAATATGGGGAAGTAACAAATAATAAGAACGGGGAAGAGATGTTGAAGTCCCTCAAGAACAATGAGATGAAGGCACTGAACGGTAGAGTAAAAACGCCAGAGCCAGAATGGACTAGACAGTGCATACAAAAGGGAGAGAGCTCCGTTCTTGACTTTATAGTGGTAGAGAATGAAATTAGTAAGGAAACGGAAGTGCATGTATGCACAGCGGACGTAGGAACTACGATCACTGCCTAATATGGGCAGACAGTCAGCAGACGAGAGTTATCATAAATAGGCGAGGTGGGAAACTGTACAGATGGCGAATAGATAAACTAGAAGTAAAATAAAAACGGGAAGAATTTCAAGAAGAGATTTCCAAAAATGCAGAGCGTTTTTTCCGAGCTGTTGGAAAGCATAGGTACGACAGAGAACAACATGGAGAGGGATAGTGCAGGAGCGAGGATAACAGAAGGATGGGAACAATTGGTCAAGACCACAGCAAGTAAAGTAATAGGGAAGAAGTTGATCATATGCAACAGAGCAGTAAAATGGTGGGATGAGGAAGTAAAGGAGGCTATAAGAGTAAGGTGAAAGGCACATGCAAGATACACATCGAGTAAAACTACGTCAGGATGGGAGGAGTATGCTATCGCTAGAAAGAAAGTAAAATATATGGTTGAGAAGAAGAAAGGGGTATGGAAAGACGTAGTTAATAAAACGAATGAATAGTTTGAGGGAGGGATGAAGCAGATGTGGGTAGGGATAAAAAGGATACTAGGCAAACAAGCAGGAGAGGCAGATACGGGGATAGTTACATTAAGAGCACAGAACGGTAAAATGGTTAGTAGTTCGAAGGGGAAAAGGGAAGTGCTTGTAGAGCACTACCGCAAGCTAGGAACGCCCACAACCAACGAAACTTTCGAAGAAGAATTTGGAAAGAAAATCAACGCGTGGGCAGAGGCGAACGTAAATGTATCAGAAAGGGGAGACAGTGGTTCAGAAGGGATACAGGGAGAGTTCACTAGGGAAGAAGTAAAAACGTGTGCAGCTAACCTTAAGAATAGAAAGGCAGCAGGGGCAGACCAAATAGTGAATGAATTCATAAAGTACGGGGGAGAAGGAATGCTTACCATGATGGTTGAGTTGTATATCTGGATAAGGAAAAACGAGTACGCACCTAAGAGGCGGAGAGAAGGAGTAGTAGTAAACTTGTTGAAGAAAGGAGATAAAGCTGACCCGGGTAACTATAGGGGGATAACGTTACTAAGCACTGTAGATAAAACATTTTGTAATATTTTGAACGATAGATTACTAAGCACTGTAGATAAAACATTTTGCAAGATTTTGAACGATAGAATGGGAACAATTATGGAGAAGGAGAAAAATATTAGCGAAGATCAAGCAGGATTTAGGCCAAACCGTAGTTGCGTAGACCATGTGTACACATTAGGTAAGGTAATCCAAGGTAGAAAAGACGCGGGACTAACATCGTACTGTTTATGTCTAGATGTACAGAAGGCCTACGACACAGTATGGAGAAATGGACTGTGCAAACAGTTGTGGGAAGTAAGGATCAGAGGGAAAATGTGGAGAATGATGAAGACGATGACGGAATGTGCGAGAAGTGCTGTGATGCTGGACGGGGAAATACTGAAGTACGTTGATATCCTACAAGGAGTTGCACAGGGATGTACGTTATCACCTAACCTATTCAAGGTATACATTCATGACATGATAGTAGCCGTAGAAGCAGCATCGCAGGGGGTCCCGGTGGGGGAAGATACGGTGTCGTAATTCATGTTTGCGGATGATTTCGTGGGCATATCAGAAACACCCGAAGGACTGCAAAAACAAATAGAGAAGGCACTAGAGTACACTAGGAAATGGAGAGTGACGGCGAACGTTAAACAGTGTGCAGTAGTTGTATGTAACGAAGATAAGGAGAGTCCGGCAACTTTTAAGTGGAAGTGGGGAGAAGATGAATTACCGATCGTAGACCAGTATACATACCTTGGCGTAGAACTCTCAAAAGACTGCTCTTGGGATGCACACATAACAAAAATAATAGCCAAGGGTAAAGCACACGTAGGCAAGATGGAAGAGATCCTAACAGACTCGCACCTTGACACTAGAATTAGGAGATGTATCCTGATGAATGTGATTGTACCAAAATTAGAGTATGCAGGAGAAGTATGGGAAGGGAACGCAAAGCTCGTAAGCAGCTGGAAAGAGTACAGATGACAGCAGCTAAAAAAGTACTAGGATGCTCAAGTACGACGAGTATTAATAATACGGTACTAAGAGCAGAACTGGGAATGTGCCCACTTAAGAAAAATAGAGCCGTACGCAAGTTGAAATGGCAATATAAAGTCAAGAACATGCCAAGTAAGAGGTTGCCAGCCATAGTTGATAAAACCGTATGGGAGAAAGTAACCAAAGGGCGAGCTGGAATAAGGTGGGATAGCGTAGTCGAGAAACTATGGAAGGATTTAGGAAACCAAAAAGAGATGCTGGTCATAGAGAAGTTTGGGGGGTACAAGACAGAAGCAAAATAAAAGAAAGAAAGAAAAGAAAGTGGAAGCGGAGGAGCACTTAGAGATATAACGCGGGTTGAAAGAAGGGATAGGAATGAAAAGGTATCTGCACGGCCCAATGGACTTCGCGAAAAAGCTGAAACTGCGATTTCGTGTAGGGGACCTGGACCTGCCAGAAAGAAGAAGGAGGTATACCAGTAGCCGGGAAGAGGAGGAAGTAGAGGCACAGATGTGCCCATGTGGCAAAGCCATAGAGAGTAGAGTTCACATAGTGGGAGAATGTGAAAGGTACAAGGAGGAAAGGGATGTGCTAGAGGAGGAGATGAGGAAAATAGACGAGTGTGACATGGAGCAGTTTGGTACACTAAATAGTAGCGAGAAAACGATCGCTATCTTAGGAGATAGATGGTGGCCACAGGCGGCGAAACAGGAAGGGGATAAGATTAGCAAAAAGTTTCTTTGTAATATATGGAAACAACGTAATGAGCGCCCAGTGTTGGAGGTGTCTCTATTAGGAGTAGGAACGGTGCTCCGTCTCGAAAGGGATGCGTGGTCAATGGTCAAATGTACTAAGGCAAGCAACAAATGAGTACGCCCCCCCCCCCTCGGCTGTGAAAACAAGTCACTCCCCCCGCTTCGTTTCTCTATGGCTCATACGACTACGGCCGTGCACGATATGAGTCCACTTCTTCCCCTTCGGGCTGTTCCCAGCTCACCCGCATCCCGGCTGCGATTCCCGCCTTCATGAGGTCCAGCTCTCCTCATGTGAGGAGCTCAGAAAGTTCTGCTGCGCTCCTACCGTGGAATAAGTCGGATGGAAGGAAAAAAAAAAACTGAATGGTACGTACCTCATCTCGGCGATCTTGGCCAGGCTGAAAACGTCTCGCTCCTCGAGAGGGAGCCGGAACCTGAGCACCAGAGGCCAGGTGGCTTGCCTGATGTGCGCCATCGCCTTCCGATGGCTCACGTTCGTCGCCTGTTCTCCCATGGCAGGAAGCAGCGTCCAGTCATTCCCGGTGGGGAGGTGGGGGGGGGGGGTGTACTCATGTCGTGCACGGCCGTAGTCCCATAGACCCTCGCATCCCTACAATGCCGGGACGGAGCACGTTGGGTTTTCACCAACCAGGCAGACATTGCTTGCACCAAGCGCGAAGCGCCGTGAGGTATTGGTCGAGTCGCATGGAGGGTGAGCTGCATCCTGCTAAGAACCGCCTCTAAGGCGGACTTGCATATGGATGACAGCTTCAATGAGTTAATTTATTTTCTGGTGTGGCCACTTCCTGATACAGCAATGGGAGCACTATGTAACTGCCTCGCGGGTGCCTTACCAAATACACACTACGTGATACGATCATTCCCCTTGTGCGGAGCAAAGATTCTCCACCCCGCACAAATGATCTAACAAGACCGCCAGCTTTGGTGACCGCCAAAAACCAAAACGGTACCCTGGTTGTCTAGCTCATGCAGTGAGAGGCGCGTTTTACAGCGTCGTTGCCAAGCGACGTCAACCCAACCTATAAATGTATTATATATAGGGGGGGGGGGGTGATTATCGCACGGAACCGAAAGAAGAAAAAACGTACACTTGATACGACTACTGTAACAAAGTCCCTCTGACTTCACAACATTACATGCCCTTACACCCACGTTTCCAAGCGGCGGCACACAGTAGTACTCTGTACGTAAAAACAATATGGATGAAGATTCGTAAAAAATAAAAGGATCCGAAAAAAAAGTGCCGAAGGACCGTTTGGGAATAAAGACAAGTACGAGCCAAGCGGGTCTTAATATTTCCAGACAGACAGGTTGCTTACCGTTGTGAGCATGTTGATCCTGGTAATGATGTACCAATCCTCAGTGCCGGTGTCGTCTACGAAATACACCGGGTCGCCCACATCGTACGCCCTGATAATAGCATGACAAAAGAAAAAAACAGGGAAAACAAAACATGCCCGTGAGCAAGTAAACAGCAGCAAGCAATAGTATATACGAGTATTTTATCATGGGGGGAAAAAAAACGACCCTCAATCCGTGTTTTATTTAACGTGATGATTCTCACTTGGTGACGAAGACAAATATCATGGACTCGAAGAAAGCCGACGCCGAGCTGCCGAACAGGAAGGAGAAGGCCACGGCTAGAGACACCTGCAAAAACAAAGGAACGGTTGTTGTTGTTGTTGTTTGTTTTTGGCAATGTGCCGTCATTGCGACAACAGTGTTTGCTGTTTGGTCGTTGTTAGTGGTTGCAGTGGAGGTAGTGGTGGTGATGGTGGTATGTGGACGCGTGAAGACAGGCACGAAGGAAAAATAATGATGGCGGGGCGGAGAAGAGGGAACAGGGGACAAGGCGTTGTGGTCGCTTCACGGTCTAGAGACAAGCCACTAAACAACTGCCAATTGACAACCCCACCAGCACCAACACCAATCAACACCACCGACACCACCACTCAGTGCCACCACCACCAAAAACAACAACACTACCAACACAAACACCAACTCCAACACTAGACAACCCCACCCACTCCGCCGGCCCCACTACGTGCGGGGGGGGGGCTCGTTGGCGGCGGCCCGTACGCCTGAGTCCCGAGCAAGACAAGCAGAAGCCCCACCCCCTCGAGCTGGACGTCCGAGAACCCCTCTACGGCGGCAACCTCGGCCCCCTTCTCCTCCGCAGCGCACAGCAGGGACACCAGCGCCGACAGCAGACCCACCACGGGATCGGCCACGTCGAGGCCCTCGTCGAAGTCCTGCTCGGCTTCCTCCCGTCCCTCCGTGATGGCAGCACCGCCGCCGCCGCCGCCTCTCTAGCCGTGGCCTTCTCCTTCCTGTTCGGCAGCTCGGCGTCGGCTTTCTTCGAGTCCATGATATTTGTCTTCGTCACCAAGTGAGAATCATCACGTTAAATAAAACACGGATTGAGGGTCGTTTTTTTTCCCCCCATGATAAAATACTCGTATATACTATTGCTTGCTGCTGTTTACTTGCTCACGGGCATGTTTTGTTTTCCCTGTTTTTTTCTTTTGTCATGCTATTATCAGGGCGTACGATGTGGGCGACCCGGTGTATTTCGTAGACGACACCGGCACTGAGGATTGGTACATCATTACCAGGATCAACATGCTCACAACGGTAAGCAACCTGTCTGTCTGGAAATATTAAGACCCGCTTGGCTCGTACTTGTCTTTATTCCCAAACGGTCCTTCGGCACTTTTTTTTCGGATCCTTTTATTTTTTACGAATCTTCATCCATATTGTTTTTACGTACAGAGTACTACTTGTGCCGCCGCTTGGAAACGTGGGTGTAAGGGCATGTAATGTTGTGAAGTCAGAGGGACTTTGTTACAGTAGTCGTATCAAGTGTACGTTTTTTCTTCTTTCGGTTCCGTGCGATAATCACCCCCCCCCCTCTATATATAATACATTTATAGGTTGGGTTGACGTCGCTTGGCAACGACGCTGTAAAACGCGCCTCTCACTGCATGAGCTAGACAACCAGGGTACCGCTTTGGTTTTTGGCGGTCACCAAAGCTGGCGGTCTTGTTAGATCATTTGTGCGGGGTGGAGAATCTTTGCTCCGCACAAGGGAAATGATCGTATCACGTAGTGTGTATATGGTAAGGCAGCAGCGAGGCAGTTACATAGTGCTCCCATTGCTGTATCAGGAAGTGGCCACACCAGAAAATAAATTAACTCATTGAAGCTGTCATCCATATGCAAGTCCGCCTTAGAGGCGGTTCTTAGCAGGATGCAGCTCACCCTCCATGCGACTCGCCCAATACCTCACGGCGCTTCGCGCTTGGTGCAAGCAATGTCTGCCTGGTTGGTGAAAACCCATCTCTAGCCGTGGCCTTCTCCTTCCTGTTCGGCAGCTCGGCGTCGGCTTTCTTCGAGTCCATGATATTTGTCTTCGTCACCAAGTGAGAATCATCACGTTAAATAAAACACGGATTGAGGGTCGTTTTTTTTCCCCCCATGATAAAATACTCGTATATACTATTGCTTGCTGCTGTTTACTTGCTCACGGGCATGTTTTGTTTTCCCTGTTTTTTTCTTTTGTCATGCTATTATCAGGNCACCTGCAAAAACAAAGGAACGGTTGTTGTTGTTGTTGTTTGTTTTTGGCAATGTGCCGTCATTGCGACAACAGTGTTTGCTGTTTGGTCGTTGTTAGTGGTTGCAGTGGAGGTAGTGGTGGTGATGGTGGTATGTGGACGCGTGAAGACAGGCACGAAGGAAAAATAATGATGGCGGGGCGGAGAAGAGGGAACAGGGGACAAGGCGTTGTGGTCGCTTCACGGTCTAGAGACAAGCCACTAAACAACTGCCAATTGACAACCCCACCAGCACCAACACCAATCAACACCACCGACACCACCACTCAGTGCCACCACCACCAAAAACAACAACACTACCAACACAAACACCAACTCCAACACTAGACAACCCCACCCCCATCCCCGCCTCCATACCCACCCCCATCCTCGCCTTCGCCCGCCCCCACCCCCACTACTACCATCGCCGCGCCCTTCCCACCCCCCTCACCCCATCCGCACATAAATCCACTAATCACTCAAAAGATAACCAGCACCACCACCACCACCACCACCACATGTGCATCAATTCACTCACCCAGGTGAGAACGAGGCTGCTGATGTTGTAGCCGAAGATTCGGAGGGAAACGAAGAAGACGATCACGGCAGACAACACGTTCAAAAGGTAGCCCACCTTCTTCAAGATCGCCTATTAAAACAGTCACCGATCAACAAAAGCACAGGACAGGGACGAAGCACGTCAGCACGGGGGGGGTGGAGGGCGTACTAATTTGTTGCTTGCCTTAAGTCACTTGACCATTGAATTTGCACCCCTTTCGAGAAGGAGCAGGAAGGGGGGGGGGTGCATCGACATATATACCGTGGAGCAAGTAACGCGTCAGGGTTTACATTTTTCTAGGGACGGCGTTTTTTTGCCACCCGCCCAGACCACACCGCTATACATACCACTTGATTTGGCCAATCAAAACAGAAAAGTGCGCAGGCAGGCGGTTTGGGGGGGCGGGGGGCGGGTGGAAGCAGGGAAGTGAACGTTTCGTCCTCGAAATGAAATCTTGTTTGACCAAAAGGGTAGGGGAACTGAATTGATACTCAGAGAGCAGAGTGCGGCTGCTCAGAGGTACTCGAAAAACAAATATCCCGACACCCCACTTCCCATTTTCGAGACCTAGACAGGGGGGTTAACTAAAACCAAGTAAAATACAAATAGAAAAAAAAACTCGCTTTTCGTGATTTCGTCCAGAATTCCCAACGAACTCGTTTGTTCTTCATTTTGACAATGGGAAGGAGTGTACGTCGTTTTCTGTTTTTGTCGAGCACCCTCCAGCTGCTGGGTCTCTTTTTCCGGCGTGGTTGACTGATTGTCACATCGTATTATACCTACCGCATATACAGCGGCAGGAGTACTCGCGAAGTAATGTCAGGCATTTGAGAGTATATAGAGGCACGTAGCGAAAAGAGAAAGGTTGTCTTCGAGACAACCTGTTGTTTGGGGGGCAACGGGGAGAAAGATGCACCAGTGTATTAAATAACTAACGGGGGGTTTCACACAGAAACAATGGGATGTTTATTACGGGGTAATAGTAGAATGAAATTATGTTGCGGCACGAAAGGAACGAGTAGGATCAGTCGCATTTGGAATAAGGAAGCGAGTAGAGCAGCGGGAGCAGCGAGATACTCAGAGTCGATACTGGTCGGGGTCCCAGCACGAGCAGGGGAGAGTCAGGCGCCGAGTAGGGAGCGGCAGAGAACCGTCAGGCATCGTTGTTGGTTATCGGTGCTTTGTTTTTTTAGGGAGAGAGCCAGGATGGTGCGTCTGGGAGACCTTCCGGACATCCACCGGAGGGAAGAGGAGGAGGAGGAAACAGGAGCCCCCCCGGGCCCGCAGCACGGAGCAGGCCGAGGACAAGGGGCGGCCGGTAACGCAGAGGTCGCGGAAGGAGCAGGGCGCGGCAACGGTAACGTGCCCAGTAACACGTTAGGGGGTAGCGACACAGCAGCACGTAGGGTAATTTTTGCGCCAGGCAGTCGTACGCTGCCGGGGCGGGGAGGACACATGTTAGGACAAAGGTCGTCACCGGGTCGTGGAGCTCGCCCGCCGCAAGGCCGGGGGCGAGGGTTCGGCCCGAATAGGGGACATATGCCCCCCCCCCCGCCGCTCGTCAGCAACAAAGGAGCGGAATTAAAACGGCGTATGAGCATAAATCGAAATGAAATAAACGGCGCCACCAAAAACAACTAAAGTGACAACAAGCAGTAAAAATAATGTAAAAACAAAAACGAAACACAAAACAATGACAACAAAAAAACAGTTAAACAACCCCCCCCCCTTCCCCTCGGAAAAAACGGGGAAAAAACGACCCCAAAATCAGAACGCCAAACGGTATCATAGATCATCAAATAAAGATAAACGGCAGCATCACGACAGCCATATACGCTCCGATTCAGGCGCACTCGTTGCACACAGAAACCATTAAAACACACACACAGCTATCGTGAGGCACACCTCGTAGTCGCCAAGCGTGAGCTGCAGGCTGCGGCGCTGAACGAAGACATCGATCATTCGGTCGATGAAGACCTTGCGGGTGACCAAGCCGTCCGGCGGCATCTCGAACAGGTCCATGATCTGCAGGTGAGGTAAGATATACACCAGGTGTTTCTTCAGTTCGTCAAGCAACAAGCGACACACATGATACACGTTTGTAACGGCATCTACAGTGACAGAGTTCATGATCTGCAGGCAAGATACTGCGTGTTGTTCATCAAGCAGCAAGCGACACATATCATACATGTTTGTAGCGGCATCAAACAGCTCCATGGTCTGCAGGTAAGATACCTGGTGCTGTTCAGTTCATGAAGCAGCAGGCGACACCTATTATGCATGCTTGTAGCGGCATCGAACAGCTCCGTGATCTGCAGGTAAGATACCTGGTGTTGTTCAGTTCATGAAGCAGCAAGCGACACATAATATACATGTTTGCAGCGGCATCAAACAGCTCTTCGATGAGCTATCTGCAGGTACTTGTACAGCAGGATACCAGGTATATAGGTATTCATCAATCAGCAAACGGCACACACACCTGTACTGTGCTGCTGTATGAATAGTACACGTATGGTTGTAACGGCACCATCGAACAGCTCCATGAACCCGTACCACAAACCATACCACGAACCGTACCACGAACCGTACCACGAACCATACTACGAACCGTACCACGCACGAAAACACGCTAGGTGCAGCTCGGACAATCGCCAGTCCAATCATTTTGCGCCGGTGCCACACCTGTAGCGCTATGGCCTTGCTGGTCATCTGTCTCAGGTGTCCCAGCGTGATCCCCTTGTACCCCGCGCCTCCGCCCGGGACCGACCCACGCCTCCTCGGAACGCCTCCCGTTAGCTCCTTCTGATTCAATCCAGACAACCCACCGCCGGCTGTTCCTCCCCTCTCATGACGCTTTTGCTGCTTTTGCTGCTTTTCCTGCTGCTGCTGCTGCTGTCGTTGAGACTGGTGGTGGCTGTGAGGGGGGGAGCTGGCGGTGCGAGCTCGGGCCAGATCCTCAGCCGATGTGGGCGCAACAGCAGCAGCATCCCCACAACTACCAGGTGGGGGCAAGGACGACCACCTACTGTTGTTGTCGTTGTCCTCGTCCTCGGTGGAAGTGCTGGCCCTCCCGTCCTTGTCCTCTTCTGCTAAGTCACTGCAACCTAGGCGGTGGTCCCCCGTCCCGTGCTTGTGTTCCTCCTCGTGGTGTGTCTGTTTGTACTCCGTCACCGAGCTCAGCTTCCCGCGCATGGGGCTCTGTTTTTTCTTGTTGTGTATGCGTGTTTTCGTTATAGATAGTTTTATGTGTGTGATTTTTTTGTTTTTTGTGTTCGTTTTATGTGTTTTTTAGGTTTGGTAGCGCATCATCGAAAGTGAAGGGGGAAGGGAGAAGGGGGGGAGAGCGGGGAGAAGAGGGGG
>MEHQ01003622.1:0-32131 GCA_008828725.1 Saccharina japonica | reverse complement strand
AACACCACACACAGGAGGTAAGCCGCACCAGGTTTGTCACCGGCTGCACCCCTCACACATATACGAGCAGTATCATTCTATCAAAGCCCGGGTCTCATCATCATTGTATCGCAGACTGCTCCCGTAGGACCAGCTTCATCCCTCCAGGCACGAGGCATATTGAATAATGCCCCGACACATAATACAAAACCCCACAATACATGAAACCGTCACATACGGGAAATCAGTATCGAGCAACCGCATACCACAAACAATCACCATTCAACATACATATCATGCAGTATTACTAGTAGGAGGCGCCTGCAGTTAAGGAATAACGTGTCGAGAAAAATGAGCTCAGGTTGGCACGAACAATAGAGAAATTCGGTTTAAAAACAAAGCTCACCATCAGTGTGGAATCGACTTTAAATCCTACACAAAATAGTTAGATCGACGTCGGAAACAAAATAAGTCGTTGATCCTGGACATCAAACTGAGGCTTCTTAACACCAGGAGCCCACTGTACCTCAGTTATGATATCATCTACGTAGTGACATGTGTTTTGTATAAGGAATGTTCCTCGCTACTACTTTTCCCTTTGCACAATACAGCAGTCTATCTATATGCAACACAAGTTTGCTCCAAAAAGGGTCCCAAAAGGGAAGTACGAAGCGTGTGCGATCTATTTTCAACTTGCGACACCCCCGGGATTTCAAGTGACCAACATCCCGAAGGGGAACCTTGTATATATATATGTATTTGATTTTTAAGAAATTGGCGTTCTGCACCCTTTTGCGAAATAAGAATGTGGGTATAAGCATTTCTGCTCAAATCGGAGAGAAGATAAGAGGCGAGCCTCAGCCAAAATAGGAGATTCTTATCATCTGTCGCGTACTGTTATGGTGCACGCTTAGTTTTTGTTGTTGTGCATTTCATTTGTTCTTAGCCTCCGAGTATAGGCTGAGAGCTTTCTTATTAATTTCAATTTTTCGGGCCGACTTTCTTCTGAGTTACATCCTTCTGAACGGGCCGGTACTGTATTGAAATTAGTGTAGAACTAATTCCATTCTCAAACAAGAAATCGAGCCTGGTCCAGCGTGTCCAGTTTCTTATCATTAATAGGTGTACTACAAGCATTAGTGTACCAACCAGATCTGGTACCCTTGTACGACAACCACACGGGTACCAAATACTCGAAGCAGTCTAACATTGAAAACACATTGAGCTACGAGGTATGTACGAACTACAATAAATCATCAAAACTGTCGAAACTGCCTAATTTTCAGGGCCTTCCTCGGGAAAATTCCCGAACGTTTCGGGAATCGAGGTAAATCAACCATATCAAACTAACCAAGGAGGAATAAACAATGGAAAAAGCACCTTAAGAAAAAGACAAAACCACGGCGAATCCAAAGGGTATAGCTTGTCCGGGGGCGGAGGGGAGTTCCCCATTGAACACCATATGCGGTTAAACCCTCCGAGCGATGATTTTTATTTTCCCCCTTTTTCGACTTGTTATTCCTCCCTTTGGCTAAAACATCAATGCGGCATTTTCGGCGACGAGACACGTCTTACCATCAGCGTTTCCGCCTGGCGCCATTTCTCTCTGTTCCGTTTCGCCAAGACCAACTGTCATTCGTATTGCACATCGTGCAGCAGCTCGAAGTAAACTCGAAGTAGGAGGTAAGTAGTACTAATATACCCTGACGCCTTTTTCTCCTGTCCGCGGCTGCTGCCTTCTATGACATGATATCAAAGGTGGCCTGACCCTGGTACCTGTCACGGGTCCAGCGATGCGATGGGATATCAAACCGCCGTCGGTGTCCGCACTGTGCCGCCGCCGGGGCTCGATTATGAACCACTAGGGTTTCAAGGAAAAAGCACGCTACGCGAGAAACGCAGACCTTCGGAAAGAATACCAGCACGTCAAGGTGAGGTTAGTTGAGGGCTGAGCAGATGGCGCGAAGGGATGGTTCCTTGAGGCCTCCTTGAAGGTTGAGCGGTGTACACCGCAACAAACGCGATGCCTGTCAAATTGGCTGGTAGGTGTAGCTGTTGAACTTGTCCGTATCCCACATCGCTTATTTTGACCCTTCTGGTCTCCCGCAGCTTCAAATTGGCGCAGTGACGCCAACAAGTTGTAGCAGGCGTACGTTGGGTCCACGCACGACGAGAAAATGCGCACGCGTTCTCTCATAGCAACCAAGGCGATACGTTGGGGGTTACTGGCAAGTCTAGAGACAAGAGACTTCTCTCCAGCTGGTTGCACGTTTTGCTGAAGATAAGTTGCACAAGATAATAGAACCTACCTGAATTACAGCAGGCAATATGTCTTTTGAATACAAAACGTGTGAGCTAGTACCCTCAGGTCGGGCCTCAGGCGCGCTGGACCTGGAACATTTTTCCATGCGTATATATTGAGATTAAGGCGATTGTTGGCCTGAACCACTGTGGCTAGTTGTCAACAAAACCGTCTTGCCGCTTTTCGTTTTCTCCGCATATCTTGTGCACCGTCTCAATTACGAACGCACCAAAGCGACATATCTCAGGTGGAGCCCTCGACGAGTTCAAGCCGAATATGAGAGACCTTAGCCAGCTGCACCCGGTGCTGAATTTTGCCCCATCAAGGTGAGATTGGACGCATTTCCCTCCGAAACGTACTCATAGTCACGCTTGGCCGTAATCACATGACCATACAGCCTTGCATCCCCATAAAGTAAGGTTTTCACTGACCAAGCAGACATTCCTTGCACCAAGAACGAATCGCCGTGAAGAGTTCGACGAGTCGCATAAGAAGTGAGCAGGATCCTTTTAAGAACCGCTTGTGAGGCGGTTTTCGGCACAATGTGCATAATTTCCTGCAGATGGGTATACCGTCGACTTACTCTATAGGTTCTCTTGTGTGGTCACTTCGAAACACGGGAAGGGGGGCTGGAGCTGCCGATAGCGAGGAAGCATTTTAGACAGCTTGTCCCTATTGCTTCGCAACTGTTGTATGTGCCTATGGCACCACACAAGGCTTGATCGATATGACTATCAAAGGCTCCCTCTCACGACCGCAATGCGCAATTATCAATGGGTGCAAGCATACTCCAGTACACAAGCACGACCTGTATTATCGGTTGGGTCGGATGGAGATGATCACATTATTTTTACATATCTTTACCTCCTCTGGGCGCATTCGCCGTTGTCGAAAGCTTGTGTGCGGTATTGTTTTTTGCATTTGTTCAAACTGGTTTGTAACCTGTATTCCGGATCTACCACATTTTTTTGTGTTTTTCATTTACTTCCACGAAAGTATATAATTACTTCCATGGGCGTTTTTTTCACTCCATGAAAGTAAAATTTTACATCCATGATTTGTTTTTTACTCTCATGGAAATAAATTGACCTTTATGTGGGAAAATTTATGGACGTAAATTTACTTCCATGATTTTGGTTTTACTTCCATGGAAGTATATTGACTTGTGTGGAAACTTTCATGGAAGTAAACCNCCCCCCCCCCCTCCCCCCCCGAGAGCAACTTATACCCTGGTATGTGATATTTCATGCTAACAAACAACGCCGACAGCAGGGAAGAGTGGATGCCTAAATATATCCAACGATGTCCACCATGACTTTATTCGTATATTTACAAGGGCTAGGGCAGGCAAGGAGTTGGAATTGTTCCATCCGATGTAATTAAACCAAAAACGACATTGAAAGAAACACCAAGAGTTTCATCCGAAATTCATCATTCATCAGGAGATAAAGGTTAACAACAACAAAAAGCAAGCATATTTGCAACACGCTGGCGGTAAATGCGTTGTGAATGCGTTGTGAATGCGTTGTCGTTAATTGAAAATCAGCGCATGAAAAGCACAAAAAAATAAAACAGCACAATGTAAAAACCAAGATGAACTTGCTCCGTTTCGAGGCGAAACGAAAGAGGAATTGACGCTAAAATGGCCATTGAACGCAATGAGTGCTACTGTGAAAAAAATATGACTTACGTGCTCGTGCTCGGGCTGCAGCTGCTATGAATAGCCTCGTATTTGTATACTTGGTATGTTTCATTCGTATGTTTTACGATACACACAAACAAATCGTGGCATCTGATGCCTCCATACATACATGTAGTATTATCATATTCGCCATCCGCCAATGTGCAGCATGAGCTTCAACGTTGATCACTCATAACATTCCCGAACATTGTTCACCAACTACTTCCTGCAATACGTGAATTTCGTTTCTAATTCTACGATGTACTTGCATTGGGTTCAATTCCATCGCTGCCGCATACCTGGTACGTACAGTATTACATGTATGTATATAGTATCGCAAAAGCTGCTGTCCTGACTATTGGTCTCATCATGTTGCGGACTTGTATTTTCCTTGTTGAGGGCACAGCGAACCGCGTCCGCCGGCAGGGCGCGCGAGAGGCTGGAGGTACGAAATATAATACCGGTACGAGCATGTGCGAAGGGAATTAGTCTGCCTGCAAATGGCTGGACTGTTTCTGAATCTGATATCAATACTTCACAGATGCTCTGAGTATACTCGGAGTGTGAAGTATATTCGGAGCATCTTTGCATCATTATAAAGACTCGGCCGTCATTACTCCCAGGATCTGGGAGTATGTGACTGGCGTTTATAACATTTCAAAATTCACCGATGCTCCCATTACCTGGAAGTATAATTAGAGTATTTCAGAGAAAAAATACTTCAGGTACTTTGTGTACTCGCAGTATTTCGAGGTTTTGTACTGCCGATACTGCCTGTACCCCGAGTAATTTAGATGTTTGTACCCTGGGTACTGCTTGTCCTCAAGGATATGTACTGCTCATACTCCCAGCGCTCGGCGTATTTGGGCCTTCAGTACTGCTCATACTCCAAGTACTCCGAGTATTTAGGCCACCAGTACTCTAATACTCTCAGTACTCGGAGTACGAAAAATACTCGATACTCCGAGTATAGTATACTCCGAGTATCGAGTACATTTCGTACTCCGGGTACTGGGAGTATTAGAGTACTGGCGGCCTGAATACTCGGAGTACTTGGAATATGAGCAGTACTGAAGGCACAAATACTGCGAGTACAAGGAGTACCCGCAGTATCGGACTCCAAAGTACTCCGAATATGGTAGTATCTGCAATGCATAATCTCGAAATACTCCGAGTACGAGCAGTATTCCGAAGTACACAGAGCTCAAATACTGCGATTACATGAAGTATCTCAAGCATTTTATCTCCAAATACCCTTTACTTTGCTCCAAGGTACTCGGAGCATTTGTGCAATACCTCGTTCTTCGGGGAGCTTTTGTAAATAAAATCGTCATGATATGTGAGTCACTGCTCTGCGAACCCAACTGCCAACTTGTGTCTGTCCATAATTCCTAGCACTACGTACTGGGAACATTCCATGAGTTCTCCTCGGAATATTGTCCTCGGAGCGATGTCTCTCCCCCAGAGGCTCCGAGCCACAAGTAAAGGGTACAACGCACCGAGGCACTCAAGGGCATCTTCTGTGATGCTTCCTCGGCACGTTGTCTGTACCTTGTCCTCGGAGCGATGTCTCTCTCCCAGAGGCTCCGAGCCACAAGTAAAAGGTACAACGCACCGAGGCACGCAAGGGCATCTTCTGTGATGCTTCCTCGGCACGTTGTCTGTGCCTTTCGTCCGAGAGCGATGCGTGGTCTTGCCCCCGCACCTCTCTCACTCTGTTTCCACGTCTGCTCGCATCTCTTCATGAGATATATCTGTCCCTCTACCGAGCACTCTGTCTGTCCGGTGTTTGTGAACACCAACCCCATCCTTCGGCCGTTGCCTGAGAGGAACGCTGGTTCACCCACGCGTTGGAGCTTCACCACTCCCTACGGTGTTCTGAGAGACCTATCCTTTATTGGCGTCAGACGGCAGTTGATTTGACCCGTCACTCTCTCGAGCACCATGTCAGCATCCAACGGTGGTTCTGCCGACCAGCACAACCCCAACCAGCCCAACCACAACCGCGACGAAGAAGACGGAGCCCCCATCTCCAACAACGGCGCCGTCGGCAATGACGACGCAGCCGGCGGAGCGGCCAATAACGCCGCTGCGGCGGGCCCAGGCGGATCTGCGGAAGCCGCCATGGAAGTGGACGACAACGACCCGCTCGGCGCCGCCACTTCTGAGCGCCAACTCACCGACATCCCGGTTGGCGACTCGCCGCTGGACAGCACCATCAACGTCCTGCAGGCCCACAGCAACCGTGAGTTCCAAACGATCGACGCCGGCACCTCCACCCTGTCCGATCAAAACGCTGGAGCTCATCGATAAGCTGGTAAGCCTGTCGTCTGCGAAAAATGCTGTCTGTCCCCCTGTCTCTGAATCGCGGAGCGCAACGGCTAGTCCTTCGTTTGCTCAGTCCTTTGCTGAGGCCTTGCAGTCTAAGCCGAAACGTGTTGTCATCACGTCGCAAGACATCAAACAGGTGCCACGTCTTACCGGCGCTGCCGATGTCGATATCATTTCCTGTCTGTCACAGTACCGTCTGGTATGCAGTTTCCGAGTAAAAGCAGGTGCCGCTGCCAATCTGTCCGATGCTGAGCTAGTAAAACTGTCCGACCGGGTTGCCTTTGAGCACCTTTCACTCATCTGTGATGGGCCTGTCCTGTCGTTGTACCAACACATCATGGATGGTAGCATCAACTGGCATGAACCCCAAATGTCCACATAAGTCACCGACGCGCCAGGCTCACACCAAGCGCCGTCGACCTGGTCCGAGTTGAAAACCGCCCTACTCGACTGTCTGATGCCCTCTAACTCTGTAGAGGAGTCCGCACTTCGCCTTGCCATGTTCAAAATGGATCCAAGTGAAACCGTCGCGTCTTACGCCCTTCGCTACCAGTCAGAATGTTCTCGCTTTGAAGCGTGTGTCCAGCGTGCAACTCCGGGTTGTTCCCCGTATGCCGCATTGTCTGTCGTACTGTTTCGCAACGGTGTTGTCCCGGGGATCAAGCTTCTTGCTAGTCAGGAACCTCACCCCAAGACCATGTCAGATGCTGTTGCACAGCTTCGTCGCCTTGAGGCCGCCAACCTCACTGCCCTTAACCCTGGTCGTGCCGATGCTCGCGCGAGCGCCATGTCATTCACCCATGTCCCAAACCGCACCGCTATCGCCCAGCAGTTCGGCGCCGTCGACAGAAAGATGGCGGCTAGACGTGCAGCGTCCGGTTCCGGCGGTTCCGGTTCTGGAGGACACTCAGCTAGCGGTAGTGGCAGCCGCTCCGACTCCGGCGGGCGTACCGCTGGTGGTGGGGGTGGCCGCTCCAACAACGATAGTCGCGGTGGAGGAAACTCCAACGGCTACCGCGGCAACCGTTCCGGCCGTTCCCCTCGCTCCGACTCGTCCCGCCCGCGCTGCACTTAAAATGGATGCAGGCACCCCAGTAGGCACACTTACGACAAGTGTTTCCAGCGGCGGCGGGCTGAAGGTCACAAAGACGCCGGGCGCGGTGACCCAAACGGCTCTGGCGGCGGCGGCTCTGGCGGTGGCGGCAGCAACTCCGGACGGGGAGGCAAGCGCCCCAAGAACTCGTCCAACCCTGGCAACAACTAGGGGCGCCCTGCTGCTGCTGCGCCTGTAGTAGTAGGGATTTGTTCCGGTGTAGCCAGGAAAGGCGTGAAGAGGAAACTCTCCACGTCGGTAAGTGTCTCTACCCCTGAGTTTGTCGTTCACCGTGTCTCTGTTCGTCATGGTGGTTTTGTTGTACCTAGGTACCGTGCACGTCCTCACTGTACGGAAAGGAAGCTTTTAGGTATGGCAAATGTGTCTGATTTGCGTGTCGTCCCTCCCCCACAGNCCTCACTGGCCTTAACCCTGGTCGTGCCGATGCTCACGCGAGCGCCATGTCATTCACCCATGTCCCAAACCGCACCGCTATCGCCCAGCAGTTCGGCGCCGTCGACAGAAAGATGGCGGCTAGAAGTGCAGCGTCCGGTTCCGGCGGTTCCGGTTCTGGTGGGCACTCAGCTAGCGGTGGTGGCAGCCGCTCCGACTCCGGCGGGCGTACCGCTGGTGGTGGGGGTGGCCGCTCCAACAACGATAGTCGCGGTGGAGGAAACTCCAACGGCTACCGCGGCAACCGTTCCGGCCGTTCCCCTCGCTCCGACTCGTCCCGCCCGCGCTGCACTTACAATGGATGCAAGCACCCCATTGGGCACACTTACGACAAGTGTTTCCAGCGGCAGCGGGCTGAAGGTCACAAAGACGCCGGGCGCGGTGACTCAAACGGCTCTGGCGGCGGCGGCTCTGGCGGTGGCGGCAGCAACTCCGGACGGGGAGGCAAGCGCCCCAAGAACTCGTCCAAACCTGGCAACAACTAGGGGCGCCCTGCTGCTGCTGCGCCTGTAGTAGTAGGGACTTGTTCCGGTGTAGCCAGGAAAGGCGTGAAGAGGAAGCTCTCCACGTCGGTAAGTGTCTCTACCCCTGAGTTTGTCGTTCCCCGTGTCTCTGTCCGTCATGGTGGTTTTGTCGTACCTAGGTACCGTGCACGTCCTCACGGTACGGAAAGGAAGCTTTTAGGTATGGCAAATGTGTCTGATTTGCGTGTCGTCCCTCCCCCACAGACTGAAGAGGGAGTGGTGTGTGAAGAAGAAGTCGAGTGTCCCACTCCCTCACACAAGCGAAGTTTTAGTTGTGATGCTTCTGTCCCTGTCCCCCCAGCAGTACCCGTGCGTATTTGTAAGGGTAGTGTATCGTCTAGTAAGCGTGTCACGTTTGCTGAGTCTGCGTCCGAGTCCCCGAGTGCGAGTGCACGTGAACATGCGTGTCTACGTAGAAGTACAGCGCCTGAGCGCTCGTGTATGCGTGCTGGGAAGAGAAAGGGAAAGGGTTCCCCTGTGTCGAAAAATAATTCAGACCATGTGTGGTACAGCTCAAGGCTGGCGCACAAAACCATCGACTTTTCTTTGTCTTTTTCGTCTCGACGAGTCCGCGTTGACGGTTCTGTCGATGACGTTCCTGTGAACAATATCACGGTGGACACAGCTACCGACGTACCTGTCGTTTCTCTCGCCTGGTTGCGGTCTCACCCTACCCTGCGAGGTGTTCCTCTTAAATCTGTCCCTCCGGCCGCTGTTGCGCTTCGTGCTGCAAACGGCGAGCCAATCAATGTCTTAGGGTTTGTCGATTTCCCCCTAACTCTCAGCGAGCTCACCCGTACCGTGACTGCGCTTGTCGTTCCTTCTCTAGGACCCGATTTAGTGCTCCTCGATAATAGCGTCATGTCAGACTTTGGAGCCCTCCTAGATTGGGAAAATCAAACATTGTCTTTTTCGTCCACTGATTCAAAAATACCAGCTGTCCATCGCATCCACGATTTTGTCTCCTCGAGTACCAACACTCCTTCCTCCGCGAACCACGATCAAAACTTGTCCGTGGCCGCCGTCCATCGTGATGCCGATATTTTTTCTGTCTCTCTGTGTGAGAAAGTGGACCTCAAACCGGAACATGAAGGTCTCGCTGTTGTTTACACTGATTGTCTACCGCCAAAAGACTGTACAGTTGTCGTCGAGCCTCGTATTGTCACCGAGAATGAATTTTCAAATGACGCACACCTGCAACCTTTCAAAAATGTCGTTGTCGCCGGTACTCTTGCTACGTGGCACGCTTCTGACGCCTTCCGGTGATGGCGTTTGCCTCAATCCTGGTTTATGTCTTGGTCATTTGTCCACTGTGTCCGTTGTCACCCCTGACCAATTACGTGTCAACGCTGTCACAAATACCCCCGTAACTGACGAAGATATTCGCCGCGCTAGGTCTGACCTTGAAGGTCCCCTGTTTAAAGCCTTTTCTATTTCCACGTTCACCCCTGAACAAAAGGATTCTGTCCTTGACCTATGTGCTAAATACCGTCCCGTTTTTTTTCTCTGTCTATGTCTGAGCTAGGACGTTGCACGATTGCCGAGGCCACCTTTCCAGTGCCACCCGGCACTCGCCCTGTCGACCGTCCCCCATACCGCCCTAACCCCCGCACCTCTGCGGTCATTGACAAGTGTGTCAACGAGATGTTAGAATGGGGAATAATCGAAAAACGGCCAAGTCCTTGGGGTAGCCCTTGTACTATTGTCGCCAAAAGCAATGGCAGTCCCCGTTTTTGTGTTGATTACCGCCACACCCTCAATCGCCACACCATGCGCAAGAGCTGGCCTATGCCAAACCTCGAGTCCTGCCTGGATGCCGTTGGAGACGCCCTCTACATTTCCGTCGCCGACATCCTCAGCGCGTTCTGGCAGCTACCGGTGGCAGAGGAGCACGTCGACCGCACCGCCTTCGTGACACCGACCGGCAAGTACTGTTTTAAGCGTATGCCGTTTGGAGTAGCGAATGCGCCGTGGCTGTTTCAACACGTTATGTCTTTAGCTCTGGGTCACCTTGGACCCGACTCTGGTGTTCTCTCGTATATGGACGATCTCATTTGTATCAATCACACCTTCGAGAGCCACCTTGTCTCCCTCGAGAAAATGTTCGCAGCGTTGCAAGCAGCAGGCCTGACACTGAAACCGTCGAAAATTCAGTTTGGTCAGAAAGAAGTCGACTACCTCGGTCATGTCATTTCCGCAAAAGGTATTTCGATCAGTACCGACCGCATCAATGCGATTCGAGACCTGCCCACGCCGAAATCCATCAAAGACCTCCGTTCTGTCCTAGGTATGGTTAATTTTGTCAGGCGTTTTGTCAAAGATTATGCTGATCTTACTGCACCGCTTGTCGAACTAACTCGAAAGGATTACCAAAAACATGCGAGTTTCAAAAAGGCTTGGGGTTCGGAACAAGATACCGCCTTCCAGAAACTCAAAGATGTTCTGTCCTCAGCCCCTGTCCTCCATTTTCTCGACTTTTCTAGAGAATTTGTCGTTCACACCGACGCTTCAGAGCAAGGTGTAGGTGCTTTCCTCGCACAACCATCGAAGGGTAGCACAGATGACAAGGAGCTAGATATTGTCACGTATTACAGCAAGCGTTTCTCACGTAGTCAAAGTCACTACAGCGCCACGACGAAATAATGTCTTGCCGTTGTATGGGCTCTAACCCATTGGCGTCCGTATCTCTGGGGTCGACACTTTACGTGTTGCACCGACCACCAGGCACTCACGTATCTGTACCATATGCAGGATACTTCGAATATGCTCACCCGCTGGGCTATCTGTCTTCAAAATTTCGACTTTACAGTCAAACATGTCCCCGGAAAACTTAATGTTGTCCCGGATACCCTGTCTCGTATTTTTAGCGAGGTCGACGGAAAACCCCTTCCGTCCGAGCCCCAGGTTGCGGCTATCTGTCGTAATGTCCCCGATGACCAACCATTTCATCCACCCAACCCCCGGGAATACGAACTGTCCGCTAGTAACTTAGACGACACCGAACTCGTGGAAAGCGACCGCGAGTTGTTTTCTTGCGCCGTGTCTGTTTTCCCTGTCGTCGATGCTGCAAAGTTGCTCGATCATCAGAAGAAATAATTTTCCCAGTACTTCGACTACCTAACCAACCCTACGAAGGCTAGTGTCCCGCACCATCAGTCCAAGTCCAGCATGAGTAAATTTTTCATCCACGAAGGGTTACTCTGTCGGTCTTACACCCCCGCCTACTTGCGTCGGCGGGATACCTTTCGCGATCAACCGGTAGTGCCTAAATCATTGCGAAAACTTGGCATCAACGCCTGTCATGACCTACCAGCATCTGGTGGTAATCTTGCCTTTAAAGGTACCTTCGACAAAGTTCGTGATCGTTATTGGTGGCCCACGATGCACCATGATGTTGCAGAACACGTCGACAGCTGTCTGTCTTGTCAACACCGCAAAACATCTCACCGGCCTCCTACCCTACCTACAGGGCACAGGCCTGTCACCAAACCGTTCCAAGTTGTTGCGGTTGATCTCGTCGAGTACAAATCTAAGTCGGAAGGTAACCGATTTATCTTGTCTGTCATCGATCATCTCACGCGCTTCCTCGTTCTGATCCCTATCAAGTCCAAGGAGGCCGCGGTAGTTGTCTGTCAATTGATCGACCGTGTTTTTTCGGTATTCGGCCCACCGGAAACTTTACATTCTGATCAAAGGAAGGAATTTGAAAACCAACTCGTGAAAGAATTACAATCCGTATTCGGGTACAAGAAAACCCGTACCGCCGCGTATCGTCCGCAAGGGAACTCTGTTCTCGAGCGTGTCCACAGCACCGTTCATAATATGCTTGCCATGTACAGTAACCTGGCTTGTGATAATTGGGCGGAACTGTTGCCATTTGTCCAGCTCGCGCACAACACCGCTTACTCCAAAACTTTGGAGGAGACACCCCACTACCTCGTGTTTGGTCGCGCGGCTACACTCCCTGTCGAACTTATTCTCGGAGTTCCTCCTACCGATGCACTGCAGCGTCAACTAGACTACTATCGCCGCACCGTAGAAAACTTGCAACTCGCGTACGAGTTAGCCCGTCGCAATCTCAAAGAACGCACGGACAAGCAAGCTGTCGAAAACGAGAAATTGTCTTTCCCTAGTTTCAAAATGGGTGATCAAGTTCTACTGCACCACCCGTATCATGAAACTGACGGTCCAAATCCCAAACTCGTTAGTCCTTGGCATGGTCCTTACAATGTCAGAGCTCAACTCTCTTCTGTCATCTATCGAGTTTCAAAACCGAACGATCCGGCCGAGATAACTGTTCACTTAGGTCGGATGAAACCTTTTGTCAAACCCACGTCGTCTCCTGTCGCTGATTTCGAGGCCCTGGACGACATGTTCCTTGGAACCACCCTCCCTGTCCCCGATCTAGACGATTCTATGCATACCGTTACAATCGGCCCATATGTCATCGAGGCAATCGATGGACATAAACGGGGGGTAGGTGCCGCGTCGGTGGATAATTTCCAGTACCACCTCAAGCTTAAAGGCCAACCCACACAATGTGGAGTATGGCGTCACTACACCTCTCTCCCAGAATGCAAGGAGATGATTGCGTCTTACCGTGCTGTAGTTTTGTCTGAAAATCCTTCGGCATTCGACCCGCTTGGGCGGAAGAAGCAGGCTCGATCTTCTTCAGCCCAGCGTCGAAGGTAACACGTTAGGGCATGTATGCGCGCATTGTCTTCCACTTTCTTTGATTTTTTTGCTTCGGTTTAGCAACCACCGAAGTCCGGCGCCCACGTGTTATATTAGTTTGTTTATACTGTAGCCGACAGCCCTTCAGTGGCTACGTCTGTACGCCACTTTCATGGCTTTTGTGTGGTTATTTTATTTTTGTGTCTTGCGTGCGAAGTACCGCGCACGTGCGCTCGTAAATATCTCGTTTCCAACGGGTACGATCGCAGGAAATGTATGTATACACGTTATCCATCACCTTGATGTTTGATGTTGTCCGAATCAGTACATAAGCATCCTTCGTCACCTCGCGTATTCATACGCGCCCTGAGCCCTCGCACGGCCATGGGAGCGGGTGCCGTTTCAGATGTTATGCTGAACAGCGTTTGTTCTTATTTATTTTTCGGAAGTCAGTGTGGAACATCCCATAGAATATCGGTGTCGTGTTTATCTCTAGTGTTGAGTATAAGTCTCCCCCTTTAGCCGTGTGTAGGCGAATTTGCGTCGAATATTCGTGGTTTCCGGAGTGGCTCACCGCCACAGGGGGGTAGACTTTGCTTACTGTAAAATCAAGACCAGGTTATGAGATAATACACGTACATTTTGTTTGTTTTTCTTTTTCGTTCCACGGGTACCACACGCCCTTGTCTCTCCTCGCCTAAGTGCTCTAATATTGACGACCTGGCGAAGGAATACAAGACACGTTGTCGCAGTATGCATTTTTTTTTCTGGCGAGGTTTGGTTCGGTTCCAACCCCAGAAATGCGACAACCCACAAGTCTGACTCCTGAACCTATACATTTCCTTGTCCGGCACTTCGTCTCCAATCATAAACTAGAATAATAGTCACCCGCGTACCTTAGATGCACGTGCCTTCATTGGCCTCATGGTGGTTATTACTAGTTGAAGGGTTCGAAAGCTTGCCTGTCTGCCATGAGTTTATTTTATTTACTGTCTGTCTATGCTCTGGGTAAGCATCCCTTCTGTCTGGCCACGATGCACCCACGTTGCTCCAGCATAGCATACCCAGGATCCGAAAATAATCGAACGTTCGTCAATGTCTCTCGCACAGAAGCGAAATTACGAGGTGTACACACCCATCATGTTAGCCCATGGTCCTGCAGGCCGCAGTTCATTCTGCGTTTGGCTACACATATGTCACCACTCCTTTTGTCACTAAAGTCACGTCGATCCTGGAGTTATCCTGGTTGTACTCAAATGTATCACCAGCAACACAACACGGTACATACATGTCGATTCAAGTTTATTTACACTTGTCTCATTTCTGACCCCTAAAGATCATTCTCTTAGAATGACCTTTCAATTCGAAAATGTTTGAGTGGATGTTTTCGAAGAGGTCAAAATTTGTCTCCGAGATGTTGGATTAGCAGAACATGCGATCTCTTTGCTCTGTAGTTTTGATGGAGTGAGCGCTCTAACACCATCAAACTGGGGGGTGATGTGAGTCCCTGCTCTGCGAACCCAACTGCCAACTTGTGTCTGTCCATAATTCCTAGCACTACGTACTGGGAACGTTCCATGAGTTCTCCTCGGAATATTGTCCTCGGAGCGATGTCTCTCTCCCAGAGGCTCCGAGCCACAAGTAAAAGGTACAACGCACCGAGGCACTCAAGGGCATCTTCTGTGATGCTTCCTCGGCACGTTGTCTGTACCTTGTCCTCGGAGCGATGTCTCTCTCCCAGAGACTCCGAGCCACAAGTAAAAGGTACAACGCACCGAAGCACGCTAGGGCATCTTCTGTGATGCTTCCTCGGCACGTTGTCCGTGCCTTTCGTCCGAGAGCGATGCGTGGTCTTGCCGCCGCACCTCTCTCACTCTGTTTTTCCACGTCTGCTCCCATCTCTTCCTGAGATATCTGTCCCTCTACCGAGCACTCTGTCTGTCCGGTGTTTGTGAACACCAACCCCATCCTTCGGCCGTTGCCTGAGAGGAACGCTGGTTCACCCACGCGTTGGAGCTTCATCACTCCCTACGGTGTTCTGAGAGACCTATCCCTTATTGGCGTCAGACGGCAGTTGATTTGACCCGTCACTCTCTCGAGCACCATGTCAGCATCCAACGGTGGTTCTGCCGACCAGCACAACCCCAACCAGCCCAACCACAACCGCGACGAAGAAGACAGAGCCCCCATCTCCAACAACGGCGCCGTCGGCAATGACGACGCAGCCGGCGGAGCGGCCAATGACGCCGCTGCGGCGGGCCCAGGCGGATCTGCGGAAGCCGCCATGGAAGTGGACGACAACGACCCGCTCGGCGCCGCCACTTCTGAGCGCCAACTCACCGACATCCCGGTTGGCGACTCACCGCTGGACAGCACAATCAACATCCTGCAAGCTCATATCAACCGCGAGTTCCGGAAGATCGACGCCGGCACTTCCACCCTATCCGATCAAACGCTGAAGCTCATCGACAAGCTGGTAAGCCTGTCGTCTGCGAAAAATGCTGTCTGTCCCCCTGTCTCTGAATCGCAGAGCGCAACGGCTAGTCCTTCGTTTGCTCAGTCCTTTGCTGAGGCCTTGCAGTCTAAGCCGAAACGTGTTGTCATCACGTCGCAAGACATCAAACAGGTGCCACGTCTTACCGGCGCTGCCGATGTCGATGTCATTTCCTGTCTGTCACAGTACCGTCTGGTATGCAGTTTCCGAGTAAAAGCAGGTGCCGCTGCCAATCTGTCCGATGCTGAGCTAGTAAAACTGTCCGACCAGGTTGCCTTTGAACACCTGTCACTCATCTGTGATGGGCCTGTCCTGTCGTTGTACCAACACATCATGGATGGTAGCATCAACTGGCATGAACCCCAAATGTCCACAGAAGTCACCGACGCGCCAGGCTCACACCCAGCGCCGTCGACCTGGTCCGAGTTGAAAACCGCCCTACTCGACTGTCTGATGCCCTCTAACTCTGTAGAGGAGTCCGCACTTCGCCTTGCCATGTTCAAAATGGATCCAAGTGAAACCGTCGCGTCTTACGCCCTTCGCTACCAGTCAGAATGTTCTCGCTTTGAAGCGTGTGTCCAGCGTGCAACTCCGGGTCGTTCCCCGTATGCCGCATTGTCTGTCGTACTGTTTCGCAACGGTGTTGTCCCGGGGATCAAGCTTCTTGCTAGTCAGGAACCTCACCCCAAGACCATGTCAGATGCTGTTGCACAGCTTCGTCGCCTTGAGGCCGCCAACCTCACTGGCCTTAACCCTGGTCGCGTCGATGCTCACGCGAGTGCCATGTCATTCACCCATGTCCCAAACCGCACCGCTATCGCTCAGCAGTTCGGCGCCGTCGACAGAAAGATGGCGGCTAGAAGTGCAGCGTCCGGTTCCGGCGGTTCCGGTTCTGGAGGGCACTCAGCTAGCGGTGGTGGCAGCCGCTCCGACTCCGGCGGGTGTACCGCTGGTGGTGGGGGTGGCCGCTCCAACAACGACAGTCGCGGTGGAGGAAACTCCAACGGCTACCGCGGCAACCGTTCCGGCCGTTCCCCTCGCTCCGACTCGTCCCGCCCGCGCTGCACTTACAATGGATGCAGGCACCCCATTGGGCACACTTACGACAAGTGTTTCCAGCGGCAGCGGGCTGAAGGTGACAAAGACGCCGGGCGCGGTAACCCAAACGGCTCTGGCGGCGGCGGCTCTGGCGGTGGCGGCAGCAACTCCGGACGGGGAGACAAGCTCCCCAAGAACTCGTCCAACCCTGGCAACAACTAGGGGCGCCCTGCTGCTGCTGCGCCTGTAGTAGTAGGGACTTGTTCCGGTGTAGCCAGGAAAAGCGTGAAGAGGAAGCTCTCCACGTCGGTAAGTGTCTCTACCCCTGAGTTTGTCGTTCCCCGTGTCTCTGTCCGTCATGGTGGTTTTGTCGCACCTAGGTACCGTGCACGTCCTCACGGTACGGAAAGGAAGCTTTTAGGTATGGCAAATGTGTCTGATTTGCGTGTCGTCCCTCCCCCACAGACTGAAGAGGGAGAGGTGTGTGAAGAAGAAGTCGAGTGTCCCACTCCCTCACACAAGCGAAGTTTTAGTTGTGATGCTTCTGTCCCTGTCCCCCCAGCAGTACCCGTGCGTATTTGTAAGGGTAGTGTATCGTCTAGTAAGCGTGTCACGTTTGCTGAGTCTGCGTCCGAGTCCCCGAGTGCGAGTGCACGTGAACATGCGTGTCTACGTAGAAGTACAGCGCCCGAGCGCTCGTGTATGCGTGCTGGGAAGACAAAGGGAAAGGGTTCCCCTGTGTCGAAAAATATTTCAGACCATGTGTGGTACAGCTCAAGGCTGGCGCACAAAACCATCGACTTTTCTTTGTCTTTTTCGTCTCGACGAGTCCGCGTTGACGGTTCTGTCGATGACGTTCCTGTGAAAAATATCACGGTGGACACAGCTACCGACGTACCTGTCGTTTCTGTCGCCTGGTTGCGGTCTCACCCTACCCTGCGAGGTGTTCCTCTTAAATCTGTCCCTCCGGCCGCTGTTGCGCTTCGTGCTGCAAACGGCGAGCCAATCAATGTCTTAGGGTTTGTCGATTTCCCCCTAACTCTCAGCGAGCTCACCCGTACCGTGACTGCGCTTGTCGTTCCTTCTCTAGGACCCGATTTAATGTTCCTCGATAATAGCGTCATGTCAGACTTTGGAGCCCTCCTAGATTGGGAAAATCAAACATTGTCTTTTTCGCCCACTGGTTCAAAAATACCAGCTGTCGATCGCATCCACGATTTTGTCTCCTCGAGTACCAACACTCCTTCCTCCGCGAACCACGATCAAAACTTGTCCGTGGCCGCCGTCCATCGTGATGCCGATATTTTTTCTGTCTCTCTGTGTGAGAAAGTGGACCTCAAACCGGAACAGGAAGGTCTCGCTGTTGTTTACACTGATTGTCTACCGCCAGAAGACTGTACAGTTGTCGTCGAGCCTCGTATTGTCACGGAGAATGAATTTTCAAATGACGCACACCTGCAACCTTTCAAAAATATCGTTGTCGCCCGTACTCCTGCTACGTGGCACGCTTCTGACGGTTCTGTTGTCGTTCAGATAGCCAACCCTTCCGGTGATGGCGTTTGCCTCAATCCTGGTTTATGTCTTGGTCATTTGTCCACTGTGTCCGTTGTCACCCCTGACCAATTTCGTGTCAACGCTGTCACAAATACCCCCGTAACTGACGAAGATATTCGCCGCGCTAGGTCTGACCTTGAAGGTCCCCTGTTTAAAGCCTTTTCTACTTCCACGTTCACCCCTGAACAAAAGGATTCTGTCCTTGACCTATGTGCTAAATACCGTCCCGTTTTTTCTCTGTCTATGTCTGAGCTAGGACGTTGCACGATTGCCGAGGCCACCTTTCCAGTGCCACCCGGTACTCGCCCTGTCGACCGTCCCCCATACCGCCCTAACCCCCGCACCTCTGCTGTCATTGACAAGTGTGTCAAAAGAGATGTTAGAATGGGGAATAATCGAAAAACGGCCAAGTCCTTGGGGCAGCCCTTGTACTATTGTTGCCAAAAGCAATGGCAGTCCCCGTTTTTGTGTTGATTACCGCCACACCCTCAATCGCCACATCATCCGCAAGAGCTGGCCTATGCCAAACCTCGAGTCCTGCCTGGATGCCGTTGGAGACGCCCTCTACATTTCCGTCGCCGACATCCTCAGCGCGTTCTGGCAGCTACCGGTGGCAGAGGAGCACGTCGACCGCACCGCCTTCGTGACACCGACCGGCAAGTACTGTTTTAAGCGTATGCCGTTTGGAGTAGCGAATGCGCCGTGGCTGTTTCAACACGTTATGTCTTTAGCTCTGGGTCACCTTGGACCCGACTCTGGTGTTCTCTCGTATATGGACGATCTCATTTGTATCAATCACACCTTCGAGAGCCACCTTGTCTCCCTCGAGAAAATGTTCGCAGCGTTGCAAGCAGCAGGCCTGACACTGAAACCGTCGAAAATTCAGTTTGGTCAGAAAGAAGTCGACTACCTTGGTCATGTCATTTCCGCAAAAGGTATTTCGATCAGTACCGACCGCATCAATGCGATTCGAGACCTGCCCACGCCGAAATCCATCAAAGACCTCCGTTCTGTCCTAGGTATGGTTAATTTCGTCAGGCGTTTTGTCAAAGATTATTCTGATCTTACTGCACCGCTTGTCGAACTAACTCGAAAGGATTTCCAAAAACACGCGAGTTTCAAAAAGGCTTGGGGTTCGGAACAAGATACCGCCTTCCAGAAACTCAAAGATGTTCTGTTCTCAGCCCCTGTCCTTCATTTTCCAGACTTTTCGAGAGAACTTGTCGTTCACACCGACGCTTCAGAGCAAGTTGTAGGTGCTTTCCTCGCAACACCATCGAAGGGTAGCACAGATGACAAGGAGCTAGATATTGTCGCGTATTACAGCAAGCGTTTCTCACGTAGTCACAGTCACTACAGCGCCACGACGAAATAACTTCTTGCTGTCGTATGGGCTCTAACCCATTGGCGTCCGTATCTCTGGGGTCGACACTTTACGTGTTGCACCGACCACCAGGCACTCACGTACCTGTAGCATATGCAGGACACTTCTAATATGCTCACCCGCTGGGCTATCTGTCTTCAAAATTTCGACTTTACAGTCAAACATGTCCCCGGAAAACTTAATGTTGTCCCGGATACCCTGTCTCGTATTTTTAGCGAGGTCGACGGAAAACCCCTTCCGTCCGAGCCCCAGCTTGCGGCTATCTGTCGTAATGTCCCCCGAGGACCAACCATTTAATCCACCCAACCCCCGGGAATACGAACTGTCCGCTAATAACGTAGACGACACCGAACTCGTGGAAAGCGACCGCGAGTTGTTTTCTTGCGCCGTGTCTGTCTTCCCTGTCGTCGATGCTGCAAAGTTGTTCGATCATCAGAAGAAATAATTTTCCCAGTACTTCGACTACCTAGCCAACCCTACGAAGGCTAGTGTCCCGCACCATCAGTCCAAGTCCAGCATGAGTAAATTTTTCATCCACGAAGGGTTACTCTGTCGGTCTTACACCCCCGCCCACTTGCGTCGGCGGGATACCTTTCGCGATCAACTGGTAGTGCCTAAATCTTTGCGAAAACTTGTCATCAATGCCTGTCATGACCTACCAGCATCTGGTGGTCATCTTGCCTTTAAAGGTACCTTCGACAAAGTTCGTGATCGTTATTGGTGGCCCACGAGGCACCATGATGTTGCAGAACACGTCGAAAGCTGTCTGTCTTGTCAACACCGCAAAACATCTCACCGGCCTCCTACCCTACCTACAGGGCACAGGCCTGTCACCAAACCGTTCCAAGTTGTTGCGGTTGATCTCGTCGAGTACAAATCTAAGTCGGAAGGTAACCGATTTATCTTGTCTGTCATCGATCATCTCACGCGCTTCCTCGTTCTGATCCCTATCAAGTCCAAGGAGGCCGCGGTAGTTGTCCGTCAATTGATCGACCGTGTTTTTTCGGTATTCGGCCCACCGGAAACTTTACATTCTGATCAAGGGAAGGAATTTGAAAACCAACTCGTGAAAGAATTACAGTCCGTATTCGGGTACAAGAAAACCCGTACCGCCGCGTATCGTCCGCAAGGGAACTCTGTTCTCGAGCGTGTCCACAGCACCGTTCATAATATGCTTGCCATGTATAGTAACCTGGCTTGTGATAATTGGGCGGAACTGTTGCTATTTGTCCAGCTCGCGCACAACACCGCTTACTCCAAAACTTTGGAGGAGACACCCCACTACCTCGTGTTTGGTCGCGCGGCTACACTCCCTGTCGAACTTATTATCGGAGTTCCTCCTACCGATGCACCGCAGAGTCAACTAGACTACTCTCGCCGCACCGTAGAAACTTGCAACTCGCGTACGAGTTAGCCCGTCGCAATCTCAAAGAACGCACGGACAAGCAAGCTGTCGAAAACGAGAATTTGTCTTTCCTTAGTTTCAAAATGGGTGATCAAGTTTTACTACACCACCCGTACCATGAAACTGACGGTCCCAATCCCAAACTCGTTAGTCCTTGGCATGGTCCGTACAATGACAGAGCTCAACTCTCTTCTGTCATCTATCGAGTTTCAAAACCGAACGATCCGGCCGAGATAACTGTTCACTTAGGTCGGATGAAACCTTTTGTCAAACCCACGTCGTCTCCTGTCCCTGATTTCGAGGCCCTGGACGACATGTTCCTTGGAACCACCCTCCCTGTCCCCGATCTAGACGATTCTATGCATACCGTTACTATCGGCCCATATGTCATCGAGGCAATCGATGGACATAAACGGGGGGTAGGTGCCGCGTCGGTGGATAATTTCCAGTACCACCTCAAGCTTAAAGGCCAACCCACACAATGTGGAGTATGGCGTCACTACACCTCTCTCCCGCAATGCAAGGAGATGATTGCGTCTTACCGCGCTGAAGTTTTGTCTGAAAATCCTTCGGCATTCGATCTGCCTGGGCAGAAGAAGCAGGCTCGATCTTCTTCAGCCCGGCGTCGGAGGTAACACGTTAGGGCATGTATGCGCGCATTGTCTTCCACTTTCTTTGATTTTGTTGCTTCGGTTTAGCAACCACCGAAGTCCGGCGCCCACGTGTTATATTTGTTTGTTTATACTGTAGCCGGCAGCCCTTCAGTGGCTACGTCTGTACGCCACTTTCATGGCTTTTGTGTGGTTATTTTATTTTTGTGTCTTGCGTGCGAAGTACCGCGCACGTGCGCTCGTAAATATCTCGTCTCCAACGGGTACGATCGCAGGAAATGTATGTATACACGTTATCCATCACCTTGATGTTGTCCGAATCAGTACATAAGCATCCTTGGTCACCTCGCGTATTCATACGCGCCCTGAGCCCTCGCACGGCCATGGGAGCGGGTGCCGTTTCAGATGTTATGCTGAACAGCGTTTGTTCTTATTTATTTTCCGGAAGTCAGTGTGGAACATCCCATAGAATATCGGTGTCGTGTTTTATCTCTAGTGTTGAGTATAAGTCTCCCCCCTTAGCCGTATGTAGGCGAATTTGCGTCGAATATTCGTGGTTTCCGGAGTGGCTGACCGCCACAGGGGGGTAGACTTTGCTTACTGTAAAATCAAGACGAAGTTATGAGATAATACACGTACATTTTTTTTTTTTTTTGTTTTTCGTTCCACGGGTACCACACGCCCTTGTCTCTCCTCGCCTAAGTGCTCTAATATAGACGACCTGGCGAAGGAATACAAGACACGTTGTCGCAGTATGCAATTTTTTTTTCTGGCGAGGTTTAGTTCGGTTCCAACCCCAGAAATGCGACAACCCACAAGTCTGACTTCTGAACCTATACATTTCCTTGTACGGCATTTCGCCTCCAATCATATACTAGAATAATAGTCACCCGCGTACCTTAGATGCACGTGCCTTCATTGGCCTCATGGTGGTTATTACTAGTTGAAGGGTTCGAAAGCTTGCCTGTCTGCCATGATTTTTTTTATTTACCGTCTGTCTATGCTCTGGGTAAGCATCCCTTCTGTCTGGCCACGATGCACCCACGTTGCTCCAGCATAGCATACCCAGGATCCGAAAATAATCGAACGTTCGTCAATATCTATCGCACGGAAGCGAACCTACGATGTGTACACACCCATCATGTTAGCCCATGGTCCTGCAGGCCGCAGTTCATTCTGCGTTTGGCTACACATATGTCACCACTCCTTTTGTCACTAAAGTCACGTCGATCCTGGAGTTATCCTGGTTGTACTCAAACGTATCACCAGAAACACAAAACGGTACATACATGTCGATTCAAGTTTATTTACACTTGTTTCATTTCTGACCCCTAAAGATCATTCTCTTAGAATGACCTTTCAATTCGAAAATGTTTGAGTGGATTTTTTCGAAGAGGTCAAAATTTGTCTCCGAGAAGTTGGATTAGCAGAACATGCGATGTCTTTGCTCTGTAGTTTTGATGGAGTGAGCGCTCTAACACCATCAAACTGGGGGGTGATGTGAGTCACTGCTCTGCGAACCCAACTGCCAACTTGTGTCTGTCCATAATTCCTAGCACTACGTACTGGGAACGTTCCATGAGTTCTCCTCGGAATATTGTCCTCGGAGCGATGTCTCTCCCCCAGAGGCTCCGAGCCACAAGTAAAGGGTACAACGCACCGAGGCACTCAAGGGCATCTTCTGTGATGCTTCCTCGGCACGTTGTCTGTACCTTGTCCTCGGAGCGATGTCTCTCTCCCAGAGGCTCCGAGCCACAAGTAAAGGGTACAACGCACCGAGGCACGCAAGGGCATCTTCTGTGATGCTTCCTCGGCACGTTGTCTGTGCCTTTCGTCCGAGAGCGATGCGTGGTCTTGCCCCCGCACCTCTCTCACTCTGTTTCCACGTCTGCTCGCATCTCTTCCTGATATATCTGTCCCTCTACCGAGCACTCTGTCTGTCCGGTGTTTGTGAACACCAACCCCATCCTTCGGCCGTTGCCTGAGAGGAACGCTGGTTCACCCACGCGTTGGAGCTTCATCACTCCCTACGGTGTTCTGAGAGACCTAGTTGCTATTAAAAAATCGCTTTTTTTCCATGTTTTTGAAGAACGAGCACCACTGTGGCAGTTGCTCGCGTCGTAACAGAGCAAGATGGAGCGAAAACCACCCCAAAGACCACATAAGAAAGCACACCCAGACGAAGTAGATTCGTGTTGGACCACCGCGGGCCCAGGACCCAATATGATGCCTTTCAGGAGGAAACACACGAGCTGATGTGGCGACATCCAGCAAGTAGTACGAGTGCACAGAAATACAGAATCAGCCACACCAGCCATGAGAGCTTCGATAGTACAACGAAACTCTGTGGAAGGAGGCTGCTGCCAAAGGCCAGAATGTTCGGGTGACGGTGCTGGGAGCGTGGGGCGCCGGGACAGCAGAAGCGGCGGCGGCAGCAGCAGCAGCAGCAATAGCTGCGATACTTTAGAAGGTACGAGTATTCGAGTACGTTCATTTTTAAACATTGTATCATATGTACATTATTTTATCGCGTTGTACGGCGGTACTCGTACCTGATACCTCGTAACTCGTGCAGCTCTGCTGTGCACTGCGAATACATGGCTTCTTTCGCCTTGCATTTGGGTAAATAATCGCACTGGCGCACTGGCAAAGTCTCACGTGGAGTATATTCACACAGCAGCAGTAGTGCGACAGATGTTAAGCATCTCTTACTTTTGGCCAGACTGGGATTTCTTATGTAAGACCGAGTGTGATCCACACTATTTTCAGTACTAAGAGGGCGCATTCTTATTTCCCCCCGGAATATCATAATCAATTTATTAATTATCAGGTTCTTAACATCTGTTCTCAACATCTGTCGCGCACTGCTGTACTGGTGAGGGGAGGTCCACACTGGCAGTATTTTTATTAGTATGACTGTTATTCTACAGGCGTACTGCCGATGGAGCCTGCCAGCTATCAACCACCAGTACGCTTCTTCAGTGGGGGCCCGGAGTTAAGAAGCATTGTATATACTCGTACAAGTATCGAGAAAAAAAGCTGGCTCAGATTGGCACGAATAAGAAGAAATTTTGTTTAAGAAACATAGCTCAACAACAGCAGTGGGATCCACTCTAAATCCTATTCAATAGACGCAGATCAACCTCGGAAACAAAGCAAGAACTTGAGCCTATACAACAAATTGAGATTTCTTAACACCGGGTGCCCACTGCTGTAGTAGATTTAGTATGACGTACTCGTATATATGTACGTCCTAGAAACACGCAACTGGGCCCAACACAAACCCTTCAGAGCGAGCTCCGAGAAGAAAGGGGAGGGGAGTACACTACCGACCCTCTCATAAGAAAGCGCCCCACAAGAAAGTCAGCCTAAAAATTACGGGGGAAATAAGAAATTCGACAGCTATTATACTTAAGTTAGTGTGGGACACACCCCTTTGTCAAATAAGAAAGTCAGCTTAAGCCCGATTTCTGGTTTCTTATGAGCGGGCTGGTACTGTAACGCAGAAACGCGTCATTGCCACACGTTTCGTACAGGTTGCCCTTAAACAGACTACTGCTGTACTCGAACGTACTACTCCGCTCTTTTTCTGTGTCGAGGAATACATGTAACCCCCCCCGGTCAATGCAGTATTGAGCGCCGGTTGGGATGGAAATACCCTTCGCTCGAACCCCGTACACAGGTGCAACCCAGTATATACTATCTCATCGCGCAGTTACTGCATGATCGTTACTGTCTACTGCTTGAGGCAACGCACGAGTGCGCAGCTCTATTGTTGCACGTCATGCCTGGAAAATTTTTCATTGAAGTTTGTTACTTTCCCCCGGTGCTCACAACGTCTTGAAAACAGGTGACGACAGCGACGACGAGTAACAACTTCTCCCGGCTGAACCTATCCCGTACGTGGCCATTTTATGCGTTGCAAGGGTATGAGGCAGCAGTCGTTCTCTGTCGACCCGAACACTACGATGAACCACGCAGGAAAAGTGTACCAGGGTGTGAGAGCTCGGATGTGCTCGCCGTCATAGGAGATGGTTTCAGGTGGCAAATCATTCATCAGCATGATACAGCAGCAAAGGGGATGATAGCTCTCGCTCTTAAGGAGTATACACCGTTGATAACTCTCCCACCGCCGCCGCCGGGATCTTTCTCGTTTTTTTTACAGAGTGCAGGGAGTTGCCTAGCGTCCGAAGACGCTTGCTCAAGGTAGAGGTAGCACTTTTTGGATGAATCGTTTTCTGAACGATCGGGCTTCTTAACCCAAATTAAATTCGTCGGACTTTCATCTTTGTGACGAATAATCTTTCAGAGTATACTTCGGTCATGAGAGATCTCATCCGGCAGCACTTTTATTTTCCTCCAATTTGTTTTCGGTGAGGTATGACGCCCCTTAAGTGAGGAGCTCAGAAAAAACATGGTGCACCTCTATCGTAGCATGCGTCCGAACCTATAGTACTCCTCCGCCCCTTCTTTTTTTCGTCCCAACATGATATGGCGGTGGAGGGTGCTTTTTTGTTGTTGTCGCGGGAGGCCCCCGGTGTTGACCCCCCCTCCCCCGTTAGTAACTTTGCTTTTTGACAGGAGTGCAGGGGGCTGTCGAGCGTCGTATCCGATTTGTTTCCCTCCCCCTTGATTTCTTCCCAGCCTGATACAGCAGTGGAGGCTGTAAAATTTATTCTTGGTCGCGAGAGTACCCCGGTGTTGACCCCCCCTCCCCTCCGACATGGAGCAGTTTGATACACTAAATAGTAGCGAGAAAACGATCGCTATCTTAGGAGATAGATGGTGGCCACAGGCGGCGAAACAGGAAGGAGATAAGATTAGCAAAACGTGTATTTGTAATATATGGAAACAACGTAGTGAGCGCCCAAATGTTGGAGGTGTCTCTATTAGGAGTAGGAACGGTGCTCCGTCTCGGAAGGGATACGTGGTCAATGGTCAAATGACTAAGGCAAGCAACAAATCAGTACGCCCCCCCCCCCCCGGCCCCCCTCCCTTTTTGTTTTTTGTTTTTTTTAGGGATGTACGGGGTTGTCGAGCGCCAGAACGTTTCACCCCAGCATAAAACAGGGGTGGAGGGCGTGTCATTTTAGGTTCTTAGCGAAAGTACGCCGGTGTTGACCCGCCGGGACCGCCCCCCTCCTCCCGCGCCGCGAGTAGTTTCGGCTTTGTTTTATTAGCAGAGGGCGTGGGCTTGTCGAGCGTCAGAACCAAACGTTTTACTCCCTCAATCTTGGGTGTTCCGGCTGTTTGATACTGCAGAGGATATCATACAAAGGTATATATATTGGTTTCCATTATGAGAGTGCGTCGGATGAGGTGTCCCCCTACGTTTTTGTCGTCTTTCTCTCCAATCACAGTCGGAGGTTGCCAGACTTTTTCCTTGAAGCTTTCTTCCAGCGTTCTGCGTTGCTGTATTTTGATGGAGTTCAAGGCATATCTTTGTATTTACGAAGACAGTATGCGGGGCGCACACTACGATAGCCTGCATGCAGGTGCACCATGCTTTTTCTGAGAGTGGTCACTTGAGCTCTCGACCTCGCCCGAAAAATGATCCTTGATGGAAATACAAGTGCTTCCCGATTAACAATATTATATCATGGCCTAATAATACAAACGGTTGTTTTACACACGAAAATGGAAGTGCGAAGATTTTCTGGTAAGGAGCATTATTATCCTTCAGAATTCGTTCCACCCAAGAAGTGCTACCGCTATTGTAGCGCACCACGCGGGAGCGAACGGGAAAGGCGATTACCCATCCGTGTGTTTATTTTTCACGTCTGAGGTTCACAATTTGTGATATCGCCACCCCCACGCCGTCTGGGGAAACAACAAACACAATCGAAAAATACTACCAGGTATAATTTACAATTTTGAATGTATAATTGGAGTTGTTCATTCGATGTACCATATGAGTTGTTCATTTGCCTCATTTCCCTGGAGCTCTTTCAAACCGCGAGGCCCCCCACCGCGGTATCAGACTGGCGGGGGGGTGGGGACGAACACTTTATTTTCTGACTCTCGATTACCCCCTGCATTACTCTCAAACATTACCCCAAAATACCGGGGGGCTGTCAACACCGGCGTACTCTCGCGACAAAAAAATAAGAATAACTCTGTTGGATTCAGTTTTCGAGGAAAACAAGAGGGGGGAGGAAGAGCACTTTCTTTTCTGACTATCGACTACCCCCTGCATTACTGTCGAACATGAAGCCAACAATACCGCCGAGGGATGGGGTCAACACCGGCGTGCTCTCGTGACAAGAAAAATAAAGACCTCGGTTGTGTTCAGATTTGGAGGAAAATAAAAGGGGGGGGGGGAGCACTTTCGCTACGACGCCCGAAAACCAACCTCCTGCACTTCTATGAAAAATAGTGTAGATAACGGGGGGGGGGGTAAACTACGCGGTACTCTCGCGACGAAAAACAAAATCAAGATTCTCCACTGCTGTTTCAGACTGGGAAGAAATACGAGAGGGGGAGCGATTACTTTCGTCTACAGCGCTTGGCAACCCGATGCGCCCCATTAAAAAAAATGCCGAATAAACAGGGTGTGGGAGGGGGTCAACACCAATGTACTCTCGCGCCAAACAAAATCTATGAAAAGCGAGTGTAGATAACGGGTAAGGGGGGGGGTAAACTACGCGGTACTCTCGCGACGAAAAAAAACAAATCAAGATCCTCCACTGCTGTTTCAGACTGGGAAGAAATACGAGAGGGGGAGCGAGTACTTTCGTCTACAGCGCTTGGCAACCCGATGCGCCCCATTAAAAAAAATGCCGAATAAACAGGGTGTGGGAGGGGGTCAACACCAATGTACTCTCGCGCCAAACAAAATCTATGAAAAGCGAGTGTAGATAACGGGTAAGGGGGGGGGTAAACTACGCGGTACTCTCGCGACGAAAAAAAACAAATCAAGATCCTCCACTGCTGTTTCAGACTGGGAAGAAATACGAGAGGGGGAGCGATTACTTTCGTCTACAGCGCTTGGCAACCCGATGCGCCCCATTAAAAAAAATGCAGAATAAACAGGGGGCGGGAGGGGGTCAACACCAATGTACTCTCGCGCCAAACAAAATCTACGAAAAGCGAGTGTAGATAACGGGGGGGGTGGGTAAACTACGCGGTACTCTCGCGACGAAAAAAAAAAATCAAGATCCTCCACTGCTGTTTCAGACTGGGAAGAAATACGAGAGGGGGAGCGACTACTTTCGTCTATAGCGCTTGGCAACCCGATGCGCCCCATTGAAAAAAATGCCGAATAAACAGGGGGCGGGGGGGGGTCAACACCAATGTACTCTTGCGCCAAAAAAAAATTACACACTCTCCACTGCTTGTATCAGCCCGGGAGGAGAACAAGACGGGGGGGAAGAGCACTTTCTGTTCGGACGCTCGACAACTCTCTGCACTTTATTAAGAATAAAGCAAAACATAATAGGGAGGGGGGGGGGGGGAGGTCAGCATCGGGGCACTCTCGCGACAAACATGGTGTTTGCATACCCCACTGCTGTTTCAAACTGGGTGGAAAAAAAGGAGGGGGAAAGGAGCGCTTGTATATGCAATGCTCGAAACCTCCCTCTCATTCCCATAAGAAATGCCAAAAAAACGGGGGGGTGGGAGGGGGTTAACACTACATACTCTCGCGACCAAACTTATCCTAAACATACTATTTCCGCTGCTGTATCAAGCTGGGCAGAAAACAAGGGGACGATAGAAGTTATCTCGTTTACGGTACTTGACAAGCCGCTGCACTCCTGCAACAAATAACGAAAAAAACAGAGGGTGGCGGGGTAAACACGGGGGTACGTCTGATAACCAAACAATATTACACTATAAGAGACCATCCACTGCTGTACTGAACACGCAGGAAAACAAGAGGGGGGAAAGGAGCACTCTCCGTTATGACGCTCGACAACAAACCGCCTGCACTCCTATGAAAAAGCGCGCGTAAATATTGGGGGGTCAACAACACGGTACTCTCGCGACAAAACAATATACCAGGCACGCGTTTTACCCCCCACCCATATTTCAGACTGGGGGAAACAACGTGTGGGGGGGGGGGGGGGGGGGGGGTTGCGTATGGCGCTTGAGAACCCCCTGTATTGGTATCGAATAAAACCCCCAAATTAAAGGGGGAGGGGGGTTAACACCGGGGTACTCTCGTGGCAACCAAAAATCTTACAGGCTGGGAAGAAACAGGAGTGGTAGAGGGCACTTGCTGTTCGGACGCTCGACAACCCCCTGCACTCTGATCAAGAAAAGAGCGAAACGTAACCGGGCGCAGCTACACTGGGGTAAACTTGTTATGACCAACACTACATGCTGCACTCCATCATACTACAAGCGAAAACAACCGGGGGGGGGGGCTGGACCGTTCAAAACAAATGTAACCTACAAGCATGTGAGGGGGGGGAACGTGAGGGCTGGGCCTATAGGGGGGGAGGGGGGTAGCTCGGTCTTTGAATTCTAGGTCTGGAACTTCACAAGCACTCTGCACTATATTGTGGATTCGAGTGAACGACAGATGTCCACTACATCCCGCTATCAGAATGCGAACATACGCCGGCAGATGTAAAAAATCTTACAATCAGAGCAGCTCCCCCCCCCCCCTCCCTCCACCTCGAGCTTAAGGAAGTCGGGTGTGTTCAGAATAAAAGTAGACGTTCATCGCCACACCTGACACTCCTCCAATCCCTTCCCAACGCTCACCCGTTTACGACCACCTCGTCCGTCTCCAATAGCTTAATAATCCAGCACACCCCCATTCTCCACGCGCCATTTCGATCCTTCTTGCGCGACATAAGTGCGGCCGATTTTGAACGATCAAGTGTCGAAAATGGGCTGGCTAAGCAATATACAATGCGATGAAATTTAGGCTTCCTCACAGTGTTATCCTTTGGGCGCAACAGTGAGATTGGGTCCACGCCGACCAATCGTTCGCGCCCCGCGGAGCGATGATAGGGACTCTGCCAAAGCGATACTCGCATTGCACGTCGCTCGTATATTGAGGCCATATCCCGTCTTGCTGCCCGAGAAGTAGGATATTGTGTTGAAGGTGCTCCTTAAAGGCGGTGCTTTCAGCTTCACCAACAGACCATCGGTGGCGGACACAACATGGCCGAAGACGCCGCTTGTGCTATTGGCCTGCCATTGGGACGAAACAGACATCGACGGGCAGGCGAACGAAACATTGCCGCGCAGGCGTACGTCACAGTGAGTCACATAAATTGCATAAAACGCAATGCTGCCCCAGAAGCAAGGCTGGCCACGGAGAGATAAGTAGGCCTGGCATTCCCTTCGGAAAACAACTGAATAGACTCCACTTTCTTACGTACAACTTGCATATCTTACGCGCTGCACTGCTTCTGCTGCGAACTGCTGTTGCCGTACACCGTGTGTAGGTAACTTCACCATGGATCTCGTGACAACCCTTCGGGCCTCTGCCACTGTCTGCAGAAAGAAGAACGAGGCGACGTGTTGTTGATGGCGTCGACGACCTCCCACATGAAGGTGTATGCTGAGGAATGCGAAATTCCTAATCTCGATGCGACATCTAGAGAGGAACCTCCCGCGAGCATTCGCCGGCCTATATCTTCAGGTTGATTTTGATCTCCATCTCGATATCAACCTCGCGCAACACAGACCTGCGAAATAGCAGAAGCAGCATCAACAAAAACGGTGTTGGTGTCCACCTCTACCAGCTTTGATACAATCCACTACACAGCAACACTACTCGTGCCGTTGCCCGGCCTGCCTCCAGGCACTGATCTTGCGTTGCACCCTCGATTACTCTGCTGTAGTGCTGCTGTACGTATATATGAAGTAAAAAACTGCATTGCTGCTGCTTTAGAGCACTTATTGGGTAAATGAGGCTGTACAGCTGTTCGGCGCGAGGTTCAAGCGACGGCGCGGCGTTTCGCACGAGCACTAATATACCGGTACCTGGTACGTATATACATATGATATCACGTACAGTACTGGTACGTACCGGTCAAGTTCTTATATGGCCACGATACTACCCAAGGTATGTACGACGTACGTACGACGTACATACACTACACGACAGGACAGGACAGGACACCCAACAACAGACTAACAAAAAGCCAGGCTGAGATTGGAGGAAAATAATAAATTTGAGAGTCGTTATCTTGAAATTTGTGTGGAAAGCACCCTATCTCAAATCAGAAATTGAGCCTGGGCCAGCTTTCCTGGTTTCCTGTTTCTTATTAGGCGTCCTGTACTTCTGTAGAGGTGGTTTTGCCGTACCTGGTACCAGCCATATAGCGTCAAGGTACCAGTACGTACAGATTGTATAAAGCAATACCTACAGAGTGAAAGATGACAGGCATCCGCGCTCCCTTGACCAGCGCTGGGCAACTCCTTGTGGCTGGGTAAGCGGTGCCGCACAGAGTGCCGCCGCCGCGCCGTACGAGGACTTGCTACAAGTGCCTTGAAATGAAAGCAAAAAAGCCTGGTAGGTACGAGCTGGTCCGGCCGAGACGATATTGCTGTACGACGTAGTATTCGCCAGCTTTTTCCCAACTCAATTTTGCGAGTTTGGAGCTGAAACTTTGCATAGAGCTTCATTAGAGTACAACCGAACGACTC
>MEHQ01000384.1:58017-75544 GCA_008828725.1 Saccharina japonica | reverse complement strand
GCTAGTTTAAGTGTGGATCATATCCAGCACTTATACTAATAATAATTCCAGATTCATAAGCAAAACAAAGTTGTTTTTTATTTTTTTTAATACTGCATACTGCATACTGCACCTCGTACCGTCTTTTTGTAAAATTCAGCAAAAAAAAAAAAATTCAAAACTTTTCAACGAGCAAAATCAAAGTCTACTCCTTTTCTGCGTGTCGTCAGCTTATTACACGACTAACGGTTGTGACCAACACACATACATACATGCTGAATCCACACGTTATGAGAATAAACAACAATCAATGCACAGACGCTCCGAGCATACTCGATACTCCGAGTATACTCGGAGTATCGAGTATTTTTCGTACTCCGAGTACTGTGAGAGTATTAGAGTACTGGTGGCCTAAATACTCGGAGTACTTGGAGTATATTCTTCTCCCTCATTCGCAAAATTAATTAATTATACCCCCCCATACCACGAACAACCTACCTAACGAGTACATATATATATATAAGTACAATATAATCTTTGAGTGTTTATACGTATAATAGGAAGCAGAAGGGCAAGGTCTCTACTACTACTACATAGAGTACTCTTTTTCTTCTCCCTCTTTCGCTAAATTAATTAATTAATTATCCCCCCTCTTTCGCTAAAATTGTGTCTAATAGTATATGTTCATATAATGCATTCGTATCTATCTATTATATATAGTTCGTCTGATGCCCAAAAAACAATACTTTAATCAAGTGATCTTTGATGCCCACTTTATCATAGCAACTTAGAGTGGAGCAAAAGCAAAAAAAAAAACATCATTTTTTTCTCCCACACATTCAAAGCACGCTTCTCCCTACGCCGGCATGCCCGGCACCGTCTTCTTACGTCGCAGGCTGGCATACTGTGCCCGCCCTTCCCTGCGGGGTTAAAGTATGGTAGGGTTTTGCAGTAGAAAGTAGTAGTCTATATCGGGTGTGTTTTTATATGTGCTAGTTTAAGTGTGGATCATATCCAGCACTTATACTAATAATAATTCCAGATTCATAAGCAAAACAAAGTTGTTTTTTTATTTTTTTTAATACTGCATACTGCATACTGCACCTCGTACCGTCTTTTTGTAAAATTCAGCAAAAAATAAAAAATTCAAAACTTTTCAACGAGCAAAATCAAAGTCTATATGAGCAGTACTGAAGGCCCAAATACTCCGAGTACTGGGAGTATGAGCAGTGCTTATACTCGAGTACAAGCAGTACTCGGAGTACAAACATCTAAATTACTCGGAGTACTCCGAGTGTCGAGAGTATTGAACACCGAAATACTGCGAGTGGACAAAGTACCTGAAGTATTTTTTCTCGAAAATACTCTAATTATACTCCGAGGTAATGGGAGTATCTGTGATTTTTGAAATGCTATAAACGTCAGTCACATGCTCCCAGAACCTGGGAGGAATGACGGCCGAGTATTTTAAATGATGCAAAGATGCTCCTAACGTACTTCACACTCCGAGTATACTCCGAGTATCGAGTACATTTCGTACTCCGAGTACTCAAGAGTATTAGAGTACTGGCGGCCTGAATACGCGGAGTACTTGGAGTATGAGCAGTACTGAAGCATACTCAGAGTACAAGTAGTATACCCGCAGAAATACTCCTACAGTAGTACAAGCAGTATCGAGATCGGAGTGTTCATACCCGAAATACTCCGAGTACGAGCATTACAGTATCCCGGAGTATCGAACACCGAAATTCTCCGAGTACACGAAGTACCTGAAGTACTTTATCTCCAATACTCCTTACTTTACTCCAAGGTACTCGGAGCATCTGTGTTCGCAAAAAAAAGCACCACAAGAAAAACCAAACTACGGCGAATCGAACAACGGCATTCTTTTCGTTTTTACGGAGTACTGCACTGAGCGTAGTATCTCTGTGTCATAGTTTTGTGGCCACAGAAGAACTGGTACTCGTACCTTTTTAGGATGAAGAATCGGCACGAACACTGGGTGTGCTGGATGTCGACAGGTAGAAAGGAAAGAACACACACACACCCAGTGTCCGTGCCGATTCTTCATTCTGAGAGATATGTTGATTTTTTTCGTAGATCACCTTCATTTTGGCCCCTGATCCCTGTTTTATGGGAGTTGCAAAGTGTGGCATGTTTTTCAGCAGTGAGCATGATAGATTTCCTTCATGAGCACGAACAGCAGCAGAAGCCAGCTCGCAGAAGCAGGTCTGGAGCTGCTAAGGACCGCGCGCGACACTGCTTTCGCCAGGACAGCGTCGACAATCACGGTGAGCTTGTGTGCCGGGTTTTTCCCTATGACTTGCTTGAATCGTTGTCGGCTTGCCAGATGTGTGCGACGTGTTTGGTTGCAATGCAGACATGGTGTTTGCTGCTCCTTGTTCAACCACAGACAACGAGCAAGGATCACAACAAGCTCCTCTGCCTCAAGACCCTCCTTCCCACTGCTTGTGTGCAACTGCGACAGCTTACTTCGCCCGGTTCCTAGCTATCGTATCGAGTCGGTTGGCTCTGCGCCTTCGACAGTGACCCGCACTGCTCTTGGCGTACATCCATAGCAGCAGCAACGCTCAAGTGCCTATCATCACAGATAGCTTGCGTTTTCGCCTCAAGATGTACGCAGTGGTCCCGCGATGACAGCAGTCTACGAGTATGCATACATACGTATGATATGACATCATGATGTGTGTGTGTTCTTCCTTTCTACCCGTCGACATGTACGCACCGCTGGTATGCACATATCGTATGTAGTGGTCCCTCTACAACAGCGGTGCCGATTGAGTAGGTACGTAGTGCCGGCTGCCCGCTACGTATGGTGCACGTGAAATCGCTTGGCACGCTGATGGGAGTAACCAGTGTGGCACTGCTACTGTGCGGAGTAGTAGTGCCGGTTGCCGCTACGATGGTGCCGGTATTCTCGGCTGGCGTATGTCGTTGTTGTTGTTGTTGTCTTCACATTAAAAACCGTGCCGGTCTCTCTATCCAGTACCTCCATCTGTCCGTACTAATCCAACACTTGACACGGTCGATTCCCGTGGTCACAGGCTAACTTACCCAAAAAAGGTATACTGAAATAAAAGTGGAACCCGAAGGGTCCGCAAAGCGATCAAAGCCAGTCAAAAACAGATAGTCTGGAGCCCTCCGCTCCCCTCTACACGCTATGTGAAGGTAAAAATTTCATTGGCCTACACACACCGAGCATTCTACCGACGCAGAACGGCACAAATTATGGGACATGTCTCCCATAGGCCCCAACCTTGCTGCTTGCTCTACACAACACAACAACCGGTGGGAGCACAGAGGCTCGAGAGGTGTGCTACAGTATGATACGGACAAGCGGTGCTGGATTTTGCTGACGGGGCGCCGGCGGACTGCTGGCGGCCCGCTACGGTACGCTCTCGCCGGCTTGGTGTCGTGGAGGATGCGCTGTTCAGAAGAACTACTCGTACGAGTACGAGTTACTCGTACGAGTCGTGCTCGTATGGAGACGTAGTCTTACCGCCTTGCTTGTAGAGCGCGACAGGATGACAGATCGCCGTGTATCATTTCAATTTGACCACACTGCGGTAGCAGCACTAGCAGCACTACTGCAGCAGCGGCGGCGCGCCGCCACGGTCTATTATGTCGGGCCCCGGGCGGGCTTGGAGCGGAGCGTGCCTGGCGCGGTGTCGCGCGTAGGTCGTGGGCAGCAGCAGGAGCAGCACACGACGACGAAGAAAGTTCGGATCGCAAAATCGAAAAAAGCAAAAACGGAAGCTGTGCTTCTCTCTGCTGCTGCTGCTCTCTGCTGTGTTGCTGCTGCTGCTGCTGCTGCTGCTGCTGCTGCTGGCTGGGCTGCGTGTTGTGTAGTGCTGGCTGCGCTGCGTAGCTGCCGCCACATAGCTGCAGCCAACGTGTGCTGCTGCTGTGCGTCGTGGGTTGCAGCGCGTGCACTGCGGGTCATCCCCTGCCGCCGCCCACCGTTGCTGGGCTGCCGTTCCTCTTGTACGCGTAGTTATCGTTTTTGTTTTTGTTTTGTTGTGTTCGTTGTTGTTGTCCGCATTGCCTCACCCCACTTCCCTTATTATTTTCGGAGGCGTCGCCTGCAGGATTTTGTTTACTTCTATCGCAAACACACCGAAACCATGAGGGGAAGGGAATTCACTTTTTTGAGCGGAAGGAAAGTATTTATTTTTTTTACTTCTATCGCAAACACCCTGTCTCATTGATACTAACTTCGTCTGATGCCCAAAAAACAATACTTTAATCAAGTGATCTTTGATGCCCACTTTATCAAGCAATTTAGAGTAGCGCTGATGAAAAAAAAAAAAACTTCGTACAGCAGTTCGCTTTGATGCCCAATTCCCAAATCAACCACAAATAGAACATATATTCTGCATGCGACGATTGACCTTCGATCTCGACATAGACTCAGTCCACGACAAACGAACTTCGTACCAGGCAAGGCCAGCAAGTGTACATAGCGGCCTCGAAGGTATCATTACGATTCGTAGTCTAGGGGGCGAGTGGTTGCTTGCGGCGTCCGACGGTCTTCGTCGAAAAACCTTAAAACACTCGTTCTTGCGATCGGATAGAGTTTTCGTGTTCTGTTTTGAACTCAGCTGCCAACTGTGTTTTCGTCAGACGCCTGCTCTGCGCCCTCCGCATATCATCGACCGAGGCGTGAGAACTGTGGCACTACGCTCGTAGGGTGGATCGGAGGTCCTCACCAGCACGATGCGTTCAGAGTTTATGACGCAGTCGTTGGGTTTGTCGATCGATATGTCAAAATGTCAAACTTGAAAAAATGCGATTTTTTTCTTGTATATGATACGTACCTGGTATAAAAAACCAAGTATCCCCGTCGTCGTACGAGTACTTGACGTATGTACGAGTATGTATGTATGTGCTGTCTGGTACCTGGTATGAACGAACCTGGTATCAACTACGCATCCCCGTCGTACATGCGTACTCGTATGAATACAAGTATGAATACGGGCTCCAGGTTCACAGCTTGAGCCTGTGGCACTTTCCTTCTTGTCTGTGTACGCGTCGAAGAGACGCCAGGTTGTTGATCACACGAGATCTGGTTTGCACGATAAGATACGGAGATCTTATGACAGGGTGAATTGGTGATACTTGCATGGGAGATCCTTACGGTGATCTCCGACAAGATGTTACCGGGCGCTTCCGACAAGATGTATGTATGTGCAGGTATATATCATACCAGGTATGTACGAGTATACGAGTTCATAAGACACTCTGTCTCCTCTCGTACCACACTGGTGATGGTACTCGTATAAGTGCTGATGATGGTGTATCATAGTAGTGTTGAGTTGACGTACAGTAGTATATGTGTTGTTGTTTGGTATCCACGACCCGGCTCCAAGAAGCACTTCGTACGAGTATGTATGTGCAGGTATACGAGTGATATATGAGTACGTAAGACAGCACACAGCACTCTCTCGTACACTGGCGACGGTGACTGTTCACCCTAGCCAAGGCCACAGCCGTTGAGCAAGATCGTTTATATTTACGCAGGGATGTGTTCATGCACGGATGCTTATACTCGTATGTTGGCCTATACATAGTCCATCCGGGACAATAAATCCAAAATAATTCCCGCACCTAGGTACATTTTGCTCGGGCTGTGTGGCTGTTTGAAAATCTGGAGACACACACGTCATAAAGCTCACACTGCCCGCAGCGTCGTCCACGATTTTTTTTTCCAAACGATATAATTCAAGATAGAATCAGGGGGGCGTGTACCCCCGATTGGTGATGTTGACTTTTCCATTTTTATTTTTACCTTCACATAGCGTGTAGAGGGGAGCGGAGGGCTCCAGACTATCTGTTTTTGACTGGCTTTGATCGCTTTGCGGACCCTTCGGGTTCCACTTTTATTTCAGTATACCTTTTTTGGGTAAGTTAGCCTGTGACCACGGGAATCGACCGTGTCAAGTGTTGGATTAGTACGGACAGATGNGTGCCCCTATAATGCCGGGGTGTTCCGTGCCGGGTTCACACCGGTCAGGCAAACAAATCGAGTCCTCCACCCCGATTATAAACGCAGACATGATACGGGGGAAGGGAACTATGGTCCCGTGTGATTGATGTACCCCCGGCCTGCGAGCAGTGTAACTGCAAAAGGTCAAAAGCAACGAAGGGAAAAAGACGAAGACAAAGACAAAGAGACAAGTCAAAAGTACAAGCAAACACTCACACAGACAAGACCGCAGAGACAACACATTGACACGTCATCCCGAGGGGGTGGTGCAATGGTGCGGCGGGCTGGGGCGATATACGCGCAATATAATCTATCTATTATTATATAGTTCGTCTGATGCCCAAAAAACAATACTTTAATCAAGTGATCTTTGATGCCCACTTTATCACAGCAACTTAGAGTGGAGCAAAAGCAAACATTTTTTTTTTTTCTCCCACACATTCAAAGCACGCTTCTCCCTACGCCGCAATGCCCGGCACCGTCTTCTTACGTCGCAGGCTGGCATACTGTGTAGTACAACTCGTACGTGCGCCGAGCTTGTCGTCGTGGCCACAGTGATTCGCGGCTGCTCTACCCACGAGTATTGCAGCAGTGCGGTTGTGCTGAGATTGTGTCGTCCATCCTCGCTCTGGTCGCCTACTCGTATCGTATGATACGTACGTCGCCTTCTTTGTCACCGTGCGCGACGAAAGCACCACTGCTTTAGAAACGGACGGGGTCTCTGAAGGCCCCTAAATAACATCCCCTCCTCCTGCCTCTGCTCGTGTTCAAGGCCGTCCCGAGTTCGCGAAGCTTGGTCCATGTTGCATGGCCTACTTACCAGGTACCAGGGGTGGTCCTGAGGAAAACAAGCATACATATTCCACCCCATACCAGGTACCAGGTAGCAGGTACCAAAGAGCACCAACAACCGTCCTCAAGTCAAACACCGCCACCACCACCACCACCACCACCAGCTGAGCATCAGCAGCAGCAGAAACGTGTCGCTGGTGGTGGTGGTGGTGGTGGTTGTGTTTGCAGGTAAAACCAAATCTCGATCACTCTCCAAGGGATGGCAAGATATAGACCATTTTGTCGAATGCGGCGCAACTCGTACTCGTAATGTGATACCAGGTATCATACGACCAGGCTAGACCGTGCCGCGAGACACCATCATAGCTCTTCGACGATACATCACGTTCAGAGCGATGCTCAGGGACATGCTCACGTGACATTATCATGAGCCTGCATCATGCTGTCATCATGCTGTCTGTGCACGTTCGTACGTACGTACGTACATACAATGTACCTGTTGTATTACGTACGCACGAAAATTAACTATTAATACGTACCTGGTACGATATATAGGCTGCTGCAGCAGTACGACAACCACACTGCTTGCTGCCGTACGTATACCCGGGTACACGTTCAGCGCATTCCCGTATTCCCGGGGACAGCAAAATATGTACTGCTGTCTGTGCACGTACATATGAAAAATACGTATGTATATTCGACCACACTGCTGCCGTACGTATACCTGGGGACACGATCAGCACATATCTGCCTCGCTTATTGTATACTGTTTTTAGTGCGGATTTACGCGCGCTGCTATAATACCATGCATGGTACAGAGTATAGTGTCGTACGTATCAGCTGGTACGTATGTACGTATGGTACGTGCGTTCAATGTGCCACTGCCGGTCGCCCCGGTGGTCTAACAGGTAGCCACGAAGCCTCTTAGCGTTGGAGGTCGGGGGTTCGATTCTCCTCGTATGGAGATTTTTGTTCTCAAAATGACACCAACTGTCGAGAGCGCATATTATAGCGTGGGTAAGCACAATTCGACGAAAGTTGACGAGGGAAGAAATTGCTGAAATCTTCTCGCGGTAAAAAGCAAGGCAAGCATCGTAGTCGGGGAGGAGGGAGAAGAGCCTACTTTGTGACCCCGGATCTGAGTTACGACTAGGAAGGAGAGATAAAGGAAGGGCGAAGATAATAAATGGGATGGGCAAACAAAAAAAAAAACTGTACGATGTACGTACGTACACAGCCAGCAACCCATATTGCTGCAGAGTATTTGTGCCCTGTAATATTTTTATATACTATTCAATCGGTTGAACTCACAGCTGACGTATGTATAATAATTTTATTCAATATTTTTCACGAAAAAATCGGTATGCATGCATGCACGAGTCAAATGATCTCGATCATCAGCACGGCCAGTCTCGCTAGCGGTTTTGCAAGACCCTTTCGCAATGACCGCGAGACAGCCGACAACAACAAATAATTTTTTCTCTTCTTTTTTTTATATCCTCCGGCGGATGGGTAAAAATAAAGCTTACGCCCTCCACACTTCCACGTCTCACTGTGTGTCGTGTGTCAAATCACTCCATGCCCCCTCGGAAGTGTCAGCCCTTGCTGCCTACGACTCCAGAGACTTGAGCATGTTGACCCGACACACAACAAACAACGTGCTCTCAGGAAGCAACCAGCCCCCCCTGGGCACATCAAATATAAATATGTTTTCCATCAAACAACCCCCGCATTGATTCGGAGTCAATCCCCATCGTTTCTATTAATTTGTATTCCCATTTATTTGTATTCCTGTTAAGAATATTCGTAGTCAATTGGTTCCCTATGTATTCCTGCATATTATTTTTAATTTGTTTATACCCATTATCTTATTATCATCTACATTACTACTTGCTTTAATGGCCCTACCGCCGTGGGGGCGGGAGGGCCTCTTATTCCCTAGTATCGTATATATATATACGATACTAGGGAATAAGAGGCCCTCCCGCCCCCACGGCGGTAGGGCCATTAAAGCAAGTAGTAATGTAGATGGTAGAGGCTCAAATTAAAGATAATATGTCGGAATAAATAGGAAACGGCTCAAATTAAAAATAATATGCAGGAATACATAGGGAACCAATTGACTACGAATATTCTTAACAGGAATACAAATAAATGGGAATACAAATTAATAGAAACGATGGGGATTGACTCCGAATCAATGCGGGGGTTGTTTGATGGAAAACATATTTATATTTGATGTGCCCAGGGGGGGCTGGTTGCTTCCTGAGAGCACGTTGTTTGTTGTGTGTCGGGTCAACATGCTCAAGTCTCTGGAGTCGTAGGCAGCAAGGGCTGACACTTCCGAGGGGGCATGGAGTGATTTGACACACGACACACAGTGAGACGTGGAAGTGTGGAGGGCGTAAGCTTTATTTTTACCCATCCGCCGGAGGATATAAAAAAAAGAAGAGAAAAAATTATTTGTTGTTGTCGGCTGTCTCGCGGTCATTGCGAAAGGGTCTTGCAAAACCGCTCGCGAGACTGGCCGTGCTGATGATCGAGATCATTTGACTCGTGCATGCATGCATACCGATTTTTTCGTGAAAAATATTGAATAAAATTATTATACATACGTCAGCTGTGAGTTCAACCGATTGAATAGTATATAAAAATATTACAGGGCACAAATACTCTGCAGCAATATGGGTTGCTGGCTGTGTACGTACGTACATCGTACAGTTTTTTTTTTTGTTTGCCCATCCCATTTATTATCTTCGCCCTTCCTTTATCTCTCCTTCCTAGTCGTAACTCAGATCCGGGGTCACAAAGTAGGCTCTTCTCCCTCCTCCCCGACTACGATGCTTGCCTTGCTTTTTACCGCGAGAAGATTTCAGCAATTTCTTCCCTCGTCAACTTTCGTCGAATTGTGCTTACCCACGCTATAATATGCGCTCTCGACAGTTGGTGTCATTTTGAGAACAAAAATCTCCATACGAGGAGAATCGAACCCCCGACCTCCAACGCTAAGAGGCTTCGTGGCTACCTGTTAGACCACCGGGGCGACCGGCAGTAGGCACATTGAACGCACGTACCATACGTACATACGTACCAGCTGATACGTACGACACTATACTCTGTACCATGCATGGTATTATAGCAGCGCGCGTAAATCCGCACTAAAAACAGTATACAATAAGCGAGGCAGATATGTGCTGATCGTGTCCCCAGGTATACGTACGGCAGCAGTGTGGTCGAATATACATACGTATTTTTCATATGTACGTGCACAGACAGCAGTACATATTTTGCTGTCCCCGGGAATACGGGAATGCGCTGAACGTGTACCCGGGTATACGTACGGCAGCAAGCAGTGTGGTTGTCGTACTGCTGCAGCAGCCTATATATCGTACCAGGTACGTATTAATAGTTAATTTTCGTGCGTACGTAATACAACAGGTACATTGTATGTACGTACGTACGTACGAACGTGCACAGACAGCATGATGACAGCATGATGCAGGCTCATGATAATGTCACGTGAGCATGTCCCTGAGCATCGCTCTGAACGTGATGTATCGTCGAAGAGCTATGATGGTGTCTCGCGGCACGGTCTAGCCTGGTCGTATGATACCTGGTATCACATTACGAGTACGAGTTGCGCCGCATTCGACAAAATGGTCTATATCTTGCCACCCCTTGGAGAGTGATCGAGATTTGGTTTTACCTGCAAACACAACCACCACCACCACCACCACCAGCGACACGTTTCTGCTGCTGCTGATGCTCAGCTGGTGGTGGTGGTGGTGGTGGTGGTGGCGGTGTTTGACTTGAGGACGGTTGTTGGTGCTCTTTGGTACCTGCTACCTGGTACCTGGTATGCGGTGGAATATGTATGCTTGTTTTCCTCAGGACCACCCCTGGTACCTGGTAAGTAGGCCATGCAACATGGACCAAGCTTCGCGAACTCGGGACGGCCTTGAACACGAGCAGAGGCAGGAGGAGGGGATGTTATTTAGGGGCCTTCAGAGACCCCGTCCGTTTCTAAAGCAGTGGTGCTTTCGTCGCGCACGGTGACAAAGAAGGCGACGTACGTATCATACGATACGAGTAGGCGACCAGAGCGAGGATGGACGACACAATCTCAGCACAACCGCACTGCTGCAATACTCGTGGGTAGAGCAGCCGCGAATCGCTGTGGCCACGACGACAAGCTCGGCGCACGTACGAGTTGTACTACACAATATGCCAGCCTGCGACGTAAGAAGACGGTGCCGGGCATTACGGCGTAGGGAGAAGCGTGCTTTGAATGTGTGGGAGAAAGAAAAAAAAATGTTTGCTTTTGCTCCACTCTAAGTTGCTGTGATAAAGTGGGCATCAAAGATCACTTGATTAAAGTATTGTTTTTTGGGCATCAGACGAACTATATAATAATAGATAGATTATATTGCGCGTATATCGCCCCAGCCCGCCGCACCATTGCACCACCCCCTCGGGATGACGTGTCAATGTGTTGTCTCTGCGGTCTTGTCTGTGTGAGTGTTTGCTTGTACTTTTGACTTGTCTCTTTGTCTTTGTCTTCGTCTTTTTCCCTTCGTTGCTTTTGACCTTTTGCAGTTACACTGCTCGCAGGCCGGGGGTACATCAATCACACGGGACCATAGTTCCCTTCCCCCGTATCATGTCTGCGTTTATAATCGGGGTGGAGGACTCGATTTGTTTGCCTGACCGGTGTGAACCCGGCACGGAACACCCCGGCATTATAGGGGCACCTGGCCAGCACCTTCCATAGCAGCTCTCGGTCCACCGAGTCATAGGCCTTCTGTAGGTCGACGAAGCACATGTAGAGCGGTATTCTCCTTCTCCGCCCTAGTTCCTGGAGTCGGCGCACGACGAACAGCATGCATACTGTGGATCGACCAGGTCGGAAGCCGCACTGTTCCTCCGGAAGGATGTTGTTGGCTTCGCAGAAGGCGCTTAGGCGGTTGGTGATGAGTTTGGCGGGGACTTTGCCTACGTGCGATAGTAGCGAGATCCCCCTGAAGTTGTTGCAGTTGGACCGGTCGCCCTTCTTGTACAGCACTTTGATGGTTGCATCCTTCCACTCTTGCGGGATCTCTCCTCCGTTCCAAAAATCTGAAATATCACCTTTTGCGCACAAAAAAAACAGTAGATGTGCGGCTTTGCGCACATCTTTTTTAGGCCCCCGCACACTTTTTGGCCGCAGGCCAAAAAATTGTGCGGGGCCACTTCGCCGTAGGCGAAAAACAAATTGGGGCCTATTTTCGCCGCAGGCTAAAATATTTTTGGGTCCGTTTTCGCCGCAGGCGAAATTTGTTTTAGGCCTTTTTCTTGTGATTTATTCGACAATTTCCTGCTGCATTTGTTTGTGGCTTTCTTTTTTGAGGGCACTGAGTTCAAATTTGTGACGGTTTTGTATGTCCGTGGATAAAACAAGGCTTGAAAGGGTCGCAAATACAGAGGCTATGCTTGTCTGTGTGTTATTTGCAAGACGAGCGAATGAGACGCACATTTTGAGTACATTTACGCACATACGTCCGAAATTTTCCCTCCGGGGGGCCCTGCGGGGAGCGCACCTCGCCTCCGGCTCGGTGTGCGCTACGCGCACATCCAAATATGCCCGATGTGCGCTACGCGCACATGTTGCTGGAGCACTAATTCGAACCCTGGTACCTACTATCATGCGTTCTCGTTCGAATACCATTATTATTACCTCGAAAAAATATGGCAGTTAGTTGTTTCTATCCCCCGACCCCGTAAAAAAGCGACATAAACATTGGAAATCCCCCTGAGGTTTCGAACATGGACCTGGTGAAGTATCCATACGAATAACTTCTATTTTGTAGGGTTGGGCACTGACTGGCTGACTCAGTCAGTAGAGAGTATACTTTTTTTTTGTTATTTCCTCTTCTCTTTCCTGGACTCTTGTGTGTGACACGAGAACGAAAAGGAACTGAGTAGGAAGTGCCACGTATCCGTTGTATGGGTGGCGCCCAAGGGAATGGAGACGGAGGGTGGGGGGGGTTCGTACGGAAACCACGGCGGACGAAAGCAGGAAAGAGACGGCAAACAGAGTAGGTACCAGTACCAGACCGACTAGCTGGTAGAACCTGCCTGTACTACGGGTACCAACCTGCCTCGGCTGGCTGGAAGGTGCTTTTGGTCTGCTCCGGCTGCCTGTCCTTTCCTGTTGTTCTTAGTCTTGCTCTGTTGGCGCTGTTTTTCGGTCCATTTCATTTCGTTTCATTTCATTTGGTTTCTTTTTATTGGATGTCGCATCTCCTCTGGGAGAAGCACGACACTTTCTTTCTTTTATTTTGTCATGCTTTTGTTTGGTTGCTTGATTGTTGATTTGCTTCAGTATGTTTACTTTTTATTATTTTTCCTTTTCGCTTTTTTTTTTTTTTCTCTTTTTCTCTCGCATGCACCTGGATTGCTAGCAGGGTAGGTCTTGCCTGTCGTATATGGCATTGCATTNTGCTAGCAGGGTAGGTATTGCCTGTCGTATATGGCATTGCATTGTCTGCTCTGCTTACTGCACTGAGTGTAGTATCTCTGTGTCGTAGTTTTGTGACCACAGAACTGGTACCTTTTTAGGATGAAGAATCGGCACGGACACTGCGTGTGCTGGATGTCGACGGGTAGAAAGGAAGGTTTAATGTGAAGAACACACACACATACTCTGTCGTCGAACTGAATCAGTTTACTAGACTGCTGTCCCTCCTCTCCTCTCTCCTCCCGAAACGCAATTGCTGGGTTTCCGTACTACAGTATGGCATGTTTCTTGCCCGTACGTGCGATAAAAAAAGACCAGCTGAACAATACTGGTGAACATACTGGCCAGGTCCATCAGTAGATTACTACTGGCAGTACTTACTGTGCCAGTGTCCAGCCCTACTATTTTGACTAACCACAGGTGGTTTTGATTACTAGTATATCACGGGGGGGCATAGTAATTACAGCAGGACCCCTCACACACTAAAACCTATATATTCCAGTATTTTTAATCAGCGAATTTGGTCCTGATTACTATTAAAGGGACCTATAGTAAACAGAACCATTTTTTTCCAGTAAAAATACGCCAATATGTAGGTTTTTTGTGTGTACCGTAGTTTTTTTTGTACTACGGTCCTCCGTAAATAGTACTGTTTGTTCCCCCATGTAGTCGGATACAGCAGTAGTGTGGTACACACTATGGGACCACTCCGCGACAACTCCAAAAGCATTTTGTCTCATATTTGTCTACTCAAAAAACGATCCGGTACTTAATCCCAGCAGTTTTTTTTTTTCTTGTGACAAGCCTTTTTACCTGGCCTTATCTCACTACTTTTAGCATTAACCCCTTAAGAACTGGTCCCACGAATTTGGGGAGAAACTACTTGAAATTAGTGTGGGGCATTCGTTTAAGTTCTGAATGGGTTCAGGGGGTGCGCCCTTTTTTTTGTCCATCCCATTTATTTTCTTAGCCCTTCATTTATCTCTGCCTTTTAGTCGCAACTCAGATCCGGGGCCACTAAGTAGACTCTTCTTCTCCCCCCCCCACTACGGTACGTGCCTTGGATTTTTACCGAGAGCAATATTTCAGCACTTTCTTCTCTCGTCGACTCTCGTCGAATTTCGCCTTTCCCACGTTATATTAGGCGCTCTCGACAGATAGTTGGTGTCACTTGAGAATGAAAGTCTCCAAACATACGGAGGCTCGAACCCCTGACTTCAACCTTAGCATTCTTCGTGCTTACCTGCTATACCACCGGGGCGACCTACAGTACACCCAAAAAATAAAAAAAATGATATATTTACATAATTTTACTATTAATAACAATATTCGGTCTTATTTACTATGGTCCCTCGTAATACTGCTGTACCAGGTATATGTATATATGCTCCACTGCAACAAGTGTAGGGCTAGGCAATGGCTGAATTAGCCAAGTATCGATTTATACTGCTGTCAAAAAAAAAAAACAGTATATGACTGGATTGCAGCGGTATACTGCCCGAGCAAAGCATGTAACGCCGCCCCCCCCCCCTGGCTGGTGAGGAAGAGGCGCCGCCGGAGACCAAACAAAAACGCGTTTTCGCTTCATTTCCCATCACAATCGAGGCTCGAAACTGCATTGATTGATTGGCCGGGGGTGACAGCGGTCATCAACACAAAAAAAAAAGGAGTTCAGACAAAAATGCATGCAACACAGCAGTGCAACATGTGGCCATGATGTGACAATCTTCATGTTATTGGTTTTCGCCCAGGTACATCATAATACGTTGATGATAATAATATGTTATGTTACCCCATCGCTCGTACCCTTGGGGCACAGGGTAGTAGTACTCGCACGTTCTCTTACCAGCTAAAAAAACACAAGAAAGCACAAACAAAAAACCTAAAACGAAACGAAAAACAATGCCCCAAAAAAAACGAAGGGACGCTACTGCATGTAACCGGTATATCAGGTATCAGATACTCAACGCAGAGCAAGAGACCAAACATGAAAACAACTAAAAAGCGGACGAAAGGAACGCGTCACAAGCCCCAACAGCCGCGGGGGTTGGCGGAGTCTTTTCAGCGAACAAACAGGAAAACAAACAGAAAAAAAAAAGCGGAAGAAAGGAACGCGTGAAAAGAACCAACAACCGGGGGGTGGCGGAGATCGAACAGCGAACACACAAAAAAATGAGCCCTACGTACAACAAAGAGGGCTCGCGTAAATCTGCCCGCGCAGGTGAACTTCCTTAGATGTGCCCGCACTGAAAATAGAGCCTTTCCAAGCACAACGACCAGATGGCACGCCAACCAGGCACGCATGCCTCTCGTTAGGGTTACGGTTAGAGTTAGAGGTCCGGGTCGGGGTGGTGGCCGCCGTTAGCCGAAGCCAAAATAAGCTCACCGCCGGGAACGAATGCCTTAAAGCTTCGTGACGAAACCCTACCTCATTAGAAACAGCATCATTTTATGCGGGTACGTCTGAGAAGTTCGCCTTATGCGGGCGGATTTACGGCTACTGCGACAAAGAAGGACAGAAAACAAGAAAACACAAATGACGAAAGGACAGTACCAGTACGTACTCGTATAAGGGTATAGCAGTAGAGACGAGCAGCTAAAGGACTTTATTCCGTGTCATGTACCGGTTATATTATACCAGTACGGTATAATCTGTAGCAAGCAAAACAATGAAAAATACACGTACGCCCATAAAAAAAGAGTGTTAATAACACAAGCAGACCAACACGCCAAACGTAACTGCTGCGCGAACGAGGCAACACCTAGAGACGGAGGAAGGGACGGAGGGGGGGAGGGGGGGAGAGTAGAACCGGTACTTTGTTCGCCGTCAAACATAAAAATGTACCAGGCACCAGGTATAAAACATCGAGTGCCCTCAGTGCTCTTCGCATTTCTCCGTGTCCATCTACCACCTACGGAGAAACAGCAATACTCGAAAGGGTCGTGTGTGATCGCCCGACACTGCATACCGCCTTCGAGTTGTAGAACAACATCTACAAGGTACAATGCAACCGCGCAGGGGAGAAGAAGAGCATAAGATAGAAACTATTGGCAAACATACTGACTACATCCGTCAGTAGATTACTACTGCCAGTACATACTGCGCCAGCGCCCAGCCCTATAGATTGGCCATTTCAGTCATAACCAATCGGCGGCTTACATGCAGCCCACCCACAGCCCTTACTAAACGGCATAAACAGCAGTTATCAGCATCTCTTGTCGAAAAAAATAAATAAGAAGACTTACGTACGTATGCACTTATTTTATTTTCATTTTATTAAAGAATAAACAGCAGTATAATACCAGGTATGATTGTTTCCTAGTAGTGGCAAAGTTACGTGCAAACCCACGGTTTGTTTTTCACAGATGATAAGACACACGCTCCCTGAAATATGCAGCCTCAGATTGTTGTTCTCCTCATCTATACAGGATGTTCATCCTGCACGAGGACGTATAAAACCCGTGAGTACGCGCCGCGATCGAAGTACGTATCACACACAGGCTTGCAAAGATGAGCTTCGGCGAAATCCTTGAGCTCACAGCTGTTGTTTTCAATTTTTAGAAATATTCCAGCTGACCATGGATGAAAGCTCGTAGGGTAGAGGAGCACCTTTTTATTTCTGAGACTCCTACTCCTGCATACCTCACTTGAGGCGCTCTATGTTATACCAAAACCTAAAAAAAAAAGAAAAAAAAAAAGAGCGATTTCAGAGGGACCTAAACGAAAACGATACGACGTAACCCGATGGAAAAAAACATCCCATGGCCCGAGCGAGCATAAAACGAAAAATATCGCAAACACTCTAATAACAATAATGACAATAATGAATTTCCGATGATTTTGGGAACTCCAAAACGTATCCCACACAAAGTCCAAGTAGTTTTTTCCCCCAAAAAACGGGGGACCGGTTCTTAAGGCGTCATGGAGCCCCGTCATTCAGAAACCGTTTCATTCCCCAAAATTTGCTACCTCTACGTATTAGTTTTTTGTTTCTTGTTGTTTTTTTTTTTTTCCCCCCGTCCCATTTATTATCTTCGCCCTTCCTTTCTCTCTCCTTCCTGGTCGTCACTCAGATCCGGGGGCACAAAACGTAGGCTCCTCTCCCTTCTCCCCCGCTATACGGTTCGTGCCTTTGCATTTTTTATCGCGAGAATACTTTTTTCAGCCCTTTCTTCCCTCGTCGACTCTATCATCGAATTGTGCCTACCCACGCTACAGCACGCGTCCATGCCACTATTAACCCAAACCCCCC
>MEHQ01000384.1:31613-54501 GCA_008828725.1 Saccharina japonica | reverse complement strand
GGTCATACGACTACGGCCGTGCACGATATGAGTACCCCCCCCTCGTCATATAAATATATGATATATTTATAGGTTGGGTTGGCGTCGGTTGGCAACGACGCTGTAAAACACGCCACTCGCTGCGTGAGCTAGACAACCAGGGTGCCGTTTTTTTTTTGTTATTTTTTTTTGGCGGTCACCAAAGCTGGCGGTCGAGTAGATCATTTGTGCGGGGTGGAGAACCTTTGTTCCGCACAAGGGGAATGGTCGTATCACGTAGTGTTAATATGGTAAGGCGTCCGCGAGGCAGTTACATAGTAAAACCCATTGCTGTCTCCGGAAGTGGCCACACCAGAAATTAAATTAACTCATTGAAGCTGTCGTCCATATGCAAGTCCGCCTCAGAGGCGGTTCTTAGCAGGATGCAGCTCACCCTCCATGCGACTCGCCCAATACCTCACGGCGTTTCGCGCTTGGTGCAAGCAATGTCTGCCTGGTTGGTGAAAACCCAACGCGCTCCGTCCCGGCATTGTAGGGATGCGAGGGTCTATGGTCATATGACTACGGCCGTGCACAACATGAGTACACCCCCCCCCCTCCCTCACGTCACTCTCGCTAGCCCTTTTAGCTCTTTTCCCCATATATCTGTGTCACCCCTCCTCCATCTCTTTCCGCATGCCTTACAACACAAGGAGTGATCGAGCGTACAGCCGAGTCCAATACCGAACAGCCCCTGCCCCCTTCAGAAATAAATTGGACGATGTCCTCGAATTCAAGAAAGTCCGTCTCACAAGCGGTTATTGGTAGGATACAACTCAACCTTCATGCGACTCGCCCAACACCTCACGGCGCATCGCGCTTGGTGCAAGCAATGTCTGTCTGGTCGGTGAAAACCCGACGTGCTCCGCCCCGGGATTGTAGAGATGCGAGAGTCTATGGGCATACGATTACGGCCATGCATGACACAAATACACCCCCCGCCCCCCCCTCCCTACCTCCCCCATCCCCTCTATCTTCTCACCTCGAGCCTAACCCAGAAAACTTGGTCGCCACCGCCCCCGCTCAACGACGCCGAAGAAACTTCCTGGAAAAATCTCTCGCCAGCATTATTGACGGCGTCCAACAGAATGTCCCGCGCTTTCCACAACGGAACGGCCCCCACCCCCACCCCCGCCTCCATACCTACTCCCAACCCCGCTCCCAGCCCCCCCCCTGCCTCGTGTCCTCCACGACGGAGGCAGGTCCCCCCCTCTCCCTCCACCCCGAGCTCTCCGGCCGTGGCCGCCGGCGAGAGTAAGCGCGGCGTTAAGCAAATCACGCCGCTTTTTCGACCCGCGCCAGCGGTATACGCCATCTGCACGACCGACACACGGTTCATGGGGGGGAAGTCAAGAAGTCAGAAGCGTGCCAAAGAAAGTTGTGGTCTTGAGAGGGGGCGGGCGGTTTACTAACATTATTTGGTCCTATTTACTATGGTCCTCCGAAATAGGGCTGTGATGCTACGGCATTAGGCGGATCCTCTCTCTGTGTTATTTTTCTTTATGGTGTACCTGGTACGTTGTTGGCATTTGCAGGGAAGGGCACTACTAAGAAAACAAACACACAAAAAAAGCAGGACAACTCTTCCCTGTGCTGATCTACCATTTGCTAATACTATTAATGTTACGGACGAACATATTAAATATAACCTATGGTGTAGACTAAAGTCTATATACTTACCTATTTTTACTAACAATATTTGGTCCTATTTACTATGGTCCTCCGTAATAGTAGTAGTAGTAGTAGTAGTAGTAGTAGTAGTAGTAGTAGTAGTAGTAGTAGTAGTAGTAGTAGTAGTAGTTGTTGTTGTTGTTGTTGTAGTTGTAGTTGTAGTTGTAGTTGTAGTAGTAGTTGTAGTAGTAGTTAGATATCCTTCATATTGGAAGAGTAGATAGTAATATTATTTGTTTATTACATCATTGTTGTACTCGTACGTACTTCAACTGAAAACTCTTCATCATGACGATTGCCTCGCAAATTATTTGGCTGTTCGACAACGGCTTATTATAAAAATCGAGTATTATAGTAACTACCAGGGTTCATATTAATAGTACCATCACGAAGCCCACACCAACACTACAAATAACACATACTGGTACGTACATAGAACATTCTCCGCAGCTCGCAAAGTTGAGTATCTACTATTCAATCGGTTGAACTCACAGCTGACGTATTTATAAAAAAGTAAAAAAAAGTGAAAAAGTACCGCTGTGAAGTTGAACGAGAAGGCAAATTGCCTCGCGCGAAAATTATTTGTTGAACGTATGTTTTTCCGCCTATTTTATTTTTTTACATCCCGAAGGAGAAGGAACGGCACCAGCAGCAGCAGCAGCAATAGCAACATACGAAACAGCAGTACGAAATAGCAGCAGCACAGCAGCAGCAGCAGCACAGGAGTACACACATACATACGCCCAACTATGCCGCTGCTACTACTCTATCTACTACAGTAGTACTGCTGCTGCTGCTGCTGCTGCTGCTCTGCTGTGGGTTACTACTCGTGTTCCTTTTTCGTTCTTGTGTTTTTACTGTACTGTAGACGCTTCTGGAAGTCCTCACCTGGCGTGTGCCTTACGTCGCGTGTGCTCGCGGGTAGATATCAGTTAGGCTGTTTGCATAATACGTCAGTACAATACACATACATAGAACAAACATTCTCCGCAGCTCGCAAAGTTGAGTATCTACTATTCAATCGGTTGAACTCACAGCTGACGTATTCATAAAAAAGTAAAAAGGTGAAAAAGTACCGCTGTGAAGTTGAACGAGAAGGCAAATTGCCTCTCGCGAAAATTATTTATTGAACAAAGAGCTGTGTATCAGTTGGTCTGTACGGACAAAGAGCATCGAGTAACTACGGACCTCTAATCGTGAAAGAATAGGTAGGTCTATTTATAGGTTGGGTTGGCGTCGGTTGGCAACGACGCTGTAAAACACGCCACTCGATGCGTGAGCTAGACCACCAGGGTGCCGTTTTGTTTTTGTTTTTGGCGGTCACCAAAGCTGGCGGTCGAGTAGATCATTTGTGCGGGGTGGAGAACCTTTGCTCCGCACAAAGGGAATGGTCGTACCACGTAGTGTTAATATGGTAAGGCATCCGCGAGGCAGTTACATAGTAAAACCCATTGCTGTCTCCGGAAGTGGCCACACCAGAAATTAAATTAACTCATTGAAGCTGTCGTCCATATGCAAGTCCGCCTCAGAAGCGGTTCTTAGCAGGATGCAGCTCACCCTCCATGCGACTCGCCCAATACCTCACGGCGCTTTCCGGCCGTTGGTGCAAGCACATCGTTGCACTGGTTGGTGGAAAACACCAACGTGACTCCGTCCCGGTTGTAAGGGATGGCGAGGGTCTATGGATCGATATTGACTACGGGCTGTGCACGACAATCGGATATACACCCCCATCCCCTTTGCCCCCGGCCCCTCCCCCGCTTTCTCCCTCCCTCCCCCTCCTCCCACCCCTCCCCTCTCTCTTCTCCTCCCACCTCCTCCTCCCCGCTCCTCATTCCCCCCCCACCCCCGCCACAGATACTACGGCGGCGCGCGTTTCGAGCCCCTCTCCAGAAAAACACGAAGGGGGAATAATAGCACCAACACCACCACCACCGCCGGCGTCGCTACCGCAGCTACTCCCACCGCCTCTCCTGTTCCTTCGTCGGGGGGCGTCCGCACGCCGTCCCCCCAATGGCGCGCGTATGGGGGGCACTGGCTCGTGCTTCCCCTGGTGGAGCTGTCCACCGTGGCTCGGGGAGGTGAACGATGTTGGAGCGTAGTGTTAAATGCTGCGAATCTGCGAGTTTACTATTTGTATATTTACGCTTTGAACAAAACAGAAATAAACACGATACTCAATAATTCGACGTTCATTATTAATAGTACGATATTCACTAACACGTTTTTTCGAGAAGGCGGTATCGCCCTACGAACCTTGCAGTAGCCTGCCCTTGCCTTACCCTACCTTAGCCTGCCCCTTACCCTACTCTACCCTACCTTACCCTACCCTGCCCTACCCTGGCCTCCCCGACCCGACCCGACCCGACCCGACCCTACCCTAACCCGACCCTACCCTACCCGCACTCCCTCCCATCCCTACCTACCCTCCCTACCCTACCCCTACCCTACCCTACCCTTACACCTTAAAACCTAACCCTACTTACCTTACCCCACCCTATCTACCCACCCTAACCCTTGCCCTTCTCCTCGTCGTATTTTTATGCTTTCGCGTCCCTCTGTCGCTTTTTTTTCTTTCGCCTCCCCCCCCCCCCCCCCCCTCCCCCCTCCACGCCGGTTTCCGACAACGACCTCGACGACGATGGTGATTATTGTGATTTGGTGGTGATGATGATGGTGATAATGGTGACGATGATGATGATGATGATGTTGACGATGACGATGGTGGTGATGGTGATGATGATGATGATGACGACGACGATGATGATGATGATGATGATGACGATGATGACGATGCTGATGCTGATGATGACGAAACGTAGCCGCGAGCGACGACAGCGCAGTCAGCCGTCCGACTCTCGCCGTCAACCTACGATGGACAAGACGGATTCCCGCTCCAGCCGCCCCCACTCCCGGCATCGCCTCCCGGGGAGGTGGTAACGTTAACGTTAGCGGTAACGGTAATGATAGCGGTAACTGTAGCAGTAACGGTAGCGGTAACAACAACGGTAACGGTATCGGTATCGGTAATGAAAACGGTATCGGTGGTGGTAACCCTAACGGCGGAAGTGACGACGACGGTTATGTCTTGATGGCGATACCGCCAGCTGTCGAAGTCACATCGGAGGAGGGGAAGAGTCTGGCGTCGGCTCGGGCTGGAGCGGCTAGGACACTGGAGAGGATAGCTTGCGGGTACGTGCGGCCCGGCAGAGAGACAGAGCTGCCGCTTCCGCTGACGTCGGGCGAGGACGGCGATCCGGTGAGGTTTTTACCTGTTTTGCTGTGTGTGTGTTTTTTATTGGTTGTATTAAATGTTTTCGATGCTGTTCGTTTTTTGTTTTACGTATTGTTTGTGTTTTGTTTCGTCTCTGATTTCTGTTTCCTGTTTTTAGGTTTTAAGTTTAGGAGTTGTTGGGTAGTTAATCGATATGCTGGTTGGCTGGTTGATTGATTGATTGGTTGATTTATCGATTGATGGATTGAATGGTTGATAGGGCTGGGCAATGGCTGACTCAGTCAGTAGCGGTGTACACCGTATATCGCGGAAGAAAGCACACCCCCCTTAGATAACACACCCCCCCACATAAGCACACCGGGTGATATAGTTTTTACTTCGTTTTTTTACCGTCACTTTATCACCGGGGGTACGTTAGATAACACCCCCCCCTACGCGTGTACGCCTGAAAACAGTGTCAAACTCCACAATTATCACACCGGTATGGATATCATTCACAATTCACAATCAACCCGCACCGGTATGGACACCAGCATGGAGGCAACTGCTGCGCTCCCTCACAGTGGGCCAAACGAGTCTCTCGGCTTCGACCCCACCTGTAGCTGCTGCTGGCGCGTCTCTGGCGACGATCATGTCGTTTTTCTCTGGGACCAGCGCGCATACTGGTAGTGACACTAACGTTATCAAGTCTCCTACGTCCGCCGTGTGCCAGCCCCGGCTACTGGTACCATTACCGGTACCAGCGAAGCACCTGCAGCACTTGCGGTGCGACCCTCGGGGTTTCATCATTGAGTACCTGTATGGTACCGGTACCGGTAACCGTTTTGCGGTATCGTAGCAAAGCGGGGATTTTTGCTGCTACCCCCGGGTTTCAAGCGTTTGCCTTACCATCACCGGCACTACGTGCGAATTGAAAAACGAACTGGTTTTAGACCAAGCTTGTCATGCGTTAGCACACTCCTTGCTAACATACCCCCTGCATTTTGGCCGGGGTCTGTTCACACTCACTCCACAGCAATCATTGATATACCGTTATCACACCCTCTCATTACCACACACCCTGAATCTGGTCGGGGTCTGCTAAATCTCCTTGTCAACCAACAATGCCGTTAGCTCTTCCCCTCGTTGTCACACCCTCTCGTTACCACACCCCCTAGCTGCAGGGCTCTCGTCCATGGTGTTTTATCACCGGGGATGCGTTAGATAGCACACCCCTCCACAACAGCACACCCGGTGATAATATTTTTAAATGCCAAAATGTTATCACCGGGGTGTGCTTTCTTCCATGTTATACGGTACTGCCGTCGAAATCAATCAGTACACTGGATTGCAGCAGTATATTGTCTGTCCTTTCTCCTCTCTCCTTCCGAAACGCATTTGGTGGATTTCCGTACTATAATATGGCGTGTTTCTTGGACGTATATGAGAAAAAAAAAACTACTGGCGAATATATTGGCCGGGTCAATCAGTAGACTCCTACTGCCAGTAGATTACTACTGCCAGTACATACTGTGCCAGTACCCAGCCCTCCAGCCCTACTGATTGAACGATTGGTCGATTGGTTGTTTACTGATCGATTGACTGGCTGATCGATTGATTGATTGATAAGGTTGGCTGATTAATTGACGAGTCGATCGGCTCAGTAGTTAATTGGTTGGTTCATGGATTGATTGATTGAGTGCTTGGTGTATTGATTGGTTTATGGAATGATTGGATTATTGATCGATTGGTGATTTATTGATTGATTGATTGACTGATTTTCTGACTGATCGATTGGTGATTTATTGATTGATTGACTGATTTTCTGACTGATCGATTGGTGATTTATTGATTGATTGATTTATTAAATACTTGAGTGCTTGATCGATTGGTGATATACTGATTGTTTGATTGATTGATTATACTGATTGGTCGATTGATGGATTGGCGCGGTTGGATGATTGATTGATGAGTTGGTCGATAGCTTGTTTGTCTGATGGACTGTTTGCGTGGTTGCCTGATTGGTCGGTTGATTAGAAGGTAATGCTGTTGGCCGACACAACAATAAGTCGTACCCCTGTAGTTGCATCGATCGCGCCCTTGTGCTTTCTGTTTTGTGTTTTATGTTTACTGTTTTGCAGGTGACCAACACCACTGGTGAAGAGTACCGTAGGTGGGAACGTGGCATCGACCGCGCGCTAGACGACATGGAGAACAAAAGGTATTATACTATTGATAGTCTATAGTCTACAGCAGGCTATTGTCACTATTAATAGTCACTATTGATACTACCACCACTACTGCGACTACAACTACTGCTACTACTATTATTGGTACTACTACTACTACTACTACTACTACTACTACTACTACTACTACTACTACTACTACTACTACTACTACTACCACTACTACTATTCTACTGCTACTATTACCACTGCTACCACTACTACTGCTAGTACCACTATTGCTGCTACTTACTTATACGAGTACTGCTACTATTAACACTTCGCAGTACTACTACTGCTGCTTCGTATATACTACTGCCGCCAGTCCTCCTCCCACGATACACCTATGTAATACCACCACCACCACCACTACCACCTCTGCTACTGCTGTATTGCTAATTTGTGACAGGTACTCCAAGGTTGTGCTAGCCCGAACGGCTAAGTTGCGCTTCCCCGGGGTACTGTCACCGCTGGACGTGCTGGTACGCTTCAGAGGGCACCACGGGTTCCTGTTCTGCTTGCAGGTGCTGAGCTTAGCCCCCTTAGGCATGCGGCTTGTTAGGACTGCAATCCCATTGTGGGCACAAGACACTTGGACATATAGTCATACTTAGGTTTTTATGTACAGCGAAGCGTGCTACAGTATTAATTAATAGTAGAGGTAGCAATTTTTGCAGAGCCTTGTTCGGGTCAATTCCCAAAGATTTCGGGAATCGCGGTGAATCAGCAAATGCCAATGCTACCAATGAAGAACAAGAAAAATGCCAAAAGCACCATAAGAACGACCAAACAAACCACGGCGAATACGTAGAATGACGGTGTTTTTCTGTTTTTCTGTTTTTCTGTTTTTTTTTTTTTTTTTTTTTTTTTTTAGGGCCCGTTTTAACGAAGAAAAAAATTTTTTTAAAAAAAAAAAAATCAAATCCGCTTTTCATTGGTCAACACACGCACCAGCACCAAAAATTAGGATCTTGGGGCATAATATTTGGTGCTGGTGCGTGTGTTGACCAATGAAAAGCGAACATGCATTTTATTTTTTCCAAATTGATTTTTTTTTATACTCGTTAATTCGGGCCCTTACGAAGCAAGGACCGCGGTATGGCCACGGGGAAATTTCCACCGCGGTTCCCGAAAACTTCGGGAATTGACCCGAAGAAGACCCTGATTTTTTGGCCGAAACATTCACATTTTCTGAATGATCGGGGAACCTTTATAACAACCCAAATTCGTCCGACTTAGCCCAAATTCGTCCGACTTTTATTATTGTGTGTTGCAGTATTGTTTCGCTGTATACGTAAGAGGCCATGGAGTTACGTGATTCACCGGGTACGTGTACGTAGCCTCTTTCATTTTCCTCTCCTTAACCTTTTTGTTTTGCATGGGATAGAGGTATTTCTATTTCTGGCAGTTTTTGGCCGAAACGTTTCGTGAAGGACGGGGCTCCTTATATAACCCAAAACCGCTCGGAATTTTCGTATTTTTGGTTGTGTACTCTTATCACCCTTTTAGGGCCCGTTTTAACGAAGAAAACAAATACCGGTATCAATTTGGAAAAATAAATAAATAAATAAAATCCGCTTTTCATTGGTCAACACGCGCACCGGCACCAAAGATTAGGATCTTGGGGGGTGCTGGTGCGTGTGTTGACCAATGAAAAGCGAATTTGAATTTTATTTTTCCCAAATTGAATTTCTTTTATATTCGTTAATATGGGCCCTTAGGACTCCAGTCCCGATGTGGGGACAAAACACTTGGAATTTGACTGCAATAGTTAGTTTTGGACAGTTAGTGCAGTTCTAAAAGGGTCAAAAACCATGGGATTGTTCATCAGTACGTAGAACTTTTTATGTGTCCCTCCAATATCAGGTTTTTGGCTGAGGTATAGAGCTCCTCGAGTGACAAAATGGTGCACCTCGATCGTGGCAGGCGTTTTCCTCGAGTGGCCACCCTCAGAACGCCAATCGATGCTGCGTTTCTATCGTGGCATGCGTCCAGTGCAGCGCCGAATCGGTTGACTCGGTTTCTCTGTTGCTTCATTATATTTCTGGCGTTGACCTCCTCTTTTTTTTCTTTTTTTTTTTTTTGTCCGTCCCATTTATTATCTTCGCCCTTCTTTTCTCTCTCCGTCTTTAGTCGTAACTTACTGGTAGATAAGGGGTCAATCTGCAATAAAAGGCTCTTCTCCCTCCTCGCCACTACGGTGGTACGTGCCTTGCATTTTTATCGCGAGAAGGTTTCAGCACTTTCTTCCCTTGTCGACGTGCGCCGGATTCCGCCTACCCACGCCACGAAGGCGCTCTCAGCAATTGGTTCCTTTTTATTTTTTCATATAAAGACAAAATCTCTCACCACGGTGGGATTCGATCCCGGGTACCAATGATAGTAGTCTTTGAAGCTGACCACTACTCTACCGAGGTGACCTCTTTGAGCCGTAATTGGTATGCTGTGCATCGTGTATAGTTGTACAGCAGCAGTGTGTAGTGTACTGCGATTATGTGTGTGTAGGGCTGCACTACTACTGCTGTACGAGTACGTCTCTATATATATACGAGTTTCTCCTTTTTTTATTGCAGGTGCTGAGCTAGACTCGGTTTAGTTGTCCCTTCTTTTGTTTCTGCTTGTGTTAAGTGAGCAGTGTAGCGTACCGGTACTCTCTCGTGCGTACTGTGCTGTACGTGCTGACTCGATCCACGCGAGCGACACACTATTTTTTTTCACAATGTACCAACACACCTCGGATAGAACATGATTTAGACAATCTACAGATATATCATGATCTAGATCATCTAGTTCCTCACCTGTCTTTGTGAGAGGCGGTTCAGGATCTGCATGGTGCAGATCCGACATGGGCTACTTCGATCATGCAGATTATACGAATCCCACCCGGCCGCATGAGCTAGACCATACAGATCATACAGGTCATACAAGATAGGGGATCGGCCGGTGCGATTTCTCACGAACAACCCCCCCCCCCCCCTCGCACCGTCTCGAAAGGGATACGTGATCAATTAGTAAAATAACTAAGGCACGCAACAATGACTACCCTCCCATACGACTACGGCCATGCATGAAAATGAAGTACCCCCCCCCCCCCCTTTATATGGGTTGGCGTCGGTTGGCGACGACGCTGTAAAACATGCCTCTCACTGCGTGAGCTAAACAACCAGGGACCGTTTTTGTTTTTTTTTGGCGGTTACCCAAGGCTGGCGGTCGAGTAGATCATTTGTGCGGGGTTGATAACCTCATCTCCGCACAAGGGGAATGATCGTATCACGTAGTGTGTGTATGGTAAGGCACCCACGAGGCAGTTGCATAGTGCTCCTATTGCTGTCTCAAAGTGGCCACACAAGGAATACAATTAACTCATTGAAGCTGTCAACCATATGCAAGTTCGCCTCAAGAACGGTCCTTAGTAGGATGCAGCTCACCCTTCATGCGACTCGCCCAATACCTCACGGCGCTTCGCGGTTGGTGCTAGCAATCAATGTCTGCCTGGTCGGTGAAAATCCGACGTTCTCCGTCCCGGCATTGTAGGGATGCGAGTGTCTATGATCATACGACTACGGCCATTCATGAATATCGAGTACTCCCTCGCACCATCTCGAAAGGGGTGCGTGATCAAATAGTAAAATAACTAAGGCACGCAACAAATGAACCCCCCCCCCCCCTCCCTCCACCGCCCCCCCTGTCTGTGAATACATAATTTAACACTACGAAAATCCTCTCCAAGCCCGATGCGAGCACGTCGTTTCTGGGCTGCACCCCGGAGCGCTTGTTTCTGTCTAAGGGGACTACAGTGGTCACGGAGGCGTTGGCGGGTACGAGGCCGAGGGGGGACACCCCAGCTGAGGATACACGGCTGGGGGATGAGCTCATGGGTAGCGAGAAGGTCAGGTATGGGGAGCTTGAGAAGAGAGGGTGAACTCATGGCATGCATGGCCGTAGTCGTATGACCATAGGACCCTCACGTTCCTACAATGCCAGGGTGGAACATGTCGGGTTTTCACCCTGGGTGTGTGCGGGGGGGCGGGGGGGGGCGGAGGGAAGGAGGGAGGAGGGAGGGCTGGGTGGAGAGCTCATGTGTAGCGAGAAGATCACAGAGGGGGGGAGGGGTACTTATTTGTTGCTTGCCTTGGTCATTTGACCATTGACCACGCATCCCTTTCGAGACGGAGCACCATTTCTCCCCCCATAGAGACATGCCCAGCATTTGGGCGCTCACTACGTTTTTTTCCATGTGAGGAGGAGGCGGGACGGGGGGGGGGTGTACTTATGTCGTGCATGGCCGTTGTCGTATGGCCATAGACCCTCGCATCCCTACATTGCCGGGACTGAGCACGTTGGGTTTGCATGGACCAGGCAGGCATTGCTAGTACCAAGCGCGAGGGGGGGGGGGGGGGGGGGGGAAAGGGAGGAAGGAGGGGGGGAGGGGGGAAGGGGGGGGGCAGAGAGAGACCAGAGCGGGTTAAGGGGGAGAGAGGAAAGGAAATACGAGTTAGAGGGAAAAATAGAGATGGGAGAGAGACGCGAGGAGATAGAAGGAAAGAGAGAGGGAGGGTGGGGACAGGCGAATGGTAAGCACACGGGTGGGATTTAGTTAAGTGTACGGACTACAGTTCGCAAGTGATGAGCTCGGTCGTGGTGAGGCAGGCTAGGTATCGGTGCGATGCTCGATTTACGTCGTTTGACCCGTCTTGAAAGGGATGCGTGGTCAAAGGTAAAAATACTAAGGCAAGTAACAAATGAGAACGCCCCCCCCCCGCCCCCCGCCTGCCGCTGCTGTTGTTCTTGGTATTCTTGTTCTTGCTCCTAGTATGCTCCTTGTTCGTGTTTTTGTACATGTCCTTGATCTGGTTGTTGTTCTTTGCGCATTATTCTTCTCGGCATTGGTTTTCTTGTTCTGGCTATTGTGCTTGATCTTGTTGTTGTCTTGATCCTTGTTCCTGTTCATGCCCCTATATTCTTGGTATTGCTACGTATGGTCTTTGTTCTCTCTTGTTTTTATTTTTTGTTTTCTGGCAAATAGGACATGCAGGAGAATTCGATTACGGCTCGCTACGTGTCGACAGCGCTCCGTCGTGCGGGTGCGGTCGACGTGAAGTGCTCCGAGGCTGGTCTGAAACGGCTGACGCACGTGCAACATATTTGCAGGTGAGACATGCGGTACATGCGCCTGCAATCGTATTATGACGGGGGACCATAGTAAATAGAACCTACGATGCACATTAAAAAAAACTATCTATTTCCGTCTTTTTACGAAGTATATTTGATCCTATTTACTGTGCCCCCCCCCCGTAATATTAGGGTGTCGTCTTTTTACCATTATCGTCATTGTTTATAACATCGTCGTGTTATCGGTATCGCCACTTATCGGATGCCCTCGTTATCGTTTCCGCTTTTCGCTATCGATACCGTTATCGTTTCCGCTTCTCGATATCGGTATCGTTATCGTTTCCGCTTTTCGTTATCGATATCATTATCGTTGTGGCCGGGGGGGGCGGGGGGCGCAGACGCATCACGGCAACATTAACCTCCGCCGGCGATGGTCCGATCAATGCCGAAACGGAAGCTTTGTCGCCACCGTCTATCAAGGTGCACACTCTTAATCGAGAGAGAAACGGTGGTGGTGGTGATGGTGGTGGTGGAGCAGGAGAAGGAGGTGATGGGGGAGGGGGGGGAGGAAGAGCAGGGCGGGTGGGGGCCGGGGGCGATGGGAGCGAGGGGGAGTGGATAGGCGCGGGGAGGGCTCTGCTAGAGGAGATGCACCCGACGCCTGCTGTTTGCGGCAAGCCGCGTGATGTGACATACCCCGTAATAGAGGAGGTGGAAGGCTTTGACAGGTCAGAGAGCACATATATACAGACAATCTTTACCTGAGATATGTAGGGTTAGGGTTAGGCAGCAGGGGATACTTGATTAATTTAGCGAAAGAGGGAAAATAATACACCAGGTACCAGGTAGGTATACAGCAGTAGTGGTCCCGCTGCAGTGACGGTGTGTGCCAGCGGGCAAAACCGGCGCTATAAGCTGCTACCGGCGCTTACTCCGGATTAGAGAACATTTAGGTTTTATTACGGAGGGCCATAGTAAATAGGACCAAATATTGTTAGTAAAAACAGGTAAATATATAGGTTTTTGTGTGTGCCGTAGGTCCTATTTACTAGTATTACTAGTATTTACTATGGTCCCCCGTAATAGTATGGAAACGGAAAACTGTGCCAAGCGCTTTCACCGGCGCTATAGAGGGACCACTACTACTGTACCGTGCATGCCAGCAGTGTATGACGCACCCCCGGGGATGGTATTTTTAAGTTATTGGGTTAAGGCGCATGCCTTCATTGGGATAGTAAGGCGCATGCCTTATTGGGATGAGGCGCGTGCCTTGTTGGGAGAGGGCGCATGCTTTATTGAGATAAGCCGCGCGCATGCCTTATTGGGATAAGGCGCATGCCTTTTGGGTATAAGCCGCATGCCTTATTGGGATGAGGCGCATGCCTTATTGATTCTAAAGGTGCATGCCTCATTGGTTCATAAGGCGCATGCCTTGTTGGATTAAAAGGCGCATGCCTTATTGGGATAAGGCGCATACCTTATTGGGATGAGGCGCATGCCTTATTGGATCATAAGACGCATGCCTTATTGGTTCATAAGGCGCATGCTTCATTGGTTCAAAAGGCGCATGCCTCATTGGTTCAAAAGGCGCATGCCTTATTGGATTTTGGGATAAGCCGCGTGCCTTATTGGGTGTTTCCATCAGTCTCAGTGACACTACAGTTAGCAGTGTCAATCGATAATGTTTTAGACGTAAAACAATGTCCGGTCTATTCGACAAACCGTTCAAAAAATCGAAAAAAAATATTTTTGAAAAGTGTCTCCTACAACCCTATTTACTTAATTTTAGACTGCAATCACGGTTGCAGTAAATGCAATTTTTCTCCATAATACAAACGAATTGGTGGCTGTCATTCGACAGACACACGTAATCGATGAAGACCGAGGGGAACACAATTTTTTTTTTTTTTCTGCAGTGTTTTTTTCCGCGTATACGATTGAAAATGTTCGCGAAAACTCGATTTCGATGTTTAATTCGTATCTTTCTGTCCCTTGCGGAAGAAGTCTTCGACATAACATCAAAAGTAATACATGATTTCCCCTCCGCCACGACATTGTGCACACAGCAAAGCCACCCGCGCTTGAATCCATCAAGTACGCGACAAGAAATCTTGCACACAAGTTGACCCACTTTTGAGTACTTCTTCGATTTTTTTTTCCATCGCTTGCTCTTTTCGTATATATGGTTCATGGTGTGATTTGGCGCTTAAATCTTGACTGAGTTGGCGCGTACGTACGAGTATATTTTGCTCGGCCGTGCTTCTTCGATGCTTGGTTTCTTGCACGAAGTATAGTCCCGGGCGGTACCTTTGAACGACTTGCTTTGCCGATACCATGCTGCTGCTGCTGCTGTAGGAGGTAGCATCCAGTGGTTGCGGCAGCAGTATGGGTAGTGTCTACAGCTGCAGATGTTTTTCACTGATGGGTGAAGTCGAGCCTTTCCGATTCACAACAACGATCGCCTTCGAGCGTTTATTATTAGTGTTAGTGAGAAAAACACAAGACCAAATATTTTTTTCATCATTGTAGTGTTTGATCAGTACCACTTTGTCCCAAAATATAAGGAACGTTTGGATGAAACAATTCAAGAAAAAAAACATTATATTTGCAGACAGACGAGTACCAGGTACCTGGTACCAATTGGTATAAAATATAAAACATGTTGTACCACAGCACCTGCGAGTAAGTGCTCATATGCCAATCACCCTTGCCGAGAGAACCCACACGGAAAAGGGGTGAGTCAACCCCGCAGTGACGGCGAGATGCAAGATGTATATACAACACGCAACCGATGCGATGCGCAAAGATGGGAGTATCCTGTGCAGCAGTAGCAGCAGCAGCAGAAGCAGCTGCGGGTTCCTCAGCCCAGCGCTATCGCCGGCTGCACCAGCAGCGCTACTGCGGGTTGTGCCATCCAGGTTTGCTCGCAAGGCAGCAGTAGCAGCGGGGTGGCCACCTCCGGCTTCAAGCGTGTCCAGCAAGGGATCCACTGGCCTTCTATCGGCCATCGCGCAGGAGCTTGTACGAGACAACTCTGTGCTCCGCCGATGCTAACTCCTCTGTGGAACGCTGCTACTCTGAGTGGTGCCGAGCAACACTTCCTCGGTGCTTGTTCACCTTTTTTGTTTTTAACAATTTGCTGCTCGTGCTTGTACGCCACTCTGCTGCTGCGTCGATCATAACACGGCACATCTTTGTCTTTTTTGTTTGAAAGGTAGCATCATTGAACAGTTTTTTGGGGCAATTTGCCCTGTTCGGATTGGTTGATTTTCTAAACTTTTTTTTTCCAGATATCGATCATGGGACATTTCCTTGCCTTTTTTTACGTCTAAAATGAATCGATCGACACTGCTAACAGTAATAGTTTGGCCAAAACCTGGCACCCCCATCGTAGCATGTGTCCGTATGATACGTAGGCGTGCTACGCTACAATACGATGAACACGCAGGCACATGCACATACCTGATACATATATACAGGGGTTTGTACGCGAGCCTTGTGGGATACGTATATACCAGTAGTCTGCCTGGGCGCGCGAGATATATGGGAGGGTTCTATTCGTTTCACTGCTCAACAACGAAACCAACACAAATGACTCATAGTGACGCACACGCACACACACACGTGGCACATACAGGGGGTTTTGTAGGCAGGCCCGGTGGGATAACATGTCTTCAGGGGCGCGCGGGAGATTGCCGTTCATTTCACCGTAACTTTCTCAACACGAAAAGTCACAAAATAACAGAGAGTCGCGACGTACCAAACAAACGAAAACACGCAAAATCATTAACCTCTTACTCGCACCCACCACTGCTGTATCGCGCGCCGCCACACAGGGGTTTCTACGCGGGCCCGGTGGGATACCTGTCTGCCGGGGCGCGGGACTTTGGCGTCGCCATCCGCAGTGCCCTCGTCACGACTACCAACACCGTGGGTGGGGGGGGAGGGGGGGGTTCGTCTTCGTCGTCCGAACTGACGCTGTTCGCGGGGGCAGGCATCGTGTCCGGCTCGACGGCGATGTCGGAGTGGGCGGAGACCGGGGTCAAGGTGCGCGTGAGATTACGATAAAAAAGTGCGTTGGGCTCGCATCGGGGTGCAATCGATCGTTTCTTCGACAGCGGTGTATGGGTTTTGCGTAAGGACGGCTTTGGGTCAAGGAGCCCGATCGTTTAGAAAACGTTTTCAGCCAAAAAACGGTATACCGTCAACCTCTATCGTAGCACGCGTCAAGGGTGCTCCGTCTCGGGAGGGATGCGTAGTCAACGGTCAAATGACAGCGTAAGGCAAACAACAAATCAGTACGCCCCCCCTCCCCCTATAAATATATGATATATTTATAGGTTGGGTTGGCGTCGGTTGGCAACGACGCTGTAAAACACGCCACTCGCTGCGTGAGCTAGACAACCAGGGTGCCGTTTTTTTTTTTTTTTGGCGGTCACCAAAGCTGGCGGTCGAGTAGATCATTTGTGCGGGGTGGAGAACCTTTGCTCCGCACAAGGGGAATGGTCGTATCACGTAGTGTTAATATGGTAAGGCATCCGCGAGGCAGTTACATAGTAAAACCCATTGCTGTCTCCGGAAGTGGCCACACCAGAATTAAATTAACTCATTGAAGCTGTCGTCCATATGCAAGTCCGCCTCACAGGCGGTTCTTAGCAGGATGCAGCTCACCCTCCATGCGACTCGCCCAATACCTCACGGCGCTTCGCGCTTGGTGCAAGCAATGTCTGCCTGGTTGGTGAAAACCCAACGTGCTCCGTCCCGGCATTGTAGGGATGCGAGGGTCTATGGTCATATGACTACGGCCGTGCACAACATGAGTACATCCCCTCCCCTCCCGCTCCCCCTCACGCCCCCTTTCCCCCTCCCATCACCTACCGAACCCCTTTCCCCGCCTCCTTTGCCAAGCAGATGAAGAATTTTCTGTCTCTCTTTCCCCCTAGACCCGTTCGAGGGTTACGTCATTTGCCCAACATGAACTCCCTGTGGGGCGCGCTGGTAGTCGAGGAGCTGGTGAGGCTGGGGGTAACTCGGTTTTGCGTTTGCCCCGGATCCCGCTCGGCTCCTCTTGCGGTGGCCATTGCTAGGTGAGCCTTCGATGTGTGTGTGTGTTTTGCTCCATCCCATTGATTATCTTCGCCCTTCTCTTCTCTTCTCCATCCCATTTATCAGCTTCGCCCTCCTCTTCTCTCTCCCTCTTGTTAGTGGTCGTAACTCAGATCCGGGAACACTAAGTAGGCTCTTCTCCCTCCTCCCCCACTACGGTACGTGCCTTGCATTGTTTATCGCGATAATATTTTTAGCATTTTCTTCCCTCGTCGACTCTCGTGGAATTGTGCCTGTGCCTACCCACGCTATATACTAGACGCTCTCGACTGGTTTGGTCTAGTTTTTGGTTACAGGTAAGCGTTTGATTTGTGGTTTGGTCTCTGGTATCATGTGGTTGGGTCTGGTTTGAATTGGGGAGGGCTAGCTAGCTGAGCTTTCGATGTGTGGTGTGCTTTTGTTCTGGTCTGGTTTGATCTGGGGTGGAGGTGGTGGCTAGCTGAGATTTTGATGTGCGGTCTGGGCTGGTTTAGGTTTTTGCTTTCGTTTCGTTTTGTTCCGTCTCGTTTCGTCTCGTTTGAGTCGGGTTGGGTCGTCGCGTCTCGTTTCGTTTCGTCTCGCCTCGTCTCGGTTGTTTTGTTTGGGTTGGGTCGGTGGTTCGGTTCGGTTCGGTTCGGTTTTCCTTGAACTGGTTTGGCTTTAATTTGATGTGATTATTGGGGTGGGTGTTCTGGGAGTTTGGGTGGCGTTGTTGCCGTTGTGTTATGCGTTGGCACATCTTTGGTGTGGTCTGGTGCTGGCTCTGTGATGGTGAGGTGTGTGGCGCGCTCGGCGTGACAGTGGTGTGATTTGGCTTACTTTGGTTCGTTTTTTTTGTTTTGTTTTGGTGTGGTGTTATAATGGAGAGTGGAGATGGTGTCGGGCGGGGGGTGGGAGTGGGGGTTGGCGGCGGGGCTGCTGTGGGGTGTTTTGTGATGTGATGTAATTTGATGCGGTGTAGCATGGTCTCGCTGGTGTGTTGGGGGTGCGGGAGGGAGAGAGAGAGAGGTACTCATGCCATGCATGGCCGTAGTCGTATATACGACCATGGACCCTCGCATCCCTACAATGCCTAGACGCAGCACGTCAAGGTTTCACCGACCAGGGTGGGGGGATGCCGTGATGATAGTGGTATCAGTTCCCCTCCTTCCCCTGCTAGGTCTACGTAGTACTGCTGTCCCGATCGGTCCCTCATCCTCCCCTCCTTTCTTCGTCTACAGACAGCGGTTGTTATAGCTGTCAAGACACGGGCACAACTCGGCGTGGTTTTCTGAAATTCATGTAGTCCTCCCCGACGTTTCGAATTGATCTCCAGGCACACCGACAGCGGCAAACAACATAAAACACAGGCTCCGCAAAATAATCAACCCAGCTCCCTCAACCCGTACTATACGAAAGAAAGTAAAACGCAGTAAGCGCTCAAGTGTTGGAGGTGTGTGTCTGCATTAGCAGTAGGAACCGTGTCCTATCTTGAAAGGGATGCATGATCAATGGTAAACTAACGCAAGCAACAAATGATTACGCCCCCCCCCCCCCACTCCCTACCTCTCCCTGCCCCCGCCGATTTTTTGGTGACTTTAGGCATCCTTCGGCGGTGTCGATATCCCACCACGACGAGCGCGGAGCGGGTTTCTACGCGGTAGGCTTCGCCCGCGCGGGGGGCGGGGACACAAGAACGCCCCCGCCCCCCCCGTCCTGTTTCTCCTCCTCCTCCACCTCCTCCCCCCCCTCCTCCTCCTCTTCCTCCCCCTTGCCTTCTACTTTTGGTGGCGGGGGTGGTGGAGGGGGTGGAGGTGGGCGGAGCCGGGTGGGGGGGCTATGTGCGGTGGTAACCAGCTCGGGGACGGCAGTGGCCAACCTTTTGCCGGCCGCTGCAGAGGCGGACGCTGCGGCACTGCCGATGATCCTGCTTACGGCTGACAGACCGCCGGAGGTCAGGGGCTGCGGTAGCAACCAGACTATCGATCAGGTGTGGTGTGGTCTGGGTGTGGTTTTCATTTTCATTTTTTTGTTTTAATGTGTCGGTATGTGACGTGCCATTGTTGTTATTTATTTATTTATTTATTTTTGTGAGTCCTTCTCCTTCCCCCCATTTGTGTCACATAACCGATTCAAAAGCAAAGCAAAGCGAAGCAAGTCGAATCAGCTCAAATTAAACCAAGCCAAATCAACTAAAGTCAATCCAAACAAAATCAAACCAAACCGAACCGAACCGAATCAACTAAAGTCAATCGAAATAAAACAACAAATAATATCAAATCAAATAAACCAATATCGAATCGAACCGAACCAAACCAAACCAAACCAATCCAAGTCGAATCAACTCAAATCAAACCAAGCCGAATCAACTAAAGTCAATCCAAATAAATCAACTAATACTGTAAATCAACTCAGCTAATGTCAAATCAAATCAACGACAAACCGAATAAAATCAAACCAAACCAAATCAACTTAAAGTCAATCCAAATATAATCAACGAATAATGTAAAATAAAATCATTTAAATGATATAAAATCAAACCAAGTATTAATAGTATCAAATTAAATAGACGGATACCAAATAAATGAAACCAAACCTAATCAAATAAACCAAACCAAATGAAACCAAGTATTAATATTATCAAATTCAATTGACTAATACCAAATAAAATAAAACCAAACCAAATCAAACCAAGTCGAATCAACTCAAACTAAACCAAACCGAATCAAATAAACTAAAAGTCAATCAAATTAAAGCAACTGATATCAAATCAAATCAAGTAATATCAAATCAAGTCAAACCGAACCCAACCCAACCGAACCAAACCAAACCAAACCGAACCCACCCGAACCAAACCAAACCAAACCAACTCAAACGAAATATGAAAAAAAACAGGTGAACTTGCTGGGCTCCCGCTCTAGACTGTCGTTGGACATTCAGTGCCCAACCGACGAGGTGAACGCCGCCGCTTTGCTGTCCGACATCGACCATGCCGTGGCGAAGGCGTTAGGAGGGGGGGGGGTAGGAGGCGGTATCCCCGGCCCGGTGCACCTCAACTTCATGTTTAGGGAAAACTTGGCTCCTGTTGACGGAGCTATCAGGTACGTGGGGTGGGGTGGGGTGGGTTGGGTTGGGTTGGATTGGGTCGGCTCGGGTCGGGTTGGATTAGGTTGGGTTGGGTTGGGCTGGATTAGTTGGGCTGGGCTGGGTTGGGTTGGGCTGTGACGTGCTGTGCTGTGCTACTCTGTTGGGCTGCGCCTTGCTTTGCTGCGTTTCTGGCTTGGAGTGTTCCCACCCCACGTGCTTAGGCGAATTGCGTCGTGTTCTGGTGCGTATTTTCTCCGGTTGGGTGTTGGCGGTGATCCCGAATTATTACATCACTTGAGGTCTCACCCCCCCCCCCCTCCCCCTATATTACATACGGGTTGGGTTGGCGTAGGTTGGCAATGACACTGTCAAGCATGCCGCTCACTACATGAGCTGCTGTAGACCACCACGGTGCCGTTTTTTTTTCTTTGGCGATCGATCACAGCTGGTGGTCGAGTTACATCATTTGTGCGGATTAGAAAACCTTTACTCGGCACAACGGGAATGGTCGTATCACGTAGTGTTTGTAGTAAGGCACCCACGAGGCAGTTACATACATAGTACTCCCATTGCTGTCTCTTGAAGTGGCTACACCGGAAATTTCTTTTAACTCATTGAAGCTGTCAGCCATATATGCAAGTCCGCTTCACAAGCGGTTCTTAGTAGGATGCAGCTCACCCTTCATGCGACGCGCCGAACACCCCACGGCGCTTCGCGCTTGGTGCTGGCGCTGTCTGCCTGGTCGGTGAAAACCCGACATGCTCCGTCCCGGCATTGTAGGGATGCGAGGGTCTACGGTCATACGACTACGGCCATGCATGAATATCGAGTACACCCCCCCCTGCCCCCCCTCGGCTCGGCGCTGAAGCTCTCTCTATGGAAACCCTCCACAGGAAGATCACGAGCTAGATGATCAGGGCTCGATATTGCCGTTGTGATGTGCTGCGCAGGATCTGTACGGTACATATCCTACCCAGGAGGCATGTCTTTTGTTGATCATGCAGACTTCACGGCTCCCACCCGGCAACATGAGCTAGGTTGTACAGATCATGATACAGATCATACAGACCAGGAATATATCTGCTCAACAGATCTNGGTGGGGTGGGTTGGGTTGGGTTGGATTGGGTCGGCTCGGGTCGGGTTGGATTAGGTTGGGTTGGGTTGGGCTGGATTAGTTGGGCTGGGCTGGGTTGGGTTGGGCTGTGACGTGCTGTGCTGTGCTACTCTGTTGGGCTGCGCCTTGCTTTGCTGCGTTTCTGGCTTGGAGTGTTCCCACCCCACGTGCTTAGGCGAATTGCGTCGTGTTCTGGTGCGTATTTTCTCCGGTTGGGTGTTGGCGGTGATCCCGAATTATTACATCACTTGAGGTCTCCCCCCCCCCCCCCTCCCCCTATATTACATACGGGTTGGGTTGGCGTAGGTTGGCAATGACACTGTCAAGCATGCCGCTCACTACATGAGCTGCTGTAGACCACCACGGTGCCGTTTTTTTTTCTTTGGCGATCGATCACAGCTGGTGGTCGAGTTGGATAATTTGTGCGGGGTGGAGAACCTTTGCTCCGCACAACGGGAATGGTCGTATCACGTAGTGTTTGTAGTAAGGCACCCACGAGGCAGTTACATACATAGTACTCCCATTGCTGTCTCTTGAAGTGGCTACACCGGAAATTTCTTTTAACTCATTGAAGCTGTCAGCCATATATGCAAGTCCGCTTCACAAGCGGTTCTTAGTAGGATGCAGCTCACCCTTCATGCGACGCGCCGAACACCCCACGGCGCTTCGCGCTTGGTGCTGGCGCTGTCTGCCTGGTCGGTGAAAACCCGACATGCTCCGTCCCGGCATTGTAGGGATGCGAGGGTCTACGGTCATACGACTACGGCCATGCATGAATATCGAGTACACCCCCCCCTGCCCCCCCTCGGCTCGGCGCTGAAGCTCTCTCTATGGAAACCCTCCACAGGAAGATCACGAGCTAGATGATCAGGGCTCGATATTGCCGTTGTGATGTGCTGCGCAGGATCTGTACGGTACATATCCTACCCAGGAGGCATGTCTTTTGTTGATCATGCAGACTTCACGGCTCCCACCCGGCAACATGAGCTAGGTTGTACAGATCATGATACAGATCATACAGACCAGGAATATATCTGCTCAACAGATCTAGATAATGGAAGTGAGAATTGATGATCTGTCCGATCAGCGAAAAGGACAGCAATCTCGCACGTTTGGCCGTCACAAAATCGTTTCACGGTAAATGCGTGAGGCTTGAGCTAGATATATATATATATATGTATATATATATATCTCCCTCCCTCGACGCCCCACACCCCCTCCCTCCCCCACCGGCTATCTCAACGGTACACCCCCACTCCAACCGCTTTATCAACGGACCTATTGATTTTTGGTACTTTGTGGGGAAATCCACCGCGCCTCCCACCCCCTCCCCATCCAGGTGTCTCAACGGATCTCTACCCCCCCCCCCCCCCCCCCCC
>MEHQ01000384.1:0-26848 GCA_008828725.1 Saccharina japonica | reverse complement strand
GGTGCTGGTGCGTTTGTTGACCAATGAAAAGCGATTTTTTTTTTTTTTTTTTTTCAAATTTAATTTATTTTATATTCGTTAACATGGTCCCTTAACCAAAATTCGTCGGAAGTTCGTCCTTTTCTCACAACAATGTTCGTTGTATACTTGGGCCATGGAATTTAGGGCCCGTTTTAACGAAGAAAGAAAAAAATCAATTTGGAAAAAAAAAAATCAAATCCGGGGGGGGGGCGGGGGCAGGTATTATTTTTGACGCCACTCTTGTTCTTGGCCCCCTAACGCCTCCGTGCCGCCAACAAACCTTTATCCCTGTGGAGTAGTTCGATCGTTTACTTTTCATGATATCTCCCTGGTGCTGCACATGCATTTCGGACTTTTCTACAGTACCGGGGAATATATAATACCCGACCCACCTGTGTTGCAGTGCCCACAAAAAAACATCGATTTCATCAAATCTCTGGACACAGAAATACTGGAACCACATCTACCCCGGTTGTTTTTCCTGTAGGACTTTTCGTAATTCTGCCATAGCTCCGAACTTTCCCATTAATACATAATTTGGCAAGGCAGATATAAGCTCCTTGGTACACCCCCGCCAGTGTGCCAAAGCGGCAGCAGATTCCGTGGCCTCCTTCGATGCGGACCTCGTCGTTGGCGTTTGAAAATGTGGTTCCAGTCGCTTGAATATGCGGTTTCTCGTACTCTATTCAAGTGTTTTATTTTCCGCTGTAGAACGAGCACGAGCTATTTTTTTGTATTTTTTTGTTTGTGTTGTAGAACGAGCACGAGGAATTCCTTGTGCTCGTTCTGCAGCAGAAAACACTTGGCTACAGTATGAGAAACCACATGTTCGAGCGCCTGGAACCACACTTTCAATTTTCAACGGCGAGTTCCGCATCGAAGGAGGCCACGGAATCTGCTGCCGCTTCGGCATGCTGAAGGGAGCGTACCAAGGAGCATATATCCGCCTTGCCAAGTTATGGGTTAATGGGAAAGTTCGGAGCCAGGGCAGAATTACGAAAAGTCCTACAGGAAAAACAGTTAGGGCAGATGTGGTGCCAGTGTCTCTGTGTCCGGAGTTTTTTTTTTTCGTTGGCACTGCAACGCAGGTGGACCCTCTTAGTTGACACACTACTTGTTCCGCGACCCCCCGCCTCTCGCCGCTCACCTCTTCCTCCTCATCTCCCCACTTTTCCCTCCCCTCCCTCCCGCCCTCCTCCCCCCTATTCGCCCCACATAGAGCCTATGGTCAGACGACTACGGCCATGCATGCCATGAGCACACACCCCAACCCCGCTCCATCTCCTTCCCCTTTTCCCTGCCCACACGTGATCTGCCTCTTTTCTGTAACCGAAACAAATACCAACAAAAACAAAAACAAAAAAACGTCCGTGCAGCCTCCGGTTTCGCTCGTCCCGGTAGCGAGTTGCTAGCGCTGGTAGGAGTGTCCGAGGCGGTTGAGAGAGCGCAGACTGCATCCATCAGCGCTCCCCTGCTCGCTTCAGCATCATCGTCATCGTCATCGACGTCCAAGGTTGGTGGTGTGCGGATTTGGGTTGAGATGACGGTTGGAGTTGGAGTTTGGGGCTAGGGTTAATGGGTTATAGGGAAAAACATTAGGACAGGGTTGGGGTTAGTGTGGGAGTTGGGGATGGAGGCTGGCGCTTTGGGCTGAGGAAGGGGGTGGAGGGGTGATTCAAGGGTGGCGGTGAGGGTCCAGGAAGGGGGTGGAGGGATGAATACTGCTGGTGTTGGGAAGAGCCAAACGTGGAGGACAGTAGTGTTGCAGCGGCTGCTGCTGCTGCTGGTGTCATTGCTGTTTACCTAATGTGTGTTGGTTTTTAGTGGTGCTGATTTGTGCTGTTTTGTGTCGTGTCTAGTCGTATACGTTGTGTTGTATTGTGTTGTATTGTACTGTGTTGTGTTGTGGTGTTTTGGGTTGTGTTGTGTTCTTCCAGCTCTTCCCCTCAACCGCTATTGGTACATGCAACAACGAACGACCCCCAACTGCATGTGGTACCGCTTGCACTTGAACCGACGAAACGTTAGCCAGCCACCCTCGATCCCGCCACCGATCCTCTCGCCCCACCCACCCACCCCGCCGCATGCCACCCGACCCCACCACCAGCAAACCGAAAACAAGGCGCAATATGTTCACAACAACAACGACGACGAAAACAGCGGCAACAACGGTCGTGGTCGAAACGATCGCGTAGCCGACGCCAGTACTGCTCGCGGTGGTGGCGGTGGTGGCGGTAGGGGCGGTAGTACCAGCGGTGGTAGCGATGAAGGGACCCTCACCGAGCCGTTCGTCTCCTGGTGCGTGTCCAGCAACATCGACCCCGCGGCCGGGCTGTTCCTGTCGGCGAGCATGCCGTGCCGCGACGTCGAATCGTTCGCCGACAGCGGCCTGGACGGCAACCGTCACCGCCGTCGAGTCCCGCGACGGCCGTCATCATCACCAGCAGCATCACCATCATCGTCAAATAACCGGCCGGGTGGAGTCGGCTGTCCGACCCCCTCTCCCACCGCCGCTAAGGGCGGCGGGCGGCTTAGCGACGTCGCCTCAAACCGAGGCGCCAGCGGCATAGACGGCGTGGTGAGCTCAGCTATGGGCTACGCGGCGGGGCTGGGGGCGCCCGTCACGCTGCTCATCGGCGATATGGCGACGCTGCACGACCTCGGCTCGCTGCACGCTCTACGGGGACTGGATGCGTCGTCCCACCCGGTGACGGTGGTCTGCGTGAATAACGGAGGTATGCATGTACAGCACACGCGCCAGCGTGGTTTTGATGGCGGATTCGGTTATATTGGATTCCCCCACTCTCCCCTCCCCCCTCGTCTCCTGTTTCCCGCTCCTTTGTTTATTTTATGTCCCTCCTCTTCCCCGTTTCCCCCCCCCAAGCCCCCCCTCCTCCCACGCTTTGTCACGAAAGGGATGCATGGGTTAATGGTCAAATGACGAAGGCAAGCAACTTATGAGTACCCCCTGTGCTAGCAATGTCTGCCTGGTCGGTGCCAACCCGACATGCTCCGTCCCGGCATTGTACATAGGGATGCGAGGGTCTATGGTCATACGACTACGGCCATGCATGAATATGAAGTAGCCCCCCCGCCCCCCCACCCCCCCACGGCCTCCCGCCTCTGGCCCCATACTGCTCCATCTCGAAAAGGGATGCGAGTCAAAGTGCAAATGACTAAGGCAATAACAATTGAGTAAGCCCCCCGCCCCCGCCGCCCCCTCTCCCCTACTCCCCCCAACCCCTACCCCCTCAGGCGGAGGCATTTTTTCGTTCTTGCCAATCGCCGACGCTCGGCACGGAGACGCCTTCTCGCCTCTGTTCGACACGCCTCACACCGTCGACTTCCAGGGAGTCTGCCGATCGATGGGCCTCGCGTACCGGAGGGCGTCGACCGCTCAGGAGTTCCAAGCGGCGTTTTTGGACTCTCAGGGTGAGGTGTAAAATACCGTACGTATGGTTGTGCTTGTTGGTGACGCAGCGGAGATTTAGGCATCGCGGACGAAATTGTGGTGTTGATTTTTTTCCCGGAGCTGCATCCTATCCGCTTGTGAGGGAGAGGGAGGGGGGGGGGGCTGAAGCGGGAGGCTTTTGCTTTGCCCGAGTAAACAGGGGATGGAGATCCCGCTGTCAGATGCACCCTAGGGCGTATATGCCTTCCAGTCACAGTAGTAATAGTAGTAGTATGGTATTAAATAGTACGAAGTGGTAGTTGAAGTAGTAGGGGTAGTATTAGGAGTAATGTAGTAGTAGTAGTAGTACTACTACTACTACTACTAGTAGTAGTAGTAGTAGTAGTAGTGGTAGTGGTAGTAGTAGTGGTAGTGGTAGTGGTAGTGGTAGTGGTAGCAGTAGTAGTGGTAGCAGTAGCAGTAGTGGTATTAGCAGTGTAGTAGTACGTATTGGTAGTATAGTAGTAGTAGTAGTAGTAGCAGCAGCAGCAGCGGTAGCAGTAGTAGTGGTAGTAGTAGTAGTAGTAGTAGCAGTAGTAGATCGTCACGAGCGGAGTGGTTTGCGCTGTTGCTGTTGCTGCTGCTGCTGCTGCTGCTGCTGCTGCTGCCAACTTTAGAGCTAAACTAGTAGCGGTCGAAATCCCGCCGGGCGACTATTCCACGATTTCCTAGCTCCCTTTCGTTCTCCTCCTCCTCATCTTCTCCTGTTGCGTCCTCAGTGTCCTGCCCCTCCCCTCCACCCTCGCCCTATCTAACTTGTTTGGTCTGGTTGTGTTTTATTTGGCGAGGTCGTCCTATCTAAATTTTTAGTCTGGTTGCATTTTATTCGGCCAGGTCGCCCTATCTAACTTGTTTTCATGGTTGTATTTTATTCGGCCAGGTGGTTCAGCAGAAGGCACTCCGGGGGGGGTGCGAAGGAGACGGCACACGTTCATCGAGGCGGTTACCTCTCGCCAGGGCAACGTAGCCGTGCACAGGTATTGCCATCACCATGCCACCCGATAGGTGACAGGTTGCTACGCTTGACGATACGAACCAGACGCGTGCTACAATAATAGAGGTGCACCATGTTTGTTTTCTGGGCGTAGTCACTTGAGGAGCTCTATACGCGTACCGATCGCCCGAAACTTGGTTTTGGACGAAAGTAAAGGCTTAAGTATAAGAGGAACAAAATTGAACAACCAAAAAAATGAAATTTCGACGTTTTTTGAGTTGAGGAGCCCTGTGTTTCAGAAAAAAAACTGTCAAAACATGCTACCTCTATCGTAGCGCGCGTCAACATTTGAGAATGATAATCGATTTTCCTAATTGAGAATGATAATCGATTTTCCTAGTTGAGAATGATAATCGATATCAGTAGTTTGTTGCTTTTTAAGAGTTGTATTTCGCTAACATTCAAAATTTCACCTAGAATATAGGGCAGCGGCCAAAAAAAGGTATACCTGGTCCGTTCGCGGCCAATAACAGGTACATACGTAAACTCAAGTCAGAAACGCACTCTGCGTGCCCTGCCATTGGTCCAAAACTCGTTGTACCTGTTTTTTCCTCTTTAAAGCCCAGGTATACCTGATTTTGTCTACTCTGCTTGACTTTCACCTTTATTTTGTCGTTTTTAAGCCCTTCATAGTTCCACCCTATGCCCCCTATACAAATGCCGACGTACGCGGAGACCCCCTCCCACCTTCGCACCTCGCACCACACGCCACTCGAGCGACACACATATTTGCCTGCACACCTCCGCCGAAATAATACCACATAGAAGGCTCCCCTTAGGGATTGTGGTTGACTTGGAATACCAGGGGTGTCCTAAGCTGAGAAGGGAGAATACAGCAGCAGGCGTTTGTTCCTCGTATACGTAGCCACCGGGCGAGCACGAACAACATGAAAAAACTCTTCTTTGCGTTGCAAGGAACGGCAGGTTCGTGGGGTGCGTTTTAAAGTTGATTTCAGTACGAGGTACCTGTTTTTGGCCCCGAATGGACCAGGTGTATCTGTTTTTGGCCGCTGCCCTAGAATATATGTTCATCGGTGGTAGGTATCGATTCACAAAAAAAGAAATCAACTCAGCCTCGACAGGCTCGTAAAACAGAGCATATAAGGGAATTGGCATTTAGGGGCGAGGTACCTCGCCCAAAAATCCTGATTTTCTTGGATCTTCGATATCTTGAGACTGCCGATGCCGATTTCAATCTTTTTTGTTTTGTCATAAACGGCTGTCACCACTGACAATAGTTTACAGTGTACATTTTGACTGTGAAGGAAGCGCATCCTTTCCAATTCCAAACCCAATATTTTCGATTTTCATTCTCATCGGAAAGGCAATTCTCAATTAGGTAAAATCGGCTGTTAAGAGCAGCAACAACGGCCAGGACACCACAGTAGTGACAACAACAAACAGGAGCAACAACTGCGCTGTACTCCCGAAAATTCGAAAACCCACCACCGTGACATTAACGAACGCAATCACAACTACAACCATCACCAGCAACAACGCCACCACCACCACCACCACCACCAGCAACAACGCGGTAACTGTTCTGAACACGATATCTCCCTTTTCTTTTTTTCTTCGTTCAGGTCGCTGGGCCGGATAGGCCAAGAGGTCGCCTTGGAACTCCTCCTCAGAGGCGTCAGGACCCGGTGGGAGTTTGTGCCGCGCCCCCGCCCCTGCCCCCGCCCCCTACTCCCTCCTCCCCCACCGCCTTCCACCATGCTGGCAACACCAACGACAACACCGACGTTGTCGGCCGTNCCCCACCGCCTTCCACCATGCTGGCAACACCAACGACAACACCGACGTTGTCGGCCGTGGCGACGGCGACGGTGGTTGCTGCTGCTGATGATGCAGGTGAACAAACAATAACGGGATAGGGTAGGGTAGCTCTCGCTACGAAGGGGCTCGCGCGCTCGTGAATAATTTTCAGGGTCAATTTACTTGTGACATAATATTTTGTTAACGTCCGCGGGAGATACAGCCAGCCGTTGAAATGACGCGCAAAAAACAAAATGTTTTTATTTAGTATCAGGACCTCAGGGCCCAAAAATATATGCTCATTTCGGGGGGGCATAGTGAATAGGACCAAATGTTGTTAGTAAACATAGGTAAATATATACCTGGTAGGTTTTTGTGTATACAGTAGTTCCTGTTTACTATGCCCCCCGTACGTATATACAGTAGCTTTTCGTGAATGTGACGGGTTTTGGATTACTATGCCCCCTGTAATAGCACGTATACTGTTCCCAATAGCGTAGCCCCCCCCCCCCCCCCCCCCCCCCCCGGAAGTGGTTTTATGTCTACAGTATGCTGGCCACATCGAAATCGCCAGGGCTGCGCACGGATAGGGCGAAACCTCGCGGTCGGGTCGAGTCGGGTCGAGCAAAGGTGACCCGGCCCGGCCCGACCCGTGAGAGTTGAAAGCCTCCTAACTCGACCCGACCCACCAAATTTCCAAAACCGACCCGACCTGGCCCGGCCCGTGAGAGTTCGAAAACCTCCTAACCCGACCCGACCCGACCCGACCCGCGAGATTTCCAAACCTTCGTGACCCCGTGAAGGGCCCTGGATATTTACACAACCTCGGACAGATCGTATAGATCCTTCCTACTGGATGAGCTAGATACATCAGGGGAGATAGATCCCTGATCTGCATGATCTATTGCGGAGGACCATAGTGAAATAGGACCAAGTATTGTTTGTAAAAAATAGGTAAATTTATAGTTTTTTTGTATGTGCCGTAGGTCCTATTTATTGTGGTCCCCCCGTAATTTGTATGATCTGTATAATCTGTATGATCTGTATGAACTGTATGGTAAGTATGATCTGTATGGTCTGTATTACCTAGCTCGTGTTCCCGGGTGGGAGCCGTATAGTCTGCATGGTCTACCACATACATATTCCCTGGGTCGGATCTGTACTACACAGATCCGTCACAGCATCTATCTGATAACGGCCGGTTAGGTTCTATCTGATCTATCTGTAGACAGATATATCATGATCTGCCCGAAGCGTGTACTAATCTGTCTGTTTTTGTCGCCCACCGCCGCTGCCGCTGTATCGCGTGGGAAGGTCTGACCGGGCCATCTGCGGCGGCACCAGGGTGGAACTCCAGTGAGGCAGTACAGCAGGGTGGGAACGGGGGACGAGGGAAAAAACCGACGCTGCTGCTGCTACACGGATTTATGGGCAGCAGGGTGAGAGAGGCAGAACGAGAGAGAGGAGGGGGAGGAGGGGGCGGGTCCTCATTTGTTGCTTGCCTTACGAGTCATTTGACCATTGACCACGCATCCCTTTCGAGACGGAGCAGGGGAGAGGGTGTACTCATGTTGTGCACGGCCGTGGTCGTATGACCATAGGCCCTCGCATCGCTACAATGCCGAGACGGAGCACACTGGGTTTTCACCAACCAGGCAGACGTTGCAGGGGGGGGGGGGGGGGGGGTAAGCACCTGCAATGCGCCACTCCGCGCTTTCATGTTGCCTTGAGAGTGTTGAAAACGTGCATGTTGTGGAGGGTCAGGGGAAGCCCGACATGCCCTGTCCCGACCTTACAGGGATAACAGGACACCCCCCCCCACCCCGTCGTCCCTCCTGAGTAGTCCCTCTCGCGTTCCCTCTCCCCCCCCCCTTGCCTTCTCCCTCCCTTGCACCCCGCCTCTCTCCGCCACTCCTCTCCCCCCTCTCATCTCTACGCCCCCGCCCCCTCCCGAACAAACGGGTCTTTTACTCTTATCGAACCGGGCGACACAGGAAGACTGGAAGGGCGAGTTCGCCGAGCTTGCCTCCGCTGATGGGCACGCCATGCTCATGGTGGACCTCCCTGGGCACGGGTGTGGAAGGGGCGGTGTTCACGACCAGCACAACGGCAGCCAACACCACCATCGTCCCTGTCGAGACACGCATGATGGTGTTGGTGATGGTGCTGGTGATGGTGGTAGTGGAGATGGTGCTGCTGATGGTGTTGTTGATGGCGATGATAATGATGAGGATGACGAGAGAGGCAACCCGGTGCTAGCGTTGTCGATGCCGACGACGGCAACGGGGGCGGCGGCGGGAGCAGGGCGGGCGGCACTCGCTCCCGCTGCGTCGACCAGGGGCGGCGTCGGCGGTCCCACACTTTCCTCACCAAAGCCACCACTACCTTCACCACCTCTGCCGCCATTGCACAACGGCAACACATGTGACGGCCGGGGGAAGAACACCCCGGTGTCAGCATCCAGGGTGGAGTTCAAGGAGGCTAGCGGTGGCGGTGGTGGGGGCGGGGACGCAGGGGGTTATGTCCCCTGGGGCTTGGGGGGTGTTGGTCTTGCGGCGGAGGCGGTGTGTGCCGTGTGCGATGCCGTCGGCGCCGGGCCGTACCTCATCGTGGGGTACTCGATGGGCGGCCGGGTGGCGCTGGCCTTGGCGCAGCGTAGGCCGCGGCTTGTGGAGGGAGGGGGAGGCTTGGTTCTGGTTTCGTCAAGCCCTGGTCTGACGAGGTGAGACGCATAATGTAGGGCATGCCTTGGTAAGGTAGGGCATACCTTAATAATACAGGGGATGGCTTAATAATGTATACTGCGCCTCAACTCTCGCTAGGAACTCCGGACGCGGGCTGCGTTAGGGGTAGCACTTTTTTGGCCAAACTATTTCCGACCTTAAGACACGCTCCTCAGCACCCAATACCGCTGGAATATCATTCCACACCTCGGACAGGTCATCTACAGATATATCATGATCTAGATCATCTACAGATAGATCACGATCTAGATCATCTGCACATACATAATGATCTAGGTCATCTATAGACAGATCATGATCTAGATCATCTACAATAGGTCATGATCTAGATCATCTACAATAGGTCATGATCTAGATCATCTACAATAGGTCATGATCTAGATCATCTACAGATAGATCATGATCTAGATCATCTAGTTCCTCGCCTACCGTTGTAAGAGGTTGTGCGGGATCTGCATAGTACAGAGCCAGCCTATGAACAGGAAACATGTGCTAGATTGTGCAGCATATACGGCTCCCACCCAACCGGTAACATGAGCTAGATCATACACATCATACAGATCTACAGATCTGGAATAGATCTGCCTTGAAGGATCTAGATCATCAAATGGCAATAATCTACATGATCTGTCCGAGATGTGCTTCATTTCTATAATTTTATGTTGGAGAAATACCCAAGTTTTGGCTCTTTCGTTTTCGTCGAGGTCAGGTTTTGGGTGTGGTATAGATATCCTATACAATAATCGAGTGATTATCATACCCTCAGAAAATGGTACGTGCACCTCTATCGTAGCTTGCATCCTTTATAATATAGGGCATGCCTTTACTCTCGCTAGGAGCTCCATCTCTGGTGGATGCTTTTGTTGGCACAATGTCGGGACAGATCGCGATCTACAGTAAAGCATTTAGATCCTAGACAGGTTGTCGTTATCCTATGCTGTGCGAGATCCGTAGAGTACGGATCCAGAAACTAGAAACTGTGACATCTCGTAATATTAATTAATATATGATTATCATTTATTTTTATTTTTATCCCCCCCCCCCACAAATAGACACACGCTTCCCGAATTCTACTGCCTCAGATTGTGTCCCCCTCATACGGGATGTACATCCCGCATGAGGACATATGAAACCCGTAAGTACGCGCGATCGAAGTATTACACTAAGCTATCAAATATTAGTTTTGACGAAATCCTCCATCTCACAGCTGTTGTTTTTTTTAATTTTTTTAATATGAATATTCCATGCATTTTCTCTGTATATAGCAATGTTGTTGTGTTGGTGAGGTTTTTGATTGGGGTGGTTTTGAGAAGTGAGTGCCGGGTGGATTTCGATGGAATGCCCGACAAAAGCAAAACGAGACAAAAATAAAAGCTACACTGTTGTTGAGGGCGCATGGAGCAGAGCAACATCGAACATGCAAGTGTTTAGTTTGCGGTGTCCCATTACGTTCGATTTTTCCAGCTGGGTGGAGGTATATTGCATGTGCCGTGGGAGAGGGAGACGGCACAAGAGCGCTCTCATAAATTACTCCTTTACGATTCCGTTTACTTCCGATTTCCGCTTTTGGGTGGGCACGCTACATGGGAGATGGAAAGTATATGTGTCAGTGACTCTTAACTCCCTTCCCCCCCCCCCCGACCATACTGGACCAACCCCACCGCTGAAATCGCAGTGCCTCCGCCAGACTGTCGCGTTGGGCGTCCGACTGCTCCCTCGCGGCCCGCATCGCCGACCTTCACCGCTCCACAGCGACCACCCCCGACCGGTCACCACCAAACGACAAAACGTCCGCTTCGGAGGCGACGGCCCCGGCTGTCAATCCACCCGCGTCCTTGGGCTACCGCGGTCGAGCTAGTGGGGCCGCGGTTTTGAGCGGTGGTGGTGCCGGCGGCGGGGGCGGGGGCTGCTCCTCCTCCTCCTCCTCTTCCTCATCCCCAGCATCCATCCCAGGCGGCAGTGGCAGCGGCGGTGGCGGGAGCGGCAGGAAAATAGAAGGGAGGGCATTCCTTGACCGGTGGTATGCGGCGCCCTTGTGGGGACGTCTCCGGCAGCGACGACCTCGGCAGTACTCGGCGATGGTGGGCCGGCGCTTGGACCTCGGCTTGTACCGCGTGCCGCCCCCTCCCCCATCGGGCGGGAGAGCGCGGTTGCCGGCGCTGGAGCCGAGCGAGGGGGGGGGTGAAAGAGGTCACAGTAGCGGCGGCAGGAACGGTCGGGGCGTAATCGTAGGTGTAGGCGGCGGCCGTGGCGGGAGGGGGGAAGCCGGAGGAGCAGGAGGAGGAGGGGGGGGAGGACGAGCTGGTCTTGGCGTGAGCCTAGACCTCGCCCGCAGCTGCCTCGCCTTAAGCGTAGCGCGTCAGCGCGACCTGTGGCCGGCGCTGCGCGACCTTTCCTCCAACGATAAGATAGCGCCGGTGGTCTACGTCGCCGGCGAGCTGGACTGCCGATACGGCCGGTCTAGCCAATCGCCCCTGATCAGTACCCCCGCCGCCGCCGTCGGAGCGATGTCTTCCTCGGAGAAGCGTTCGCCTGGTGCTCGAGGCTTGGGCACACCGTCGGAGGGAGCGGCCGCCGCCGCGCGAGAAGGGCGGGCGCCTGCGGCGCCCCCTCCCGCTCCATGGGCCGTGGCTGAAGTTATCGAGGAGGCGTGTCCGAAGGTAACCGTCACCGTTCTTCCCGACTGCGGCCACGCGGTGCCGACGGAGGCTCCTGCCGCGCTGTACCGCGAGGTCTCTCGCGTGGCTGCTGCTGCTGCTGTTGCTCCTAATGGTGGTGCTGGTGATGGTGCTGCTGCTGAGGCGGTGCCGGGGGCGGGGGTGACAGCGGCGGCGACGGGGGTGGGGGAGGAAGACTCCCGGGAGGAGCGAGAATGCGTCAGGGTCACCGGTTTCTCGCTCGAAGAATTCTCGATACCGATGAAATCGCCGCTGCAGCTGAGCCACTGCAGGCTGACGGACCGACGAGGGGTGTTGGTGCGGTTGGAGGGGGCGTGTTCATTGGCCGCTAGAGGAAGGGAGGAGAAGGACTGTCGTGTTTTGGGTGTCGGCGAGGTTACGCCTCTACCGGGTGAGTGTATGAGAACCGCCCCACTCGAATTGTTGTAACTGAAGCACTGTACGTGAGCTACCCACGCCTTGGGCAGACCACGATATGCAGTATATTTTATAACCTGCCGGTATGGGGTGTTGTGCGGGATAGTCTAGATCATATATATGATACAGATCAGGAATATGTCTTCCCTGAAAGATCTAGATCATGAGTGATCTGTCCGAGGTAGCACTTTTTTTTTGGCTAAAATAGTTTTTGAACGACGCGCCTCCTGAACCCAAACATATCGTCGGAATATCATCTTCTTTTTCAATTTTTCCTAGAACTTTTTGGATGTCTAACACCGTCATGGGATTTGTTGCGCTCTTATTGCTATCAAAACCATGTTTTGGGTGGCGTTTAGAGCTCCTCAAGTAACCACCCTCTACCGTAGCACGCGTCGGATGGCGTCGGATTGTGTAATTGAAGTACTTATACGTAAGCTAAATCACTGTTGGACCGGTTGCGAAACGAGACGTGTGCTCCACTCTCACCGCCGCCGACCGGAGTTTTGCGCTAGTTCTGTTTTTGTTTTGAGGGCACGCGTTGTTGCTTTGAATGTACATTGGAGATGTCGCGATTCCGAGTTGTTTATGTAGATTTTCGCCGAGGTGCATCTCGTATGCGCTATTAGTTTTTTTTTTTTTTTTTTTGGGGGGGGCATGTGTTGCTTTGAATGTATATCGGAAATGTCGTGACTCCTTGTTGCTTTGTAAGTAGGTAAGATTTTCACCGAGTTGCAGCTCGTATGCGCTAGTAGTTGGTTTTTAGGAGGGCACGTGTTGCTTTGAATGTTTATCGGACGTGTCGCGACTGCTTGTTGCTACGTAGGTAGATCTTCACCGAGTTGCAGCGCCGAAACGCTCGCCCCCCCCTGCAACGGCGACGAGATGCACGCCTTTGAGAGGAGACAGGCAAGGCCAGCGTAAACTTACGTCGTGTGGACTTTCGTTCGTCAGTGATGTCCCTTTCTGTGCAAGTTTACCATGTGGCTAAGCTCTGCGCGGTGCAATTCCCTCCTTACCCCTCTCCCTCCCCCCTCCGTCTCGAAAGGGATGCGTGGCCGCCGATGTTCATATGACTAAGGCAAGAAACAAATGAGTACTGCCCCCCCCCCCCCCCCCGCAACCCCCGCCATCCTCGCACCGAGAATTGCTTCCACGGGAGGAGTCTCGAAGATGCTCGAGTGCAGCTCCGGGACTGTCCTACTCTGCTGCCCTCGCGCGTTGCTTCGTCGGTCTCGCCGCCCTCGACGACGGCATCGACGCCTGGTTGTCTGCGCCCCTCGTTTGACCACCAATACCCTACACGCGGCTGCCCACCAGGGCGTAACGGCGCGCTGACGACAGCGACAACGAAGCGCGCGGCCGGCGGCCGGGGCCGGCGTGCGGGGGCCGCGCGGGGGCGGGGGGCGGGGGGGCGCGCCGCGGGCGCGCGGCGGGCGGCGGGCGGGCGGCCGGCGCCGCGGGGGCGGGGGCGGGGCGCGCGCGGCGGCGCGGGCGGGGCGGGCGGGGCCGGCCCGCGCGGCTGTTGGCGGCTGGCGGCGACGGCGGTGGCGGCGGTCGGCGGGCGATGGTATTAGTCGCAGGCCTCTAGCAGCGCTTGGTGCCGGTGGCTGCCGCCCGTATCTCCGACGCGCTTTTCCCTCGTCGGCGACTCTCACCCATCCGCCGCTCCGGGCCCCAACTCCACCGTCATCGAACATTCGGTCGTGCAAGGACGGGGACTGGCGCGGTAAAGCGGGGGTGGCGTCGTGCTCAACAACCCTCGCACGCGTCTGTCCGTGCGGCATCGAAATCGGCGCTTGTCACCCTTGTCGCGAGGCGTCCGCGGGTGACGCATGGCGCGGCTTTTTAGCGCCGACATCTGGGTTTCTTATGCCGGTGGCGGCGAGTGCGAATCATACGTGGTTGCAGCCGAGGGAGGCGGGTGGGTCGGAGACGCGCAAGGTTAGAGGTGAGGGTGAGCCTGGGTATAAGACGCCTTTTTTCTTCCTTTTTTTGCCTTGTTCTTTTTCTTTTTTTGCTGCTTTTTCCTTCTTTCTTCTTTCTTTTCCTTTTTTTTTTCTTTTTTGTTCATAGGTTTCGTTCGCTTCCATGGTATTATACGTATGTGCCACACTCTGGAAGCATGCTATGCTAGAGAGGGGTGCTTTTGGCTTGAAACGTGTTCTGAAATAGGGCTAGGCCACTGGCACACCAAGTATGTACTGGCTAGTCATGAATCTACGGATGGACCCGGCAGTATTTCTCGCCAGAAGGTAATATATTAAGTACGTTCAAAGAAACACGCCGATAGACTACAGTGTAGTACGGAAACCCACGCAAGATGCGTTTCGGGAGGGAGACTTGAGAGAGAAGAGACAGTATACTGTGCTAATCAGTATACTGGATGCATTTTGTGCCAGTATTATCGCTACTGAGACTGAGTCAGCGCAGTGCCCAGCACCTACTCTGAAATAATGACGGGGGCTCCGTACCCCCATATCGTCGTAATTTAATTGGTGTCGGAAGTTTATTTCATTTTCTAGCTTGAGGCCATGGTACTGCCTTCATCGGCCAGGATTTTTTTTAGTTGCCACTCAAAATCAGTTTTTTGGGTGAGCTATAGAGGTGCCTATACTTATGGCCTCCTCAAAAAAAAAACTGATAATCACAGCGTCTACGCCCTAAAAATACAAGGACCCTTTTGGACTAAACGTTACAGTAAGCAGAACCGCTGCCTTAATTCCTTTGGCGAGCAGAAATGTACATAGTTGGGGGCCTGCTGCCGGCAGAATAAAGAAAGCGTGCGCGTTTTTGTGGGAATTGTTCTGGTTGCCCTTTTGTTTCTCTTTGTTTTTTGTACTCTGCGCTCTGTGTTTGCAATGTATCTGTCTTTTTTTTTATCGTCTTGTCGGCGTCTTCTTGCCCGGTCTTGTCCGTCTGTCCTTGCCCGTCTTGTCCGGTCTGTCTGTCTGTGCGTGCTTGTGTTTTTTCGTTATTCAATATTTAATTGGTATGTTTAGCTGGCGGTTTGAGTTTTGCGCGGAGGGGACCGAAGTTTCGCGAGATCAACAGTCGGGCGTGATCGCGAACCCACGATAGAAAAAAATGGGCACGGTGTTATTGTTGGCCTACACTTACCGCGATGCAATGGTTTCCGTTGTTCGTTTTATCTCCTGGCGAGACTTGGAATCTTGTGCCCCCCCCCCCCTATATATTATGGGTTGGGTGCGTGCCTGGCGACCGACGCTGCTAACCATGCCTCTCACTTGCGTGAGCTTAACACCAGCGCTACCCGTTTTTTTTTTTTTTGGCGTTACAACGGCTGGCCGGTCGAGTAGATCATTTCGTGCGGCGTCGGGGGGCGAACCTCTACTCCGCCACAAGGGAATAATCGTATCACGTAGCTGTGTATATGGTAAGACAGCGCCAGAGGCAGATCACAAGTAATACCATTGCTGTCTCTGGAAGTGACCACACCCAGTAAATTAAATTAATTCATCTGGCCAGGCTGTCGTCCATATGCAAGTCCGCCTCAGAGGGCGTTCTTAGCAGGATGCAGCTTCACCCTCCATGCAACTCGCCCCAATACCCTCACGGCGCTTCGCGGAATTGCTGACGAGCAATGTCTGCCTGGTTTGGTGAAAAGCCAACAGTGCTCCGTCCCGCATTGTAAGCGGATGCGAGGCCGTCTATGGTCATATGACTACGGCGTTGCACGCACATGCATGTACATCCCCCCCCCCTCGGTGTAGCCGCCTCTCGCGGTCTTGCTGTCTACTACTCTGACACGGAAATGTAAGGACCGCTTGGTCATTAAATGAATATCCAAACGGCTCTTATATTTACGGTCAGACTGGTGACCCGTGTGTCGCATCGCCCTCCTTTGGCTAGAGCGGAAACCCCTGACTAGCGCGCTTTGGTACTCTTCACCACCCCCTGACTAAGGCAAGCAACAAATGAGTACGCCCCCCCGCCCCACATACACATGCATGCATAAACGCGCACAGCAACGGCAGGCAGCACACAAAGGACATATTGCGCTCTATTGCGGCCATGCATGGCATGGGTGCACCCCCCCTGCGTCTCTAATAGCAGTAGAAGCGGTGCTTTGTCTCGAAAGGGAGGCGTGGTCAATGGTCAAATGACTAACGCAAGCAACTAATGAGTACACCCCCCCCCCCCCCCCCCCCACATACACCTGCATGCATAAACGCGCACCGCAACGGCAGGCAGCCCACTAAGGACATATTGCGCTCTATTGCGGCCATGCTTGGCATGGGTGCACCCCCCCTGCGTCTCTTATAGCAGTAGAAGCGGTGCTTTGTCTCGAAAGGGATGCGGGGTCAATGGTCAAATGACTAACGCAAGCAACTAATGAGTACGCCCCCCCCCCCCACATACACCTGCATGCATAAACGCGCACCGCAACGGCAGGCAGCCCACTAAGGACATATTGCGCTCTATTGCGGCCATGCTTGGCATGGGTGCACCCCCCCTGCGTCTCTTATAGCAGTAGAAGCGGTGCTTTGTCTCGAAAGGGATGCGGGGTCAATGGTCAAATGACTAACGCAAGCAACTAATGAGTACGCCCCCCCCCCCCACATACACCTGCATGCATAAACGCGCACCGCAACGGCAGGCAGCCCACTAAGGACATATTGCGCTCTATTGCGGCCATGCTTGGCATGGGTGCACCCCCCCTGCGTCTCTTATAGCAGTAGAAGCGGTGCTTTGTCTCGAAAGGGATGCGGGGTCAATGGTCAAATGACTAACGCAAGCAACTAATGAGTACGCCCCCCCCCCCCACATACACCTGCATGCATAAACGCGCACCGCAACGGCAGGCAGCCCACTAAGGACATATTGCGCTCTATTGCGGCCATGCTTGGCATGGGTGCACCCCCCCTGCGTCTCTTATAGCAGTAGAAGCGGTGCTTTGTCTCGAAAGGGATGCGGGGTCAATGGTCAAATGACTAACGCAAGCAACTAATGAGTACGCCCCCCCCCCCCACATACACCTGCATGCATAAACGCGCACCGCAACGGCAGGCAGCCCACTAAGGACATATTGCGCTCTATTGCGGCCATGCTTGGCATGGGTGCACCCCCCCTGCGTCTCTTATAGCAGTAGAAGCGGTGCTTTGTCTCGAAAGGGATGCGGGGTCAATGGTCAAATGACTAACGCAAGCAACTAATGAGTACGCCCCCCCCCCCCACATACACCTGCATGCATAAACGCGCACCGCAACGGCAGGCAGCCCACTAAGGACATATTGCGCTCTATTGCGGCCATGCTTGGCATGGGTGCACCCCCCCTGCGTCTCTTATAGCAGTAGAAGCGGTGCTTTGTCTCGAAAGGGATGCGGGGTCAATGGTCAAATGACTAACGCAAGCAACTAATGAGTACGCCCCCCCCCCCCACATACACCTGCATGCATAAACGCGCACCGCAACGGCAGGCAGCCCACTAAGGACATATTGCGCTCTATTGCGGCCATGCTTGGCATGGGTGCACCCCCCCTGCGTCTCTTATAGCAGTAGAAGCGGTGCTTTGTCTCGAAAGGGATGCGGGGTCAATGGTCAAATGACTAACGCAAGCAACTAATGAGTACGCCCCCCCCCCCCACATACACCTGCATGCATAAACGCGCACCGCAACGGCAGGCAGCCCACTAAGGACATATTGCGCTCTATTGCGGCCATGCTTGGCATGGGTGCACCCCCCCTGCGTCTCTTATAGCAGTAGAAGCGGTGCTTTGTCTCGAAAGGGATGCGGGGTCAATGGTCAAATGACTAACGCAAGCAACTAATGAGTACGCCCCCCCCCCCCACATACACCTGCATGCATAAACGCGCACCGCAACGGCAGGCAGCCCACTAAGGACATATTGCGCTCTATTGCGGCCATGCTTGGCATGGGTGCACCCCCCCTGCGTCTCTTATAGCAGTAGAAGCGGTGCTTTGTCTCGAAAGGGATGCGGGGTCAATGGTCAAATGACTAACGCAAGCAACTAATGAGTACGCCCCCCCCCCCCCCCCCCCCCCGCAACCCCCGCCATCTCGCACCGAGAAGGCTTCCACCGGGAGAGTCTCGAAGATGCTCGAGTGCAGCTCCGGACTGTCCTACCTCTGCTGCTCGGCCGCGTTGCTTCCGTCGGTCTCGCCGCCCTCGACGACGGCATCGACGCCTGGTTGTCTGCCGCCCTCGTTGACCACCAATACCCTACACGGGCTGCACCAGGCGTAGACGGCGGCGCTGACGACAGCGACCGAAGCGGCGGCGGCGGCTGTGGCGGCGGCGGCGACGGCGGTGGCGGCGGTGGCGGCGATGGTATTAGTCGCAGCTCTAGCAGCGCTGGTGGCGGTGGTGGCGGCGGTATCTCCGACGCGTTTTGCTCGCCGCGACTCTCACCTCCGCCGCCTCCGGGCCCAATACCACCCCCGTCATCGACATCGTCTCCAAGGACGGGGACTGGCGCGGTAAAGCCGGGGGGCGTCGTGGCTGCAACAACCCTGCACCCGTCTGTCCGGTGCGGCATCGAAATGGCGCTTGTCCACCTTGTCGCGAGGGCGTCCGGGGTGTCGATAGGGGCGGCGTTTAGCGCCGCATCTGGGTTTCCTTGCCGTGGGGCGATCGAGATCAACGGGTTGGCAGCCCGAGGGGAGGGGGGTGGGTCGAGACGGCAAGGAGAGGTGAGGGTGAGCCTGGGTATAAGACGCCTTTTTTCTTCCTTTTTTTTCCTGTTCTTTTTCTTTTTTTCTTCTTTTTCCTTCTTTCTTCTTTCTTTTTCCTTTTTTTTTTCCTTTTTTGTTCATCAGGTTTCGTTCGGCTTCCATGGTATTATACGTATGTGCCCACTCTGGACGCATGCTATGCTAGAGAGGGGTGCTTTTTGGCTGGAACGTGTTCTGAATAGGGCTAGGCACTGGCACACCAGTATGTACTGGCAGTCATAATCTACGGATGGACCCGGCCAGTATTTTCGCCAGAAGGTAATATATTAAGTACGTTCAAGAAACACGCCATAGCATACAGTGGGGGGGGCTATATAAGGCGGTATAGTGTACCGAGGTTTTTGACCGCCTTATCTCGAAAGACCGCCCTATTGGCGATAGGGCGGTTGACCGCCCTATTGGGCTTTTGGTGATATCCCAATAAGGCGGTAACCGCCCTATTGAGTGCATGCAGCCTTTCAATGTACAGCACAGAGCGCCTCTGGCCCAGAAGATGACCCAGAGGGGCTCACGAAGAGGGATATCATACGTGTGCTCGGAGAAGGAAGGTACAGCGTTGCAGCAGTACCAGTGCTGAACCCAGTAAATATGTGTGGTGTCAAATACTGTACACACCAATGCACAGCAGATCAGACGGGTGCACACACACTTTGCATGTTGAGCAGTATAATATTAATTGAGCTGCGGGCGACAGAGCCCGCCGAAGACACACTCCACCCAGAGAAGATACATACTGCCGTACTCCTGTTGTACGGAGAGGACTCTTTGCTTTGCTACACATTCACAACAGAGCTCCAACCTATTCTACGGCACCGTACTACTGTACTGACTACTGTACTGCACTACAGTGCTCCGCTGTGCCCCCCCCCTTGACCTTGTTGAGGCTCACAAAATTGGATCATGTCTGCCTGCTGCACTGGCTTAGAGGCATGCGCTTTGATGAACGACATCCTGGCCTTCTGCAGATAGAAGGAGGCATCGCCATTGCCGCACGCCTCCGCTGCGCTCTCCAGAGAATGGAGGCGAAAGCGGGCCGTGGATAGGGCTGTAGCCGCTCTGAATAAGGCGGTAGGCGCCCTGAAATAGGCGGCTACCGCCTTATATAGGGTCCGTTGCTATATAAGGCGGTAGCCGCCCTATTCGCATCTTCTGTCGTGTCAAGCCAATTTTGACCGCCTTATCTCGAACGACCGCCTTATTCAGACCGCCTTATATAGGCCCCCCTACTGTAGTACGGAAACCCACCAAATGCGTTTCGGGAGGAGAGAGGAGAGAGAAGAGACAGTATACTGCTGTAATCCAGTATACTGATTGATTTTGGTGCCAGTATAATCGCTACTGACTGAGTCAGCCAGTGCCCAGCCCTACTTCTGAAATAGATGACGGGGGCTCCGTACCCCCATATCGTCGGAATTTAATTGGTGTGTCGGAAGTATTTTTCATTTTCTACTTGAGCCCATGGTACTGTTCATCGGCCAGGATTTTTTTAGTTCCACTAAAATCAGTTTTCTTGGGTGAGCTATAGAGGTCCTATACTATGGTCAAGATAATCAAGCGTCTCCGCCCCTAAAATGTAAGGACCTTTTGGACTAAACGTTAATACAGAACCGCTCCTTATTTTTGAGGACAGAATGGTACATAGTTTGGGCCTGCTGCGGAGAATAAAGAAAACCGTGCGCGGTTTTGTGGGAATTGTTCTTGCCCCTTTTGTTTCTCTTTTTTTTTTTGTACTCTGCGCTCTGTGTTGCAATGTATCTGTCTATCCGTCTGTCCGTCTGTCTTGCCCGTCTTGTCCGTCTGTCTTGCCCGTCTTGTCCGTCTGTCTGTCTGTGCGTGCTTGTGTTTGTTATTCAATATTTAATTGGTATGTTTAGCTGGGGTTTTGGAGTTTTGCGCGGAGGGGAGGAAGTCTTCGGGAGATCACAGTCGGGTGCAGTCGTGAACCCACGATAGAAAAATGGGCACGGTGTTAATTTGTTGCCTACACTACCGCGATGCAATGGTTTCGTTGTTCGTTTTATCTCCTGGCGAGACTTGGAATTTGTGCCCCCCCCCCCCCCTATATATGTATGGGTTGGGTTGGCGTCGCCTGGCGACGACGCTGTAAAACATGCCTCTCACTGCGTGAGCTAGACAACCAGCGTACCGTTTTTTTTTTGTTTGGCGGTTACCCAAGGCTGGCGGTCGAGTAGATCATTTGTGCGGGGTCGGGAACCTCAACTCCGCACAAGGGGAATTATCGTATCACGTAGTGTGTATATGGTAAGACACCCAGAGGCAGATACATAGTAATACCCATTGCTGTCTCTGGAAGTGACCACACCAGAAATTAAATTAATTCATTGGAGGCTGTCGTCCATATGCAAGTCCGCCTCAGAGGCGGTTCTTAGCAGGATGCAGCTCACCCTCCATGCGACTCGCCCAATACCTCACGGCGCTTCGCGCTTGGTGCGAGCAATGTCTGCCTGGTTGGTGAAAAGCCAACGTGCTCCGTCCCGGCATTGTAGGGATGCGAGGGTCTATGGTCATATGACTACGGCCGTGCACGACATGAGTACACCCCCCCCCCCTCGGTGTAGCCGCCTCTCGCGGTCTTGATGTCTACTACTCTGACACGGAAATGTAAGGACCGCTTGGTCATTAAATGAATATCCAAACGGCTCTTATATTTACGGTCAGACTGGTGACCCGTGTGTCGCATCGCCCTCCTTTGGCTAGAGCGGAAACCCCTGACTAGCGCGCTTTGGTACTCTTCACCACCCCCTGACTAAGGCAAGCAACAAATGAGTACGCCCCCCCGCCCCACATACACATGCATGCATAAACGCGCACAGCAACGGCAGGCAGCACACAAAGGACATATTGCGCTCTATTGCGGCCATGCATGGCATGGGTGCACCCCCCCCTGCGTCTCTAATAGCAGTAGAAGCGGTGCTTTGTCTCGAAAGGGAGGCGTGGTCAATGGTCAAATGACTAACGCAAGCAACAAATGAGTACACCTCCCCCCCCCCGCCTGGCGAACCAGGAAGGGGGTAATATATGGAAGAACAAAAAAACATGGTGAGCGCCCAATTGTTGGGGGCGTCTCTACCAGGAGTACGAACGGTGCTCCGTCTTTTGCAAGGAATGCATGATCATATGGCCAGGCCAGTGACTAAGGCAAGCAACAAATAAGTACGTACGTCTCCCCCCCCCCCCGCCCCCCGATGTTTTCACGAACGTGCACATAAGGATGCTCCTCTGGTGCTGAAGGTCAAGGTGGGCGGCGGGAGCGGACCCAAAGCCGACGCCGAGCGCTCTCTGGAACTCCTACGAGGATCGCCGAAGGGAAGCACGCTTCGGCTCGACGCGAACCAAGCGTGGGCCATGGACGAAGCCCTTTGCTTTTCGACCGCTCTGACTGGTGCAAGCGGCATTGGGGTGGTTGGCGATGGAAGTGGGGCTCACACGGCGTCGTGTGCCGAGTTGGGGTCCGTGGAGTATATCGAAGAGCCGCTGCGGAACCCGCGGCTGCTGGGAAAATTCTGGGAACTTTCGGGGAAGGCGTTGCCGTACGCGCTGGACGAGAGCTTGGGCATGGGCCGAGAAGTGTTCACGGATGATGTGAGTGTTGCGTTTTTTCTTTTTTCGTGATTCGAAGGTTTTAAGGCGTAGGTTGCAAACAGACGCGCATCCACGGGCAGGTAAAAAAAAGTAGTGATTTCCTTGATTTCTCCACGTGGAGGCTGTATGACCCCCTTGTGCTTGTGTTGCGGCCACGGAGCGGTCTTGGAAGTGCAGGGGTCGGATGGGACTGCTGTTAAGATGAACGTGAAGGATACAGCTATACCCGCATGTAGCGACGCGAGGTATTCCTCGCCTCGCCTCTCGTTTAACCCCTTTGGGGCCCCTTTTTAGGGATACAAGGGATATAAAAGGGGTAGCGACCAACAAAATGCTAAATGTTTAGGGCCCGGCGTTACTCGCTTGATACCTTCGCCCGGCGTTTCTCCCTTGGATATGTACCCCGCCCCCGTTTAGCACATTTCCCCAAAGCTTACGATACAACGCCATTTTGTTTATTTATTCATACTAATTCAAGACATTAATTAGTTTTCACGTTCGAAGAAAACGATATGAAATCTCGGGTACACTCAACACATTTATCCCACGATCTATAGGGGTTGCAGTTATGAATAGTTTTTGCCTTCTAAGGGTCGTTCTTATCGAGCAGCTTTTTCCGATGATTTCCAATATTTTTTCCAAAAAAATGGAAATATTGGAAATACTGGAAATTCTTCAGAGGTCAAAATGTTTGGAAGGCTTCACATTCCAATGAAAAGGGTCGTTCTTATCGAGCAGTTTTTTTTCCATATTTCCAATATTTTTCTCCAAAAAAAATAGGAAAACTTGGAAATCTTGGAAATAATGGAAATATTGGAAATTCTTCAGAGGGCAAAATGTTTGGAAGGCTTCACGTTCCAATAAATGGAAAAACAAAATGGAAAAAATGGAAATCTAAAAAATTGCGCGAAAAAAAACATGGAAATTTTGGAAAAAAAGTTGCTCGATAAGAACGACCCTAAATGAAAAAAAAAATGGAAAAACTGGAAATCTAGAAAATTGCCGAAAAAAAAAATGTCTGGAAATTTAGGAAATTTAGGCTCATAACGACCTAATAGTGGCGGGGGATGAAATGAAATAGAAGTTCACAAAACATTGAATAAGATATATTATGCCGATAAGATGGCGTACCGTATAGTAACTTGTGGCTCTTTTCTTCCCGACTTTTATTTCGCAACACAAAGATAAAGGCTGTGCAGCAGCAGCTGCCTATGGCCAAAACAACATAGTACTCGTATGTATTCAAAATATGGTACGTATCGTTTTCGTATACGTACCCGGTGTACGTCATACGTACATATTATACGTATCGTTCTCGTATATAGTGCAAGGCATGTATTATCGTATATATTTGCGGAACAATAAAAGAGCCAACCAAGATAATGGCGCATTGTGTCTGGCATCATCTCAGGGGTCAGATGATGGCGAGACACCCCTTTTTGTTGGATTTTTCAATCTTGGGAACATAGTTGACCAACTTTATGCTCCATACGAGGGGTACACCCATTTTCTTTGGCAATATGTTGCGGATAAGATTATGAACGAGCCACAAAGTGGTACTTTGGTCTAAGCCAATACTTTTTGATCGGCTGAGGTCTGCAAGCGAGCAACTACCGGATAGTATGACATTTTTGCTAGCATGGTTCTGTCAGGACTATTAATGGCGCATATAAATAAATGTCGGTCGGGTTGCCCGAACAAACTTCTTCGAAGTAATGTTTCGGGTGACTTACTAATAGTATTGAGCGCAGGAAAGAAGCCGCCACCCCTAAAAGGCGGTATTGCTCAACACCTTCCCTAAAAAGGAAGCCCGCGCACGCTTAACCCTGCGAGCACAATAGAGCAACACCGTCAAGCCTAGGGGATGCGGGTTGCCCGTGTACTGCCTATGCTTCGCGGCAGCCCCATTCAATCCACGGGATGCGGATTGCTCGTGTACGGTCGATAGTACGTGGTGACGCGGCGACTCTCGTCGAGAAGCAACATGGGGCTCGAGGACAACTTACGTGCTTGTAGAAAATCGAGGTGGGCGTGCAATGCCGACGGTGGGGTGGAGATACCGAAGTTTTACTCTCTGCCCTGACAGGCGACAGCCCTACCGTATGCATAGCCGCCGCCCCACTTTCGCAAGCTCCGCCCGGCTGCACTGCATCCATTGACTTCCTCTGTTGTCACTCTCCTCCTCCCCCTCTCTTCCTTCTCCTCTCCCACCCCTCTCCCTCCTCTCTCTTCTCCCCCCCTTCCTCTTCCTTCTCCTCCTTCCTCCCCTCTGCCTCCTCCCTCTCCCCTCCTCTCTGCCTACTCTTCCTCCTCCCCCCCCCCCCTACCTCCTCGTTTTACTTCCTCATTACCCAGGAACTCCTGCAGCTAGAGGGCTGCGCCGCGTTCGTGATCAAGGTTGCCGTCGTGGGAGGTCTGGGCAGGAGCGCCAGGCTGTGCCGCCTCGCCAGACGATTGGGCGCCACGCCTGTCCTCAGCTCGGCCTTCGAGAGCGGGGTGGGCCTTGCCCACGCGTCTATCCTTGCCTCGTGCTTCTCGCCCGAAGGTGCGGGGTGTGTGTTAGTCTCTGCACGAAATCCGCAGTATTTGTAGAAGGTAGATGCCCTCGGGACGTTTTTTATTTTTATTTTTGCGTTTGCAATTTTGGGGGCGTGAAGGTAGCGCTCCCTGCGTATGTATGTGTCCATGTTTTGTGCCCATGGTTTGGTTTGGATGAATCGGTTATTTCCTCGTGCTTGTTGCTTGAAGGTGTGGGCGTGGTGTTACTGAACGAAACTCGCGGTACACGAAGTACCGATACAGTAGTAGCAGTAGTGCTGTATCTATAGTGCCGGTATGCGCCAGCCAACAATACCTGCACTATAGCGGTTAACCGGCGCTAATAAGAACACTACCACACTGGTGAATCCCATCAGTGTACCAGGCGAGTTCCACCGGTACTATAGAGGGACCACTACTGTTGAGCCCAATATCAGTATCACCTTACCTGATACGTCGCCCCCGATACCACACAGTATCCCATACTATTAATATCTGTTTCGGGTGCCTTGATCCTTGTCTCGTGCTTGTCGCCCGAAGGTATGATTATTTCGTGTCGCTGAAATTTATTTATTTCGTGTCGTGGAATCAATTCCCGCGGTAGAGGAGCGCTTTTTGGTTTTTACCTGTTTTCCATTTGCCGGCGAAATCCGTGGCCTCTTTGCATAGGTATACGAGCTGGTTTTAGCGACAGGCGAAATCATTTTGGCTTCGAAAAAATTGCGCTATGGTTTTTGAGAATCTGGGAAACAAAATTTGGCATGGTTGTTCTTCGTGTTGTTCTTCGTGGCAATGCGAAAAACTGAGGGCTGTGTCGAATGCATATAACCTTCTCTTGTGCTTCTCGCGCGAACATGCGGCGTTACTGAACATAATGTCGAGGTACATGCAGTTATGCCAGGTTCGTATAAACCCTCGAAGTGCTTTCGTTTACTCGGCATAATCGTGAAGTTTGTTGGGCGATCAGTGTTGTGTTGGTTTTTAGGGCGCAACATGTGTTGTGGCAAAGGGCTGATTTGTGGCGTGTGTAATGATCCACGATGGCCTGAGCTGCTACTGCTAAGCCGTACTTACGGGTCCAGTTTGGCCGCCCAGTTGGAAGGATGCCATGGCGCCCCATCCTCCCGCTTTACTCCTATGTCCCAGTTGCCAGGACGTGCGATCAATACCCGCTGGAGAAACAGTAAGCGAAGGATCGGAAAACCTCATCCGTATCACCTCCCTTCCATTCCTCCCCCCCCTTCCCTTGCATTGTCGGCCATCGCGTATCCCTTTCCCAAAACTGGGCAGGTGTGGCGCACGGCTTGAGCACGTACAGCCGGCTGGCGGGAGACGTGGCGACCCCGGGATTTTCCGATACGGTGTCGAACGGAACTGCTGTCGACCTCATGGCCTGCCAGAAACTTCTCGACCGAGTTGCTGATCGGCCAGTTTTGCATACGGGTGCAGCGGACGGATAGGAGGGACGATAGGGATATATCGTAAGTACCAAATAGCAGGTTTTGGCCAATCTATATTTGGGAGTTCCACAGGATTTTTGTTGCCTAGCGTTCCGGGCGGACGGGTCTCCTCATCCGAAGAACTGCTCAATGTCTTGGGAACACCGTCAACATTTTTGTTTTTCGCTATACGGTGTGTCTTAAGCCCTTTTCGGCCAGTTTTGCATACGGGTGCAGCGGACGGATAGGAGGGACGATAGGGATATATCGTAAGTACCAAATAGCAGGTTTTGGCCAATCTATATTTGGGAGTTCCACAGGATTTTTGTTGCTTAGCGTTCCGGGCGGACGGGTCTCCTCAACCGAAGAACTGCTCAATGTCGTTGGAACACCGTTAACATTTTTGTTTTTCGCTATACGGTGTGTCTTAAGCCCTTTTCGGCCAGTTTTGCATACGGGTGCAGCGGACGGATAGGAGGGACGATAGG
>MEHQ01000163.1:18945-39855 GCA_008828725.1 Saccharina japonica | reverse complement strand
GTTGTAGTGCGTATAATAGCTTGCTGGTTTTTATTGTTTTGATCCCGTCCCGACGTGTCTGTTTTCTTCCTTTGATTTTTTTTGTTTTGTATTTTCGGGAGGTTTTCGAGATCTCCCTGTAAGAGGAGCAGTAAGTTGGAGGGTAAGTCGTGGCTTGTTTTTATCGTCCTGGCTGCCCTTTCGTGCCTTGATGCGCGTTTCCCACCTTTTTCTTTGGCTCCACCTTGATTTCGTGCTGTGTGGTCTCTCTTCGCTCTTGTTGTTTAGCCGGGAGGTGCGGTTGGTGTCAATCCCCCTGGTGGAGCTCTCTTGCACAATGTGCTACAGTAGTAGTTGTTGTAGACCAATTATCAGGTACATATACGTCTTAATAGAGCGAGTCTGGCGTATTGTGGCCGCCGCAACAGCGATAATAACTCGTATTTAGAGTGTTTCTTGTGTCGGGCTCGGGATACCCGTCAGTACTGCCTTGCATCTTTCTCTCTCTTTCTATGATGCTGCCACGACGTTAGAAGTGTTTCGTTCGTCTGTGTGCAGAGTTGGGTTGGGAGTATGCTACTCCAAGTATAGAAACGATGGTCAGCGTGAGTTTCGGGATGAACAGCAAATATTAAACGTTCACAGCGTACAACATACACACGTACAGTCTGGTACCACCGTGGTTACCATTGGTATATACACATACTTCGGTATACCGGTGCCAGGCGCCATATATTTTGTGGCGGATCCAGCCGTCGACTGCTCGCTACTACCAGTAGTGGACAAACACTGTTAGTGGATCTTCCTAAGGTAGCTAAATAGGCACTCTGATTGGTCAAGCAAGCACTGACCATTGGTATAGGGTTCGGGTTCGGGCTTAGGGTTAGGGTTCGATCTGAGGGTCAACATACTACTACCAAGACAAAACCCCCATTTTAAAGATCCACTATCACCCTTTGTCCACCCCTCCGCTACTACGCAAGGAATGCGGCCAGCCGCCAGGAAGAACGCCTTCATATCGCATCACACTCCCGAGGCGTGCTACGATGGAGGTACGTAGCACTTTTCAATGTTTTTTTTTCTGAATGATAGAGAGAGGCCCAAATCGCCGGAATGCCATTCTTGTTTGGCAATAATATCCGTTGTATGCCAAAAGACCATTGGACGGTTTGTTCGGTTCCCTTTCCTATTTTTGCACAGTCAGTCTATGGGCGAGTATTGAGCTCTTCAAGTCAGGAGCCCCAGAAAAAATACTGTTTGCAGGTGTACCTCTATCGCATCACACTCCACCCTCGACTGCAGTTCAGTTAGTTAGTTTCCTTATGCCAGGTACTAATACAATAAGAGTTGTGTGTGGTATTGAATAGTTCAGCGACGGAGGATATTTCGAGATTGCCACGATCGGATCATAATATACCTCGTACAATCTTATTCCGTTCTATGTATCTCTCTCTAAGGAACATCGTACCGACCGGTAGATATCACATTCATGCAACATTCATTTCCGTGGAATATGTACTGGTTGGTATGTTCAATAATAATAGTTGAAGACGGTGCGTGTTGAGTTCGCAGCTCGGCAGTTCAGATAGCCGTTTCAGGTATTTATGTATATGCATCACGCTGACCGCGCTGCTTTACAGTTAAAAACGGCCCGCACTTGGGAAATACTCTGGAGTTTTGTTAACCCTTGTTACCAGGTACCAGGTATACAACGGCAAGAATGATCCTATCTATGGAACCATATATTTAAGTACTGTATACGAGTTTCTTCCCAATAAGTGGCTGCCTTTTTGGGAGAAGGTTAAGAAAATGAGGTTCGGTTCGTCATGGAAAACACGAAATTCGGTGTCAAAGGTACGTACACGGCTCTCAGCTCCCTCAAACTGCGAACATGATCAGAAGCAGCAGCGATCGACGTACAGAACATAGGACACTCCCCTCCCCCCAAAAGCCTGACCAACACCTCCCCCCTCCACCCACCCCTCAGCGGTCCGAAAATAAAACCATATCGCCATACACAAGCCCCGTAGCCAACAAAAATCAAATGTGATGCATTGCCCGTTCAGACATACCTGCACGACGTGATTTAAGCTTTTATCTCTAAACTCTACGTGCAAGCTTCCGAGCACCGATTTAGTCTGAGGTGATGAAGCATTCGGTCCCCCAACGGCTGAAAGAGAATATGCCCTGGCGCATTCCACATACATCACAAGGCGTTCTTGAAGGGGGGGGGGGGCGTACTCATTTGTTGCTTGCCTTTTAGTCATTTGACCATTGACCACGTATCGCTTTCGAGACGGAGCACCGTTCCTACTCCTAATAGAGACACCTCCAACATTTGGGCGCTCAATACGTTGTTTCCATATATTACAAAGGAACGTTTTGCTAATCCTATCCCCTTCCTGCTTCGCCGCCTGTGCCAACCATCTATCTCCTTAGATAGCGATCGTGTTCTCGCTACTATCTAGTGTACCACACTTCTCCATGTCACATTCGTCTATTTTCCTCATTTCCTCTTCTGCCACATCCCGTTCCCTCTTGCGCATTTCACATTATTATCCCACTATGTGAATTCTACTCTCTATATTGCTTTGCCACAGGGGCACATCTGTGCATCTACTTCCTCCTCCTCCCGGCTACTGGTATATCTCCTTCTTTCTGGTAGGTCCAGGTCCCCTACACAAAATCGCAGTTTCAGCGTTTCCGCGAAGTCCATTGGGTCGTTCAAATACGCTTTCATTTATATCCCTTCTCATAACCTCCCGTATATCTCTAAGTGTTCCTCCCCTTCCACCTTCTTTCTTAGCGCTACGAGCCTATCCCTTCTTTCTATCCTTCCTTTAACTTCTTCTGTCTTGTACCCCCCCCGAATTTCTCTATGGCCAGCATCTCTTTTTGGTTTCCTGTATCCTTCCATACTTTCTCGACTACGCTATCCCACCTTATTCCAGCTCGCCCTTTGGTTACTTCTTGAGGGGGGTGCATATTCACCACACACCCCTACTCAGCGTATCACTTCATATGTTAGTGTGGCGGACCCCCCCCCCCACGGAGGGCCGAATCTGAAAAAAGGGGAGTGTCAGTCAATTTTTTTGTCTGATGGTTGCCCCCCTGACAGAAAAATACGAGTCATTGTTAGTACGTTACTGTAGTGTTAGTACCCCCCACGCGTGCCCCGGAATGTCTCCTCTATACANACTTCTGCTTCGGCAATTAGAGGCTGAGAGTGGCTGTGAGGTGCCAAGATATGCCGAGGAAAGCTTCCGAACCAAAGAAGATAAAGCTATGTATGTCTATGCTTGCCATCCGACAATGTGTAGTGTTGTTCCAAAAAAGACCCAGGGAACAGAAAGTGATACCATATGATATGATACGAAAATTTTGTTTTTTTCTTGTGCGTGGAATTATTTGGAATTATGGATCTTTAAGAGGAATACCTACCCTGTTGAAAAAAGCCTCTATTTCTACACGAACACCAGTTCTTCCGACGAGACCGTAGATGGTGATGTTCTTTCTCGTCATAGTTGTACTGCGAGACCCTTGTAGCAATTCATCACCAGCACCTCAGCAGCAGTGTGTGCCACGAGAGTAATAGTGCCTACCCCCGCAACGCGCTATCATCGTGGTCTGCCGCGCAACGGCTTCGTCGTGTGGATTTCCGCTGACTTTATTGAGACAACCTTCCTCACACACCTGGGTGGTACTTGTACTCATACCTGGAACCTGGAGGTAGGTACACTCGTGTAATTGAAGACTGCTTGGGCGGAACACCAGCGGCGTACGCACTGGGTGCCTTGTTGTTCTTTCCCTCTTCGTGGCCGTGGCGCATGAGGATCAAGCCGGGTCTAGGCCGATACATGCGGCGAGGATTCTTGGACGGCTACGACGAAGGCGGTGCGGGCGGACCCCTCAACCGGAGAACCGGCCGCGAAGCGCTCCCCCTCGGCAGAGAAGGCACTTCCGATCACTACCAGGCCAATAGCCACGGCCAAACAATAATGCAGTCCAACACCAACAACGAGCACCAGCACCAGCACCAGCAGCGGATGCAGCAGCGCGCAGAACACCGCCCCGACAACGGATTCTCCTGGTTCGTGCTCAAGCTGACCGTCACATCCGCCCTGGGCGGGTTCCTGTTTGGGTATGACACGGGGGTCGTCTCCGGCGCGATGCTCCTCATAGCGGACGACTTCGACCTCTCCGACGTCCAGGAGGAGGTAGTCGTGACAATAACCATCGCGGCTGCGGTCACCGCCGCCCTCGCCGGAGGCCCAGGGATGGAGCACTGGGGCCGGCGCCCCATCATCCTCCTGGCGGCGATAATTTTCACCGTGGGGGCTGTGTTGCTCGCGGCTGCGCGATCGTACACGGGTCTGGTCATGGGCCGGCTGGTGGTGGGGCTGGGCATTGGGCTGGCGAGCCTTGCGACGCCGGTGTACATATCCGAGGCCGCCCCGACCCACGTCCGCGGGAAGCTGGTGACGCTGAACACGCTGTTCATCACGGTGGGACAGGTGGTGGCGGGAGTGGTGGACGGGCTGTTTGCGGACACGGACGACGGGTGGCGGTACATGCTGGGTCTATCCGCTGTGCCGAGCGTGTTCATGACCGTGGGATTCCTGTGAGTACTCACCCCCCCACCCCCCCCCCCAGTTTATTTTTAACCTCTTTTAGGACCGCACACCCGTGTTGGGGACAAATTACTTGAAATTAGAGTCAAAAATATGATTCTGTTCTGTCAATCAGTACTCGTAGTGCAGCAGTACTATTAATAAGCAGCAGTACTACTCTGTAAGCAGCAGCGGCGGCGGCGGCGGGCGGCGGAGTGGCGGAGGGGAGGGCGGGTGTTCTCGTTGCATGTATATAATACTCGTATCATACACACTCCAAACTGTTACAGCAGTGCACCTGTTGTCATTGCTGCTGTTGTTGGTGTAGTGAATAGTCGTCTTTCCACGTACCCACTGGCACCCAGCACAGCCAACACCCCAGTGTAGTTAGTGACCGTGCCGATTCTTATTCTTCGTTCCATAGAGATACGGTACACATTACCAGTATCATACGACGTGGTTACAGAATACAAGACACGAGACCGAGAAAACAACTGCAGTACCGGATATACCAAAATACGACGTACGTACTACTGCTGTAGCACAGACCAGTTAAGAACTACTCTGTACTTGTAACATCAGCCACCGACGTGAAGCCAACTCTAAATAACTGGCATGGTATACCGAGTATGTATGTACCCCAGGGGCGTACCGGTGCTCACCTGGTACTCGTACCTGGTGCCAGGTAATATGTTGCTCGGAGTATTATCTTATCTGCAGCTGCTGTAGCGCAGTGGAAATGTGCTAAATGCGTACGTACTTCAACTTTTACTTTTTTTTTTTGCACGCAGTTAGTTGCGGGCTTAACTCACCACCATTTCTAGAACATTTTAATTTGTAGAACCGCCGTGGCATCGGATGTCAGCCGCCGATGCGAGAGGATTGCCAGTCTGTCCCGAAATATAAGCATGTCCCGAAATATAAGCACGTTTTATACATTTGATATTCAATAAAAACGTTGCTTATATTTCGGGTCATAATGGCACCAGGTATGATTCGAATAATAATATATACCAGCACCAGGTATCAGTAGCACTTTTCGTATGACGACGGACTCCAATTTTGGCTATTAGTTAGTGTGAGAACACCAGCAGAAGACTGAACCAGAGTGAGTGAAGTCTTGGAAGTTTTCAGTTTTGAAGTTTTTTCGGCGGTCTGTCCCATCCGGCGAGAAATAAAACGCCGTTCTGTTTTTGCAAGCTGAGCGGGCAGGTGGGGCAGAGAGGGCGAATGCGGGCCGCAGCTTTTCTGTGGCGCTGAGAGAATGTCGCCCACATCCGCGGATGCTCCTGTATTCGCCAAGAATTGTCGTATGTTTCCCGCTGTCCCTACCCGCTACTTTGGTAGCGGGAGTTGAGTGTATTCAGGTTGTGCAAGATAGGGGACCTCCCCTCTTGCCCAGGTTTAGGTGCTGCTGTACGATACAAACATGCAAGTATGTAGACTACTCGAATAGAGTATACCAGGCACTAGTGAGTCTGGTTTGATTTCCTCTATTAATAGTAGTGCGTGCATACCAGTATAATAGCAGTCTAAATCGTACCATATATCAGTCGTCAGCATGTATATACGAGTATTTGTAAACGAGTAAATAATGTGTGGTACGATTTCTTCAACACTGCACTTGTAAGTCTTCCTTTGACAACATCTAAGAACCCCAACAACTTCGAACGCACCACGAGAAGAACACGGGTGATCGATGTACGCGCTCTAGCTGTTAGCCTAACGATAGCTGCACGCACTCGTGGTTGGTAACGTAGACGCACAATACTCCGTGTGGGTTGCAAAACTCACTATCCACCGATTTCATCAAGCCCCATACGTCGCCCCGGTGGTCTAACTGGTAGCCACGAAGCCTGTATCATAGGGCCGGATGTCGAGGGTTCGATTCTCCCCATGGAGGTTTTTATTCTCAAATGACACCAACTGTCGAGAGCGCATAATATAGCGTGGGTAAGCAAAAATTCGACGAAAGTTGACGAGGGAAGAAAGTGCTGAAAGCTTTTCGCGATAAAAACCAAGGCAAGAACCGTAGTGGGGGAGGAGGGAGAGGAGCCTACTTTGTGACCCCGGATCTGAGTTACGTCTAGGGAGGGAGAAAGACGGAAGTGCGAAGATAATGAATGGGATGGAAAAAGAAAAAAGAAAAAAAAAAAAACGTAGGTCGAAATTGCGAGTGCGGACGAACGAGTCGGGAGCTTTTTACTATTTACTCGCGATCGTCGTCCGAGCGTTTAGAGGTTCGCGTTCTTACATATATAGAGTACGCTTGTATTTGTCACTCAATTGCGCGCCTCAACGATGGTGACGCAATTTTTGTTCGTACTGCTGTTCGTATGATACAATATGACAGGGTTGCTTTGTTGCGCTGAGTGATAGGATTGACCTAATTCATATGATATGTATGGGTTGAATTATCCCTGGAATGGTGTTGATTTGTTGACGCCGGCACTATCATATCGGGGGCCGTCACTTTGATCTTTTATTTGACCTACTGGTCGTTGGTGGCGAGCAGACGCCAGAACGCGAGCGACGCTCGAGCGACGCATGGTACTCGTGTACTGGTACGGCAGTACGGCTGGAGTCGCAAAGTTCAAGGCGGACCAGTTACAGTTGGTTATTGTCGTAATTGGTACGTACCTGGTACGTCTTGGGTTCGTACCTGGTAGTTGTCGTGTGCGCTGATTTCTATGATAGACCTACCCTTTGTACGGGCTGCAGACTAATTGACTATTACTTTTTCCCTGGTGACGCTGGTCCTGTCGGGGGCGTAACTGACCTACACATACATTCTTTCGCGGGGAACAAAGACTAGGAACACGCGGCGCGCGCGCGACAGACCTACGTATTGGTACCGGCGTACGTAGTGCTACCACCGGCGTACTGGCACGACGTGCGACTAAGCGTCCAAACTTCAACGTCGAGGAGATACTAATAGGTTGATCTCACAGCTGAGTGCTGATGACTGGTGTGCAAGCACTGTTCACGCTATGAAAGGAACCATAACCAGATCAGCCATAATTGCATTATTTGCAACACACATCGTACACTTTTTTGGTTTTGCCTGACTTCCTCGTACAGTTGAACATGGCATGAAAATGTCACGTAGGAAACAGAGACCCCAGCTGAAATACCACAGTAGTAGTAGCACACTTTTGGAACTGGGAATTGTTTCGAAATGACACGATCAAAACCAGCACAATCCCGAGCTCCTGGCCTGGTCGGGACTGGAATTCTGCTGGCCCTCGACAGCATCAGGGAGTCACTTGGGGGCTATACGTTATTTGATGAGTTCGCCCGGAATGCATGAAGAACACGCGCGGGCGCTGACTGTGCTCGCGTATTTCACGCCGCTTGCACAAATTGAGGACGGGGCTATTTCGTCAAAGACTTACAGCTACAGCAGCACCCGACGGAGTTGTTGTACTATTAATTTGATGCCAGGCATGTAACAGGTTATTCCAAGTACTCGGGCATTCACTGCAGAGTACAAGGCAACCACAAAGTTCGCTTGCGGCTGTAGCGGGGCTCTGTTATATCTCTATGCTTCGTCTACGTATAGCTCCACCCATTAGTATACGTCTTGTAACTCTACGAGTAAACCAGGTAGACAGTAGTAGATTTAAGAGCCTACGTCGTGACGTTGACGGCAGAGTACAAGGCGACAACTTGTAACGCTTATGGCTGCAGTGGAGCTCTCTGTGCTTAGTCTACCAGCAGAGCTTCACACATACCATGTACACGTCGTGCAGCTCTAGGAGCACAAGCAATACCAGCTGCGTTAGCTTTTGAGAGCCCCACGTCGTGCCTGATATGCATATAGAGCTAGTTTTGCGTCAACCAACGAGCACGTTTCTTCTAATTTTGGAGTCCACCCCTGACGGAACTCTTAACTCTCCATCCAATACCCGAATCGCTCTTGTAAACATCGACACGGTTGATTTGTGCATGTTGATCCGTTTCTCATTTCCTGGCTCGTCCAAATTCCAGATCAAGTATATACGAATCCTACATTTTTTTTTCGCTCTCTCTTTTCGACACATCTGGATTGTTAGCATGGGTAGGTCGTGCCTGTCGTACATGATGACACTGCATTGTCTTCTCTGCCATGGTTACTGCATTACAACATTACAACATTACAACGTACCATCTCTTCTGTCGTAGTTTTGTGACCACATAACTTTTATCTCTCTAGGATGAACAATCGGCACGGATACTGGGTGTGCTGGATGTCGACGGGTACGAAAGAACGGTTTAACGTGAAGAACAAACACACACAAATCGCATTTCCGTCGCGCGGCCATATACCTGGTATACCGCTACGTATATATAAATTTCGCGACGTGCGGCAAAATATAGATTTTCGATGTGCGGCCAGTCGGTGCGGCAGTATAGGTTTTCTAGGTGCGGGAGAATGTAGAGTTCCGGTGTCCGGCGATAGTTCATTTTTTGTTGCTGGCCGTTTACCAATGCACGTAAGTGTACCTGTACACACCGGCATTGCAATTGCAAAATATCGCTCTTGAAACAGCAAAGAATATCATCTCTATGCATATATACGAAGATGGCAAAATACACGCGTAAAGCTTACGGTATCATAGCTGATATTCATGTACTAATGTACAAAAAATGTCTGCCCTGTTTTTTGTTCGCTGCTCGGTTGGTGAATCTCCTTCTCTCTCCTTGTCTCTATGTCGTCCGAGTATTGTCTGTCCCTGCTTTTGCTGTTCTGTTAGTGAATCTCCTGCTATGCTGTATACGCGCTCTGCATGCACGTCGCACTGAGAGGCTTGACCTTTCCTACGACAGCGTTTGTGCGTTTGGAGTTGAACAGGGGGGGGGGGGTACTCATGTCGTGCACGGCCGTAGTCGTATGACGACAGACCCTCGCATCCCTACTGGGCATCAACAGCGGGCTTATCCCTCCCCAAAAATCTCCGCATTGTCTTACTAAGGTAGTGCCTGGTAGCTCTTTGGCTCTTCGTAGACCGAACGAACCAAACGAGCTTCCGATTAACGCGCAAACATGTCGATGGCTACATAACCTCGTCCTCACGTGACCTACGCTTTCGTAAGTCCGCATGTACCGGTGTCTAAACGCGACGAAAGTGTCAGCTGTTGTTCCGTTATCTTCCGTTCGTGCCGGCCTTCGTTTGCATCACCCCGCAATATCGAACCGGGCGCAGCAACCCGCCCCCGCCCCCCCCCCGGTGTAAGCCGAGCACCCACATGCGTGCTCTGGTTTTGTTTACGCCTCCGGTGTTCGTGGAACTGTACGAGACGCAGCGGCAACAGCAGCAGCAGCAGCAGTACGAATTGGTTACGCTGCTGACATCATCTCATATCAACTGTATTGCTGAAGAAGCACATAATGTCAACTGTATTACTAAAGAAGCACAACATCACTTGCCGAAGTAAAGTCAGCTATTTATTATTAAAACTTTTTTATGTATGTTGTACGTACGTACAAAATCAGCTAATTCATTTTTTTGTTTTTGTTTTTTGGGAACGAAAACAAATGCGGCCTTAACTTTGCGAAGGTTCTTGCCGGAGTCGCCGCGGTGGCTGGTGTCCGCGGGCCGGCGAAGGGAGGCCCTGGGGGTGCTGCAGCAAATCCGCGGGTCGCCCGACGTGCACAGGGAGATCGAAGAGATGGTCGAGTCGGCGACGGACTACTCGGGCACCCTGAAGGAGAGCGTGACGGTCAGAGGCTTGCTGGAGGACCCACGCATACGGAGGGCTCTCGTGCTCGGCTGCGGGCTGCAGCTGCTTCAGCAGCTGAGCGGCATCAACACGGTCATGTACTACTCGGCCACGATTTTCAGGTGGGAATGGTCTGCGCAAGCGCGGCGGCCCCGGTGGGATGAATGTTCGGTCGAAATAGTTGTTGTATTACCGGCACTTCGTATATATATATATATATACGAAGTATATAGGAATCCTGGCTGTCCCGGGCAGTAGTCTTTTGTTGGGTTGACGGCGGCGGTGGCGGTGTGCACGCGGCGGTTGATCGACACAAGGACTGCTACAGTTAGTACTGCGACGTTAAACACCTGTTTTGGGGCTTCGGAGGCGAAAAGAGGACGGGAAAAACTGAGGATAACAGCACAGCATCGGCCACACAGGGCGAAAATCCGGTGCTGCCGGGTTATAAGTGGTGCTGCTACATTTTTGTAACGGTAATTTAATTGTGCTACGATTACGTACAATTATTAATAGTTGTGCAACACGCCTTTTCCGGCATGATACCACTCGCACCGTACAACGCTCACCCTGGACGGTTGACGAGGCCGTTCTTGCCTCAATTTTCCAGGTGGTTGTAATTGGGTCTCAGAAGGAGGTTTTTGTCAGTTTCTATCAACTAAATGTTGTCCGCAAGGTTGAGATACAACAAGGCATGCATGGCGCTTACTGCTACTGCCGTTTTTGTGGTGGCTGTCGTGGCCGGTTTTCCATGCGCGACGACAAAAAATTGACCGATATTTGTTTTGCGCATTTTTATGGCCACCAAGGGTTACGACAGAGTCGGTGACAGAATCGGCGACAGAGTGGGTGACAGAGTCGGCGACAGAGTGGGTGGCCGGTTCTGTGACGGACGTGGCCGGCGGATGACCCACTCCAAGCTTATCTCGGTTGTTTCGCCCAGTGCCACTAGCCGTCGCGCCGCTCTCTTGCTTCTTTCACGAAGAGCCGTCACACCCCCCTAACCCTTCCCTTCCCCTCCCCCCGCCTGTCCACCCACCCGCCCGCCTCACCTCGCCTCGCCTCGCCCACGGCGACGAGCAGCATGGCAGGGTTTTCGGATAACGCCGCCATCTGGCTGGCGGCGGTGACGGCAGCGGCGCAGTCCGTCGGGGTTTGTTTGGGCATATTTTTCGTCGAGAAGTGCGGCCGACGCTCGCTCATTCTCTCGTCCCTCGGCATGGTGGTGGTCGCCCTTGTTTGCCTCGGCACGGGGTTCTACCTTTTCGACCGGGACGCGCAGAGCTCTGGAGCGGTGGAGGACGACACCAACGACGGCGCAACCCAGTCCTCGGCGACGGTGTGTGGGTGGCTGGTGGTCGCGGCGATGATGTCGTACCTGTTTACGTTCGGCGTGGGGATGTCGAGCGTCCCTTGGACCGTGAACGCGGAGATCTACCCCACCCACGCGCGTTCGCTGGGCACCTCGGCCTCCACGACGGTGAACTGGCTCGGCAACGTCGCTGTGAGCGCGACCTTCCTCTCCCTCGCCTCGGACGATGTCCTGGGCACCGACGGTGCGTTCTGGCTGTACGCCTCGATCGCGACGGCCGGGTGGGTCTGGCTGTACTACTGCATGCCAGAGACCAAGGGCCGCTCCCTGGAAGAGATCGAGCTGCTGTTTGCCCGCGAGGGTGACCTGGCAAGGCCTGGGGAGGGTTGGAGCGGACCCATCGGGGACACGCTGAACTCCGATGCTCCCCGCCGTCCTGGAGGCTTCGCCTTGCTGAACAGCGGCGCGTCGACGGCCGACAGTGACTCGGGAGGGGTGTCTTTGAGAGAGGCGGAGGGCGAAGATCCGTGGATAGATTCAACGGGCGCCCGTGCGACTTCTACCCTAGCCTAGCGCTTGGTCTAGCGCCTGGCGTCGCGATTGGGAAGCGCATCGGAAAGCGAATTGTTTTTGCATGCGATGCAGTTTTTTTGCGATTCAGTGGTCCAAGTTTGTCACTGCGGCTGCGCCGGGGTTTGTTGTGGAGTAGTGTCGTGTGGGGGGCTCTGACTTACATCAAAAGACGTTCGATTTCCACCGATCGGTGCGTTTTATTTTGTCTCCAGTGGGTTTATGTGTTTTTTTTGTTTCCCCCCCCCGGTGTGGAGGTCGTGCAGCGCTCGCTCCTTTGGCGATAGAATAGAGGCGATGCCCTCGTCAATCGAAGCTTTAAAAGCCCTGTTGCTTTCGAGAAAAGGCCCAGGCTACCGCACTCCGAAGATTTCCGTGGAGTGGTTTTTGCCTGGGTGTGCTTTTTGTGAAGCTGTTTTTTTTTTTTACCAATACGTCAGCTGCGAGTTCGACCAAAGTGGTCGGTGGGCTTAATTCTTGCAAGCTGAGCGATTTCGTCGGTTTGATATCGTTTTTTTGTAATATCTTATTTTCTTTCCGGAAAGTCTTGTGGACGTGTTGCTATCTGCCTGCTACAGAGTATGAGGGGAGTGTGGGCGGCGCGTGTGGAGTACGACGAGTGTTGCATATTCTGAAAGATCCCCGACACGCTTCCTATACCGCGTCTAACCCGCAAACCGTGCTCGGGCTCGATGCGGTCGTAGCGGACGGGAGGGCCGACGCTGCGTTTTACCAGTAGATAACGGCCCTGTATTTTTTTTCTGGTACCGTTTTTGTAGGACACGCGTTAGTATCGTCCTTTGCAGGAACGTCTACGCCGCCGGGGGTAGGCAGGGAACCTGTACTTTCTGTACACACTGATGTTGAAAAAAAAAAGGTGTGGTTCAGTTGTTGCACACCGTCTGCCGTTGTTTTGGAAGCAAGGGACATGCATGTATGTGTCGACAAGTATTGTCTGTATGTGATGTTTGTGAATATCGGGAGACGAAGCTCGCTACATAGCGGTAAGATACGAGTTCGACCCTCGATGTTTCTTCATTTTAAAGTTTACAAGTAAAGCTGCACCGTATCTATCTGCAGTATGCCTAAACCTTACGTGGTACGTTCGTTTGTGTCTGGCCATCATCGACAAGAAGATTGCTGTGCGAAAAAAAACACGTACAATGGCGGTCGAGTACAATTTGATTAAAGTCGACGAGCATAGATAGGGCGTGCTTGCACCCCCGATGCACGATGTAATTGGCAGGCACTGGTCAACAGCTTCGGGGGAGGGAAGCGTTCGGTCCGCGACCCGGTACATTCCTCATAATAATTGTCGTTAAGCGTCACCAGGGGACGCAGTAAGTTTAGGCAAGCATAAAAAGGTTTAATTATGTTGTTTTTTTTTCTTTCGGTTATGCAAGAATGTGGTCAAGCCTGCTTCTTCAGTAGCGCGCGCTGTTCGTGGCACCAAGGTGCCCAACTGCGCGATCCCAATTTTGTTTGAAGGGGGCGGGGGGGGGGGGGGGCCGACGACGCATGTTTGTATTGTGGTAAAACATCAGCGGCAAGCACAACTTTTTTTCATTGAAAACAAATTTTCAGCAAATATCCGGTTGGCTAACCCTTCTATGGGCCCCAGGTATGTTCGTATGTATGCCGAACGAGAAAAAAAAGGACAAGTGGGGATCTTACCAGACGACGCATGCTATGATAGAGGTACAGTAGTATTAATAGTACTCGTAGCACTTTTTTTTTTTGCTGAAACGTTTTCTGAATGATCGCTCCTTCACCCAAAACCGTCGGACTTTTCATTATTTGTGTTGCACTACAGTAGCTTTCATAGCACACTTCGGTCATGGGATTGCTCGTCGGGTACGAATACGTATATATAATAGCACTTTTATTTTCATCCAAAATCAGTTTTGGACTTACTATTACTGTATTTAATAGTATGGAGCTCCCCAAGTGAGGAAGGGGCCTCAGAAAAAACACATGGTGCACCTCTATCATACGTAGCATGCGTCCAAAGCCGTCTATTTCGGGGGGGGGCTAGTGTGGTAAGAACCCACGACGGCCACAAAAACCACATACCCCCCCGGTATTGTTTACACACATATAATACCATATTTGGTTATGGTTACTTTGTTCGCCGGTACTAGTGTGAGCGCGCAGCCGTTCGAGTAGTAGTAGTAGTGGTGGCATGCACCCACGTGCTGCTTTTCGTGTGACCGGCGCTGTAGCTGTAACCGTCGAGGGCGCTTTCCATGTCACTTGGTCCCGTTGAAGTACCAACGAAAGGGTTTTCATCCGTTTTTTTGCCCCTGACCCTTTCATCTCCTCTCGATAACACAGGAATAAGGCGACATTTTTGTTTTTTGCAACTTCCGATGCACCCGTCCTTAAATATTTAATGCTGCTCGGTAGAGGTGGTGGTGGTGGTGGTTTCCAAAGGGATTTTCGCGACTATGGCGGGTTCAGTATGCCCTGCGTGGTATCGTCTCTATCGTGCGCCACACCCAACCCGCCTCGGCGCCACGACCGTGCCATGCCCGCCCCACGCGTCAGCCCTCGGTGACTCCGCCGAAAAAACGGGCGCCAACGCCGAACTCGATGCGTGGGGGCCGTGGGCGAGGGAAGGCGCCCTCCCGGGGACGGCCCGCTCTCTCCTCGGGTACCGGGTGGATCCGCTCCAACAGGGGTTCACAGCATCTTCGGAGGCTTTTCCCACTCGGAGTTGCCCCTGAACTATCTATGTTCAAGGAACGAAAACCGAGGAATTTCTCAAAGGTACGCGCGGTAAAAGTCGGGACGGGAACGGTACGGTACGGGAACGGGAAACCTCGTGATATTTCGTTCCCGACCTCGATTTCCCGACCGGTACAGTCGTTAGTTTCTGTTCCCGAGCTCTACCTTCCCGCGGTAGGGTGTCGTGTTCCCATTCCCGACTGTTTCCCATCCCGCAGTCTGCCCAGTCCCGACTATTCCCATCCCGATAACAGTAGGTGTCTGCAGACAACTAGTTGCACAACTTTTTCAAACAGTAGTTGTCTACAGACAACTAAAGTTGCACAACGTTTTCAAACAGGAGTTGTCTGGCAGACAACTACGAGTAGTTGTAGTTGTACAGGGTGTGCTGTTTTTGCACGGTAACCTGGACTTCATTCCTGAGGAGATCCCGAAGCTGGGCCATGACGTGGTGCACAACAAGATCCCCGGGCGGTTGTCGAACCCCATTGCGAGGCTGGCACAGCTCGACGGTGTGTTTGGTCCGTTGGACCTCACCGACGAAGTGGAGGCGGAGGTTTCAACAGCAGAATAGAAGAGTAATCCGGTGGAGAGGGGCGGCGCGTGATAGCGGCCTGGCCGAGTTGCGATTATGTCCTGCTAGTCGAGAGACCTTTAGAATCTTACCTCTTTTCTGATATTTGTCGACACGAATTAACGCAATCTCTCATCATATGTATGTCGTATGATGCGGCAGAATGGTAATGGGGGGGGGGTAAGGTGCGGCTTCCGGTGGGTGTTGGGTATTGCATTTTGTTTCACGCGTTCTGGGCGGCACTCTCACGAAAACAATAGAATATATGCAATCACGTGGAAGATGTAAAGGCCAATAGCAATGGTTTTCATTTGGTGCGGCGACCGGGAGTAGCACATGTCGAACAATGTACACGTTCAGGTTGTCCGCACACAACTAATCATAACTAATAGCTGTGCACGGCCGCAACTACTCAGTAGTTGTCCCAAAACAACTAGTTGCATAGGTTTTTCACCCAGAAGTTGTCTGCAGACAACTTAGTTGCACATATTTTTCAAACAGTAGTTGACACAGACAACTACTGTAGTTGCACAACTTTTTCAAACAGTAGTTGTCTGCAGACAACTAGTTGCACAAATTTTTCAAACAGTAGTTGTCTACAGACAACTAGTTGCACAACTTTTCCAAACAGTAGTTGTCTACAGACAACTAGTTGCACAACTTTTCCAAACAGTAGTTGTCTACAGACAAACGAGTTGCACAACTTTTTCAAACAGTAGTTGTCTGCAAACAACTAGTTGCACAAGTTTGCCAAACAGTAGTTGTCTGCAGACAACTAGTTGCACAGCTATTTCAAACAGTATTTGTCTACAGACAACTACAGTAGTTGCACAATTTTTTCAAACAGTCATTATCTAACAACTAGTTGCACAACTTTTTCAAACAGTAGTTGTCTGCAGACAACTAGTTGCACAACTTTTCCAAACAGTAGTTGTCTACAGACAACTAGTTGCACAACTTTTTCAAACAGTACTTGTCTGGTTTGTACAGGGTGCGAAACATTTCGTTTTGTTAATTATGTGACGAAACCCCTCACTGGCATCACAACCGTGTCACTCGTACTTACTTCGAGACGCGGGGTAATTGACTACAAGATGCAGGGAGATTGGCGACAAAATGTGGGAGATTTAACGCTTTCCGAAACCGAAACGCCTTCCGAAAGGCGGAAAGTGGAGACCGCGGTTCGACAGGAGACCACTGTATGACTCCTTGACTGACCACTTCTTACCCTAACAGTAGTGCATCAAGGCCAAAAGAGGTCTTGGGGGGCAGCCACCGCCACCACCGTTACCACCGCCATCACCGTTACCCCCACCGCCACCACCGTTACCACCGCCGTTACCACCGCCGTTACTACCGCCGCCGCCGCCGAAACCACCACCGCTACCACCGCCGCCGCCGCCGAAACCACCACCGTTACCAACGCCGCCGCCGCCGAAACCAACACTTACGGCACGCATCCTGTCTTACCCACCCCGCCATTTCCCTCTTTTTTTCAGCAAGCATGCTAAATGACCGCGACCCCTTGACTGAGCTCCCCCCTACACTAAAACTAGTATATTAAGGCCAAAGAGGCCTTGACGGGCACAAAAAGACCGGCATCCTCAAATAGCATCTTTGATAGGATGATGCGTGCTGCGGTATAGCTCAGGCATCCTTGACGGTCCCAACCTGCGCCGCCCGAATAACTCGGTCATGCAGCTTGTACCCGCACTTGAGGACCTGCCCGACCGTGCCGGGTTCCTGAGCCGGGTCGGGGTACGCGAACATGGCGTCGTGCAGGTGTGGGTTGAACTTGTCGCCCGTTTCTCCGTACTTCTCCAGCCCTTGACTGCGGAAAACCTTCTGAAGCTCATCGCTGGTCATCTCGACCCCCTGTAGCAGTACGTCGTGTGCCGAGTCGCCCCCGCTCCTCTTCCCTTCCTTAGCAGACACCACCGCCCTCTCCAAATTATCGGCCACGTCGAGCAGCTGTTTCGCGAACTTCTGTACGGCATAGAGCCTAGCCCCCTCTGCGTCTCGCTTGGCGATGGCTCGAACGTTCTCCATCTCGGCCGCAAGGTACAAAGCCTTCTCTCTGGTGTCCTTGAGCTGTTCCTCCGACTTGGCCAGGTCTTCTTTCAAAGCCAAGACTACCTTTTCATCCCTTCCAGATCCCTCTCCGGCCTTCTCTTCCGCCTCATCTTCCTCAGCCCCCCTTTCCCCCTCTCCCGCTTCGTCCCTCCCCTCTTGGGTGCTCAGGCCACGTGAGGACACGCATAACTCTCCCCTTCCCGAAAACGCATGGGGATGCTGCAAACCTGTATCCCAAGCCGAGGAAAAAAAATTCCGCGTGCCGGCCAAGCTCGCCCCGTGTAGCGGCCTCGTCATCGTCTCAGAGGCTGCTCTGTATTCGGCAACAGTCCGTCCAGCGCCTTCGCCGGCAGACGGCAAGCCGACACCAGATCTTGCGGCGGTCAACGCCGCGGGAATCGCAGCACGGCATGCCCTCAAGTACATACTTAGATTGCGTGGTGCGTGGCCTCCTGTTGTAAAGCTGCCTGTGAGTTTGCAGCGCCGCTGGAGGAGGTGGGCGATTTTTCGTGGAAAAACCCGGGGGGGCGAAATCGGCGTTTTTTTTAACAGGGGGGCATATCATACATACTGTCCCGGGCAATTGTTTAGTAGGGGGACCTGGGGAAAAAAGAAAAAAAGAGTGTGATGGTAAGGGACTTTGGTAGTCTCTCGTGATCTCAGACCGAAGGGGGTGCCCTCGGAGTTTAGTTGGTTCGGAGTGGCAGAGACAGTAGGTCAGGTCAAGGAGTAAGAAAGAAGAAGAAGAAAATTGTCTTTTGTTATCGCCACAGCAGGATGGAAGCAAATTCCCAGACTGAGTTTAGAGAGGCTCTGGCAGCCTACTCTCACCGTCACTATAAATCTACGTCCGCTCCTACGTACAGTAGATCTACGATCAGATACGAGTACTCTGCAAGAAGAGTCGTGCACGCACGCGTTCTCCTACGTCTAACTACCTGCATTCTCCCGCACGCGTTCTCCTACGTCTAACTACGCGCATTCTCCTAGCAGTAGTAGATCATCACAACCTACAGGTCTACGTCTCAAGCACAGCAAAGACAGCAAAGAACATATATATATACGTACATCCTTCGTACTCGTACTCGTACTCGACTACAGTAGTGGGGGCCCGCATTTAAGAAATATTATGTTAAGAAACAGAGGCTGAGATTGTGAGAAAAAAATAAGAAATTGCGTGTAAGAAAGACAGCTCAAACCGGGCATCGAAATAAGAAAATGCTATATAAGAAACATCAGTGATTGTCGTTCCATCCAATTTAAGAAATGAGGTCGCTCCGGAGCGTGGCACGGAATAAGAAACGCCAAACGTGAAAACCTTCCGGCCGTGCCTCGTACGAGTATTGTACAGAAGAGTAAAACAAGTAATAAAGTCTCATCACAATCAAGTCACAGCCGGCATTTTTTTTTTTTTCTTCATTGGTTTTTCCCCCGACAGTTTTTGTTTTGACAGTTTCGTCTCGTCGTCAAGTGAAATGTCCCCTGCTACGATGGAAAAACAAAAAAATTAAAGTGGAAACATCTGTGGTCAACACAAAAATTATCAAAGGACACACTGGTTGCTCTTCATTACGGCTTTGCCTTGACGCTCTGGTGGGCAGTGAGCATCACGCACTTGATGTCGACGGGGTAGAAAGGAAGGTTTACTCGTAGTGAAGAACACACACATACTTGAGCAACCAAACCCGGGGTCCGCCGTACTGTACACGTTCTACTGATGTAGGCGCCATGGCCCTTTCCAGCACCTCGCTCGAAGGCCCGACCTGGCTGGTTAGCCTTGTAGACACGGAGGAGCTATCATCGGAGTGCCAGATATACACTTGGTATACGTAGAGTGCAAGGCAGGCTTGATTGAGTTACAGGTTTGTTGATTGGGGAGGTCAAAGAGAGAGTACCCTCACATCTAAGGTAATTCAGTGTGGTAGTGCCGCACTCGTAGGTTGCGGCTGACGTGTACCATGTCAACGTGATGTGTGGTTCTCGCGGCATATATAAATAAGAAATAATGAGAAACACTGGAAAAACTAGAATTTAAAGTCGAGAAAAATAAGAATCATCTGTAAGAAATAACGTAAATGTCGCTGGTGAGGGCACAAAGAAATAAGAAATGCGTACTCGTAAGGCTTTGAGCCTGGAAGCCAAAATGACGCCCCACTACAGTAGTCCCTGACTACTCAACTCTCTGTCCAATCACATACTCGCCTACTGTACTGGCCAGCTCTACCTCAGTATTGCTAGTCTAACAGCAGTCTTATCACGCTCTGTACGTTAGTTACTCTTACCGCAGTGGCTAGCAGTCAGTCTCTCAGCAGGAAGGAGAGCCTGCTACCTGCCTACTAGGAGACTGACTCATCCCCTAGTCCCTACTCTGTAACGCCTCAAAATACTCCAGTAAAAAAGGGAAGAAAACAGCATCGAAATACCCGGTTTGTAAATGCCTTAAAAATATTGCGTGAAACCCTGGACGTCGACAACTCTGTTGTGTTCACAACTGTCTCCCATCCATCTCAACCGCGATTATGGCTCCCGCTATCCTGGTGAGAACTTAGCGCGAACTACAACCCCAAGCGCTTGCTGTTGCACATTGGCTCCCCACAGTCTTTCTTTCCTCGTGTGCACCTTCTGGAGTTTTCACGGTCCGCGGTGTCAGAGTGTCAAGAATAGTCCCGATGTTTTTTCGTCTGCAGCTGTTTTGACTACGTGGCCCTAATATTTGTCCACCCCATCCCAGCTGAGCTTGGAAATGCTCGTCCTTCCTCCTGTCCCAGCAGCTGCCGCCGCCGCTGCCGAAGGCGCCCCCGCGCCGACCACCACCGCCGCCCCGCCTTGCAATCGCGAGCGACGGCGGCCCGAGAAGCTGGGGGGCGTGGTCGTGGTGGGCGTGGCGTTGCACCGACTGGAGGGTCGCCGTGATCTCGAAGGGGTGCTCGTACATCGTCGCGAGAGGTCGCGGACGGTGCCGTCGATCCCGCGGCGGGTGGGGGTTGCGGCGGGGATGAAGGCCGACGCGGTGGAGGTGGAGTAGGGCCATGCAGTAGTTGCCGTGGTTGATGTTGTTGTTGCTGTTGATGTCGGCGATCTTTTGAGGAGGTTGTTGCTGAAGCTCGGGGGGCTAGTCAGAGCCAACAAGCATGCAACGCAAGCGCGTTGCTGATGTGAGTGGAACAAGAAGAAGAAGTTGGAGAAACGAAAAAAAAAAAAAAACAAGAACATCAGGGCGGCGCGGTGCGGTGCGGTGAGGGCGGCCAGGACTCAGATGACGCTTGTGGTTGGGTGAGATATGTGTGGGGAAGGAGAAAGAGAGGGCGAGGTAGAGAGAGAGCGCCGGGAACGGGCCTGGCGGGGGGGGGGGGGGGGGGGGG
>MEHQ01004557.1:130996-161269 GCA_008828725.1 Saccharina japonica | reverse complement strand
GTGGTGATGGTGGTGGTGGTGGTGTGTGGAGGGAGGGGGGGGCGGGTGGAGGGGTGACGGTGTTGGGGGGAGGGTGCTGTTTGGCGGACACTCAGTGAGAGCCGTAGTTTGCGCAAAGTGGAGTTTCAAAGGAGACAGAATGTTTACTTTCGCCAGCTCTTATTGTGGTGGGGGAGGTTCTTAAACAGCCCCTCACTCTCCACAACGGGGGAGGGGGGGGCAAAATACTACTGCCTTGTACAATGATGGCTGGCTTTGGACAAAGACCCCGTCGGCATATTTTCATGTATAGATATATCGCTCCGCGCTTTGTTTTTGCTCTTCCCGATGTCAAGAGAAACTCAGCCCGAAAATTCCTCGGAGGTGTGTGTGTGTGTGCTATATAGTTTGCGTGTTGCCAGGTACCGGTATACCGTACCGCGATGAAGCAAGCAAGCAAGCAAGCAACTTCTCACCTGCTCCATCAGAAGGAAACCGCTCTTCTCGAGCTCTGCGACGACGAGGTACACGCTCGAACGAACCCGCACCCGGACCCGAGCGACCGTCCGCGCCGACCGCCTGTGCCCCTCACCCCCGACACCAACACCGCCGCCGCCGCCGACTTGCAGCGCAGATACTCCAGTCCTGGCCGTCTCGGCCGCGATCGCTGTTCTCTTCGAGGTCGTCCTGCCTCTCTGCCAGCTGGCCGATGCGGCCGCCGCCGCTTTTGATGCGGCCGATATGGCGGCGTTCGAAGCAGAAGAACGGGCAGCGCGGGACGAAGAGCGGGCCCTGCACAACACCACGTTAGAGGGTATATAGTCTGGTTGTAAGGGGTTGCGTGTTAGACTGGATTGGATGGGCAGGAACAATAAGAAGGAAAGGAAAAATGGATGCCCGACAAGGACAGACTGCTGCTGCTGCTGCTTCTGCGGCATAGGTATGCCTGTCTGTGCATACCACAGCAGTAGTAGTACTGCCAAAAAACAAAATCCTTGTCGAAGTCCAAGCAGTTTGTTTCGTCCCCCATACATGAGCGTTCGTGCAGTTCGTAAAGCGTAAGCATCCGTGGAGCTGTAAACGAGGTATTGGGAGGGGGGCACTTTGTACGACAACGATGTGGGTGTGTGACGTACCGTATCCCCGCGCAGTTCCGTGAAAGTTATCGGCCGGGTAACGGCTGGCCGCGCGCGTCCTACGTGGGCACCGGACACAGGCACACCCAATTTCGTTTGTCTTCGCCGCGCAGTTTTCCTCGACCTACGTACCAGGTACCAGGTATGAGCGAACATCCTGCTTTTCGCGTGGCAGTGGATGAACCCTTGGATAACAATATCGTGCACATTTGTTTTTGTCAGCTGTTCAGTCACACGCGTCATGAGCCGTGCCACATCTCGCCCCCCCACCNAGCTTTATCAGCTATGGCTGGCAACCTCTTATTTGGCATGTTCTTTACTTTATATTGCCATTTCAACTTACGCACGTCTCTATTTGTCTTAAGTGGGTACATTCCCAGTTCTGCTCTCAATACTGTATTACTCGTCGTACTTGAGCATCCTACTACTTTTTTAGCTGCTGTCATCTGTACTGTTTCCAGCTGTTTTACGAGCTTCGCGTTCCCTTCCCATACTTCTCCTGCATATTCTAGCTTTGGTACAATCACATTCATCAGTATACATCCCTTAATTCTAGTGTCAAGGTGCGAGTCTGTTAGCATTGCTTCCATCTTGCCTACGTGTGCTTTACCCTTGCCTATTATTTTATATATGTGTGCATCCCAAGAGCAATCTTTTGAGATCTCTACGCTAAGGTACGTATACTGGTCTACGATCGGTAATTCATCTTCTTCCCACTTCCACTTACAAGTTACCGGGCTCTCCTTATCTTCGTTACATACAACTACTGCGCACTTTTTTACGTTCGCCGTCACTCTCCACTTCCTGGTGTCGGAGGGGGGGGATTCTTTACGTAGGTTTCGCTTACAATGTGGTCATATGACACATGCCGACGCCTTTTCTTTTCAAAGAGTTATTGCCCGCAGTACGGTATTTACAGCAGTATACTTCCCCCACAACAGCGCGCAGCCGGCTGGCCGTAAAAAGGCGGAACAGTTCGGGTACTTTGCTTGCATTTTTGACTGTAGTACCAGTAATCTTGGAACCAAAAATACGGGGACGCAAGAATTGTGTTCCCGGGGTTGGAGAAAGCCTCACGGTTGTAAACACTCAGAGAGAGAGCGGGGCGTTAATAATTGGCGAATCAACGCGGATGTAGTGTAGTAACCCTGGGTGAGAGTCTCCGCCTGATCGCAGCAGGAGACCTCATTGATTCCAACCTATTCAAGAATGATAGGTGACAGTATTATTTTACGCTGTCACCTATCATTCAATGTCGAAGTATTGGATTGGATAAGGCCTCCTGCCCCGAAACCCAGGAAGGGTCTCGCCCGGGATAAGCCGCCGCGTTGAGTGTGCGTTCGGCGTGGTGACCAAACCGTCTTATTCCCGACAGCAGCAGCAGCTATATTTGGAAGGGAAAAAAAACGCCAAACATACTTGGAAAAAATGCCAAACAAGCGCCCGTTCGGGGTGCGTTCCATACACAGAAAATGTTAATAAGGTTATGTGGCCAATACTGCTGTACGTAAATGACACCAACAACGCCTGTGACATGATATATATATCATATCATATATATGATATATATTAAAAAATTAAAAAAACAACAGCTGTGAGCTCGAGGATTTCGTCGAAGCTCATCTTTGCTAGCTGAGTGTAATACTTCGATCGCGCGTTTTTACGGATTTATATGTCCTCATGTAGGATGTACATCCCGTATGAGGGGGACACAATCTGAAGCTGTAGAATTCAGGAAGTGTGTGTCTATTTGTGGGGGGAGAAATAATCAAAATTAAATTAAAATTATAATTACAATTAAACAGTCTAAAATAAACGTACCAGGTATACTATATATATCATATATATGTAACAACTTCCTCAAACGCCTTGTGCGGCGATAACGACGCCAATGACAGGCCTTGGGAGCTATCGACACGCAGGAGGAAGAGAAGTGGACGCTCGACGAGCTCAACATCGACTTCCCCAAGGAGTGGGCCAGCAGCGAGTTCTTGGAGGGGCGTAACTGGTGGGGGTTTTGTGCACAGCATGCATTCCCGAAATGGATTAAGTATATACAAAGCACCACACCTTACGTTACACGGCACCGCACTGCACCCCACCCCATGTTTTTATTGACTTGGCAGAACATACCTGAGGTCGGTAATCCCGCTCTGGTCGTTTTTAATCAACTGCTTTCGATGCGTCCCGAGTGCGTGCAAAAGCGTAGCGACGATAATGTATGTAGCCGGTTTTTAGCTGGTTTCACGTCACTTTTGCGGAGTAATTTACGTTTTTTGTCGCGATAGTACAAAGAAAGGCGGCTTCTACGTATGGGTGAGTCGGCCCCCGTGTATCTGAGCAGACGCAGCGCTGACGAGAGCCGAGTACCTCGCTACTATATACGTACTCCAAAACGTTCTTTTCCAGGATCATAAGCGGTGTAAATCCATAACCCATAACACACGAAGGCGGCGTTTGTTGGCGATCGGTCACCGACGTGTTCCTTTCGGACTTCGACTTCCGCTCTATTCCAACGTTATCTTTTGGACCTGCTGCGGAGCCCACTCCTCTGCCTGCGCTCAGTCCGTCCTCGATGCCGATATATGCACCGAGTTTTCTTGGAAATTCCGAACTCTTTGGAATTCAGAATTATGTGGAAAATCCGAAGTATTTGTAATTCCGGTTTATCTGTAATTCCGAATTATTGTATTTCCGAATTATTTGAACTTTCCGAATTACTGTTGTAACATTGCGTCGTAGGTTAAATCGTATATAGTTTGGGATCAATGATGCCTCCTGCTGCGATCAGCCGGAGACGCTCACCCAGGGTTACTACTCCCGCGTTGATTGTCTAGCAATCAACGCGGCACCTCGTCGCAGAGAGTAGGTTTCTGAAAAGGGGATCTGCCCTGCGGGCTTCGCCTCTTTCCTGTGTCAGATTACTTGTAATTCGGAAATCTTGTAATATTTCCGATGTATTTTTAATTATGATTTATGCTGTTTTTGTTTTTGTTTTCCCGAATTAGGTGGCTCAAGCGCGAGGGAGGCGGGAACGAAATCGAGAGCTTCTTGAAGAAGGCTCCGTTTGAGAACTACCCCCTCTTTCCTTAGGGGCCATGAAATGTAAGAGCGGCATCAGGATGTTTCGAAAGATGCAAAGGAGAAGGTCAGAGCGAAGCCGTCAACGAGCTTAAGACACCACGCTTTTTCTTCACATTTATTCTCCTCACCCTTCTTTTTACTCTCCTGCCTATTTCATGCGTCGTAATTAGAGCCGGAGGTCACACAGCAGGCTCTCCTCCCTCCACCCACTTGCGGTTCGTGCCTTGCTTTTTTGTTTTTTCTACTTGCGACAGGCGCGGATGGCGGGCAGTGACAGCGACGGGGGGGGCATCGAGGCGGTGGTGAAGCGCAGGCTGCACGCCATGGGGATAGTCGGAGGCCTCAATGCTGCCGATGGTTCCAGCATGGACCTTAACAGGCGAGTGCAAGTGGTGGTGGCAGGAGGGAGGGGGGSGGGGGGGGTACTCATGTTGTGCACGGCCGTAGTCATATGACCATAGACCCTCGCATCCCTACAATGCCGGGACGGAGCGCGTTGGGTTTTCACCAACCAGGCAGACATTGCTTGCACCAAGCGCGAAACGCCGTGAGGTATTGGGCGAGTCGCATGGAGGGTGAGCTGCATCCTGCTAAGAACCGCCTCTGAGGCGGACTTGCATATGGACGACAGCTTCAATGAGTTAATTTAATTTCTGGTGTGGCCACTTCCGGAGACAGCAATGGGTTTTACTATGTAACTGCCTCGCGGACGCCTTACCATATTAACACTACGTGATACGACCATTCCCCTTGTGCGGAACAAAGGTTCTCCACCCCGCACAAATGATCTACTCGACCGCCAGCTTTGGTGACCGCCAAAAAAAATAACGAAAAAAAAACGGCACCCTGGTTGTCTAGCTCACGCAGCGAGTGGCGTGTTTTACAGCGTCGTTGCCAACCGACGCCAACCCAACCTATTAATATATCATATATTTATATGCCGGGGGGGGGGTACTTATTGTCGTGCATGGACGTAGTGTAGTATGACCATAGACCCTCGCATCTCTATACGTGCGATGCTGGCACGGAGTAACGTCGGGTTTTCGCCGACCAGGCAGGCGTTTGATTGCACCCAAACGCGAAGCGCCGTGAAGTGGTGGGCGAGTCGCACGAAGGGTGAGCTGTATCCTATTGTCTACAGTAAGAACCGCTTGTGAGGCAGACTCCGGCACCTTGTGTGTATTTTCTTGTATATGGATGTGTGACAGCATCGAGTGATTTCCTTATTTTTTCCTGTGTGGCGGGCGGGGGGGGCGAGGGAAGGGTACTCATGGCATGCATAGCCGTAGTCGCATGGCCATAGACCCTCGCATCCCTAAAAAGCCGGGACGGCAGCACGTCGGGTTTGCAAAGACCAGGCAGGGGACTTGCTACGATGTGTATGCGTCCGTCGCAGTAACCGATTGATCGCACACACCGCGTGAAGGGATAGAGAGAAGCGGAGTCTTAACGAACCCTGACACGACAATTTTTTCCGCCCTTTCGTTCAGAAACCCGGGGGAAAGGGGGGAGGGAGGCGTTGCTATCGCACGAAGAACATACACGGGGAAAATAGCAACAACGAACGAGGCGTGGCGTGCGAGGCTTGCTCACTCGGACGGTTTTCTGCGTACAGTTAGGATAGGCCCAGGAGCTTTTACGTGTTACATATCGTCTTCAACCATAGTGGGTATAACCCATACGTTCAACGTCCGTGCGGTTTAACGAGGACGTGCAAACTATTGTCACAGTACGTACGAACGAACATACTCTGACCTACAACATTCTGTATCAACAGCTAGGCCGAGTGTACTCTTCAGCAAGTTTTTATTTCCATTCGCGGCAATGGGTAGCAAGCGTTAGCAGGCGCGGAGTCGTTGAGCACTTCGACAGGCTCCATGACACGAAAAAACTTTGCCAATGCATGCTAGCAACGGTGGCACTGCCCCCAAAGGTATCGCATTGTTCGAGCGTTGTCCCCAGGGGGAGGGGGGGGGGGTACTTCGCATTCATGCATGGCCGGGGCGTACTCATTTGTTGCTTTCCTTAGTCATTTGGCCATTGACCACGCATGCATCCCTTTCGAGACCGGGCACCGTTCCTACTCCTAACAGAGACACCTCCAATAGTTGGGCGTTCATTACGTTGCTTCCATATACTACATAGTTTTGTTTTGCGAATCTTATCCCCTTCCTGTTTCGCCGCCTGTGGCCACCACGTTTTCTCGCTACTGCCCACGGGGGGGGGGTAACATTCTGATACCCCCCCCTCGAGCTGTGTACGTATGTATAAGAGTTGACTCAGGATGTTCGCAGCAGTTTCACGAACACCAATTCGCACGAAACTTGTGCCTAGCGTATATATGGGCGCAGTGCGTTTCTACCGGTATCGTTGACAAATAAACGCACCTTCTTGTCGGCGTGGTCTTTCTGTCCTGCACCGTCCCCCCGTTCCGCAGAACGTTCCGTACAAGAAGAGGAAGACGCCTTTCTCCCCGAGACGTCTGGTCCGGGGCCGACCCCCGCCATCGTGCGCAGCTGCTGCTCCCAGGACACCGCTGTCGGGTCTTCCGGCTCGCCGTGCTCGCCGTGCTCGCCATCGTCAACTTTTTTTCCGGCAAAAGAGCGCTTCTTAACCTTATCCTTCTTCTTTGCAGCGGCCGGCCTGTTTCGGTTCCGAGCGAGCAGATCGTCCAAGGACAACCCCTTCTTGCCGTTCTTCGTCTTCCCTCGACTCGTCGCGCTGCTGTCCATGGCCGTGTCGCCGGCACCGTCAGCGCTCGCCCCCCTCCCCCTCCCCTTCGCCCCCGCGTTTTCCCCGCGTTGTGATGGGTCGGCAGCGGCTTCTCCAAGGTAGTGGGGTTGCTGTTTTCCCTGTGTTGACTCCGCTCCGGTCTCGTCGATTTTCTTGAGCTGGGCCTTCTCAACCTTGAAGTTGTACTGGGTTCGCCTGGGCGAGAGACCCAAGGTCGTCCCGTCGTACTCTCCCGGAGGTTCCGTTTCCTCCGCGCCGTTCTCCTGGCCCGCTTGTGTCGACGGTGCGCCTGTCGAGGATGATGTCCCGCCCCCCCCGTGTGCGCCGCTAGCTCCGCCGTTGGCCGCCTGGCTGCCCCAGCCGTCTCCACCGCCGCCGCCGCCCAGCTGCTTGCTTTTAGGGGACGGCGGGGGAGGTGCCATGATTGAAGAAGGGCGACGACCCATCCTTGTTTTCCCTACAGGTGGGGGCGGCACGTGCCCGTACATCGCTCGCGGGTTCGCTGGGCCCATACTCGGCCGCCGCCCGCCATAGCCTAGCGCTGGTTCTGTTGTTGTTGTTGATGCTGCTGCTGCCGCCGCCGCTGCTGTTGATGAGGGTTCAGCCGGGGACGGCGGTGGCTGCTCCCTCGGCGACACCGAGGAGTCGTCTTGGACAGGCGGTGTCGACACCCGCCCGAGCATGCCCTCCGACAGCGACAACTTATTTTCCGGGCGGTTCGAGACCGGCATGTGGTTCGTCACCAAGCACGTGACGCTCTCCTCCTCTGAGCAGGAGTCGTCCCCGTAGATGGTGTTGTTGTCGTCGTCATCGTCGCTCAGCGTGACGTCGCGCGAAACCTTGCCCGCAACCGCGGGCGCTGCTTTCGCTGCGCTGTTACGCCCGGCCACGACGGCGTCGCTCCCCTTCGCGCTGGTATCGCCTTTATTTGCCGGCTTGGCCGCCGTACGCCCCTGCGAGGGGGGAACGACGTTCTTGGCGCTGCTTTTTTTCTTTCCGCTCAGTTTTCCTTCCTTGCCGCTACCGATAGAGGAGGATGATGCCCCCGCCCTCTTCTTCTCTGTAGAAGATGGCGTACGGACGAATGCCGCCGACGCTGCGGTTGCGCCGGCTTCGTCCGCCGCTTCTTTTCCTGCGGCATTTGCCGCGGAAGAGCTGCGCGCCGTAGCATCTGCTGCTGCTGCTGCTGCTGCTGCTGACGTTTCAGTTGAGGCGCCGCCCTCGCCGCTTTGGGTGCCGTTTTCCCGAAGAACGTAAGACGGAGACCGATGAAGCCTTGCGCTGACACCCCCCATGCGAGGCGTTTCCATGAGCTCTCCGCTTCCGGGCTTGTTGCCCTTGGGTCGTGCTTGAGCGGAGGTATTTTGCGACTGCCCGGCACCCCCAGTGACCCCCCCTCCCCCAGTAGCTGCCGTGCGCGGACCTCCAGCCTCGCCTTTCTTGTCCGGTGGCTCCTTGCTCGTCCACGACGGCGATCGATGGCATCTCGCGCTTACCGCGTTCTGTAGCCGCCCTTGACCACCTCCCTCCCCCGCCGCCGCCGCCGCCGCCGCCGGCGTTGGCACCACAGGCGCCTTGCCTAGCGCGGCTTCCACTCTAATATTGTTTTCGGCCGCTGCCGCCGCCCGCGCCTTGGCGAGCGCCTCCGCCCGAGCGAGGGAATTGCCGGGCAAGACGTCGGGCGCGTGTCCGCCTCTCATGCGGTTGGTCGTGTACCAGGAGTGCCGATGACACATCCTCTTTTCGTCCTCGCCGCTGTTATCGGAGTCATCCTGTGCGTTTTTTTTGTGTCCATTCAACCGCCCGGATGCAGCGGTCAGTGGTCGAGATGGAAAAAAAAGGTGGCGGGGGGGACGAGAATTAAGCCTTAGGCGACGGCGTAATGGAGGGGGGAGGGGGAGGGGGCGGGGGCGGGGGCGGGGAGGGGTGGTGATGAGGAAATATTCGAGAAAAACAGAGTATCTCCGTGGTTGGCATCCGACAAACAACTGGGTGTCGCCCGTTGTTGCTCTATTAAATATTTACGAAGTATATATATAACATAGGTGTTGTGATATATGGTGGCTTCAACATGTCGTGTCGACCGCACCGTCTGCCATCATCTTGAGGGACGCTCGGCAAATCTCGGCATTCACACCACACGCCATACTGTGACGACGCACCTGGAGCCACCGGTGGATCGATTCCATTACTTCTGCAGTAGGCGTCTTGCTCGGTGCCGTCGACCCAGACCCATCGTGAGATGTCGCATCCTGGCCGTCGTCTTCACCGCCCTCGCCCGCCCCTGGGGCTCCTCCGGCCCCTGCGCACGCTTCCGACAGTTGCCCCTCCCGCACTGGGTTAGCATTCACGCCAGAGCTAGCGCCGGCGGCGGCCGCCGCGGCCCCCTCGCTCCGCTTCTCCCCGGCTTTGACTCCGGACACGCCGCCGCAGACACCTTCCTCCAAACCTGTACCCTCGACAAGCGCCCTGTCCCACTGCGGCGGTAACGCCTGCGGCTCTTCTCTGGGTGGGCCCTCACCACGACCCGGCTCTCCTTCTCCTGGGGCCGTGGCTTCTCCTTCTTCTTCTTCTTCTTCTTCTTCTTCTTCTTCTTCTTCTTCCGCGGTATCTCCTCCCGCGACGTTAGCGCCACCCCGGGGTTTCCTGCTGCGAGGCTTCCTCGGTTGGTCCGTGCCCCGTTCGGGAGTCGAGCTGAACAACGCGTGGTACAAGACGGAGCCGTGACGGGCAGGGAGGAGGATTAGGATTGTGCGTCGGTGGGTCTAGTTGAATAATCAGGCATGACTTGCCGTAGGCATGGGCTAGATACGAGTACGAGTACGTCACAGTCGCCCTCGATTTTCCAAAGTGGGCGTACCGGACACGGGGGGAACGGTTTTCCCCAGGTCACCGAGACACGAGAAACGTGTCCGGGATTTATGTTTCATCGCTTTTTTGGTTGTGTATGCGAGGCAAAGAAGGGTTGAAACTATCGTGTATGGTGAGGCGTCCAGCAAGGCTCGACATAAAATGAAAAACAGTACACCGGCACTTCAGATACGAAGCCTTTAGGGGCTCTTGTCACCCCGTTAACTACTGCTGCAGCTCTAGACTGGTTCCCACAAGTGGGGGCCCATGACACGACACGCCGTCTTTGAGGTGTGATGCAAAGCATTTCGTGAATTACTCTCCAGTCAGGATCGGAAAAGGAGTGCAATAGCTACACGCCAGGTGGATCGTTCTGCCTTCGTTTTCGGTGAACGCACTGCTGGTGTATGTATGGTATTGATCTATTAATAGCTTCCCCCAACCGCCGTAGTTGTCACGGGGACGGTCGATGGCCACCGCTCTCAGGGGAAGTCTCCAGGACAAGCATTCACGAGGCAGGGCGGAAGCATGTCGTACGCAGCAACACTCAATTATGCGAGCGGGACAGGCCCACCTCGCCTCATAGCTTTGGGTGCAGCCGCGCTTCATTGTTTTGGTGAGCCGAGTTTTCTCGTCGTGAGGCAAAGTGGCCACCAGGGCAAATGGAGTCGCGGCGTACATGCTCAACAAAAACATCAAACGAGCTCGATCGAAAGTTGCAGGTTCGGTTGTTTCCGTATTGGTGCTGGTGTAATCAGCACTGTATGTGCTACTGTAAGTGGAATTACGAACGGGGTCACAAAGTGCGCGATCATCGTGCTTGGTACGAAAGGCGCTCCATTGGTTCTTGGGTTCCGTGCGCGCATTCAAAGACTGGACCACGCGCTCTCGCTATCGGTGGAGCGTCAACTCAATCAAGGGAGACGACCGAACCCGCGTTTTCGAACCAGACGCTCGAACCGTGTGGACACAGATGCAGACGCCGTGCAGTAGATCGAGCAGATCCTGCTACTGTCAGGGCTGTGACGTGGCTATCTCTAAGCCACTGACTTACAGTAGCCACTAGATGGCTGCTATAGGTATTTACGGTTAGTCAAGTGCGGTAGTTTGCGCCGAGTTCTGCGTCACGCTAACCTGTGGGCGCGAATTGTGCCTCGAAAAGGTGCGTCTTATCGAAAAACACGAAGTCAGTCAGTTGGCTTACTTCGCCACCTGACTAATATTTAGCCGTGAAAATCAGCCAAGGCGTGCCTTACTCACAGCCCCTACCGTGCCTATGGTGGAATCTTCTCATGGAACAAGAGGCAGTAGGCGAGCCTTCGCACTTCTAACGCGCTCTTGGCCCGCCAGTTTACGCTTAAAGCTATACGAAGAACATGTTCTGTTCAATGCTCGCTGGGGGAATACATGCACCAGTGATAAGCAACCGTTTATTTTTCGTGCCGTTTATTGGAATATATCTCGCCTTGATTTCCCCGACTGCCGCTTCGTCGACGACTTCTTTGCTCCAACCCGCGGTTTTTCCACCCCAGCCCGGGGGTTTTCCACCGCCCTAGGAGGCGCCGTTTCGGTCGTCTTGGCGAATTCTACCCTCACAGGGCGCGGCAGCGTCATCAGCTGCCGCAGGAGCTCGTCTGCCTCGACCTGTTTCTTTCGGTTGACGATTCCGACTGAAACGATGTGGAGATTCCCTTTGCGTAGGTCGGGGCACTTCGCCGCCTCCCCCTGCTCGTCCACCTGGACGATGTGACAGCAGGTGGAAGAGCACTCGTGATTCATTTTTGATGGGACCGATAAGGCGCAACCGAAGTACGTACGATATGTGGTCGGGATGGCGTTGCCTCCTTTTGGGGAAGGGGGTGAACATCTCCAAGCTTCTTGGCAATTGCACGAGAAGGGCTCCTATACCTTAGCTGCTGTTATTAATAGTAGATGCTTCGTGCACGGCACTTGTCTACGTAGCCAAAACTTGTCTTTATACATATGATACACATGACGGATTTCAAGAGCGTATTCCTGGTAAAGGCTTTCGTACCTACAGCTGCAGAGGAGTCGTACAGGCAGTGGTTGAGTTTCGGAGACTCGAAATGGTCATAAACGGATAGATACAGTTACGGTAGTGCTCTGTACAACTTCATTGAAAGCAGTGCCATCGGTAGGCGGACTTGGTTCGCTTGAAACTCGCAACCCTTCGTGATGCAACGACGAGGTTCACGAAATAGCGGCACTCGAAGAGGCCTACCAGGCACAACACAGTACCTGGTACTCACAGGTAACCATTACCTGTAAAAACACATGCCCATGCTATTGAATACGCACCGATACCAGGAATATGCTGTGCCTACTATTAATACATGTAGTAGGCTACGCCATCTATAACCAACGGCATGTACATGGAGCAAATAACGACAGGTGCAATGTCAAAGCACGGTATCATTACTACTACAGTAGTAACTTTATAGAGATGCTCCGTTGTTAGAAGCAGGTCTGACGGCTGTCGCTTATACACCTGGTAATTGATGATGCATGCTGCTGCCTGTCTGCACCTACAGCAGTAGTACGTACATAGAGTATCGTAGCTGTCTGGAGGGTTACCTGCTTTTTCGTATGAGCCTACGTACTGTAGATTAGACTGCGTAGAGCTTCAAAGACTGCAAGTATAAGTGCAAGCGTCGCCCGAACAAATAGAGTGAGTTCGACCGAACTGGAGGTCACTTCGTCGCTTCTGACCTTTGCGACACTTGAGCGACACGTCGGCCACGCATCATTTGTGATATTTCCTCACGAAGGATGCACGGAGAGGTGAGACCCCTGGCATGTAGCGCTATATTCGAGCATGAACGCGAGGTATGATCCGTACATCAGTATTCATAGGGCCGACACGATGATGTATCATACCGACGGTACTCGTAGCAGTGATCATTTGATGACGTGCGATCAAAACAAGCGACGTTTGTATTTGACGTACAATGACACTTCGATGACACCACGTTAGATATAAACTTCTCTACGTACAGTATTGAAGCGACACTACTGTACACTACAGTTTAGTACATATTTTTACTCCATGACGCTCAGAGGTTTAGCTCTGGGCTTGTCAGGGGTATAACTCTGCGCATGAGACGACATAAATCTACCCACGTGTTGCACGATGAGTCGTCCTTCCTCGTCCACGTCCAAAGATATGCCGATGCCTTTGAAGTCGCCATTGAACTGGTACTCGAACCGCTCGGATCCTGGCTGTTGCTGCTGGATCGATTGGGCTCGCTGCAACCGTGGGAGGAAACAAGCCAAGAGATACAGAACGAACCCATCAGATACGTAGGGACGTAATAAGCGAGAGACAAGCGGAGGAGACATACTCTGGGCTGGTACCGTGTCTCCAGAAGTCTGTCCCTACCACATGTAAGGACAACGAACGCTGCCCTTGCGTCGAGACGGCCGAAACATCCACTACTGCTGAAGCACCCTGGCAACATCAATCATCTTCGGTCGGACGTGATTTGTCCTAATGATCAATCATGTATCAACCCGACAAACAATGCGTCCCACCAAGCGAGCACCAACCCTACTTAGCGGCTCCTCGTGGCTCACCTTTTGCCCACCACCTCTCCGCCCCGGCATACTGGTGTCCTCCACGGCTAGGTCGGCAGCCTAGCCCCGTCTTGGCCAGTGATTCGCTGTCCTGGTAAGCGAAAGAGTGAACAAGCAAGGAACGCAACAGCGAACAAATACCAGATCTACCGGTCTACCGGTCGGTTTCAGTCTGTTGGTGTTCCAGGTGCAAGCAAGGCGTTTTGGGCACGGCGAGGCGGGGATGATATCGCAAACTCAAAACCAAGCGGCACGCCCAACATCGCAACGAGCGACACATCAACAAACTGCCATGGCCACTGAATAAACCACCCACCAACCTTAATATGGCAGCAAGCTTTGCATCACGAGTGGCCGCACGGAATGCGGCAACCTTGAGCAAGGAAACCCATATGCGGTGGAGAAAGTCCAGACGGCCCGTGAGCCTCCTGGCGTGCACGCTGGCGCAACTCCTTCTTTCCTTCATCTCCTTTCCTTCGACAAGAACAACGACCTCGCAAGCGTTCCTCCTCTCCCCTTTGCCCGGGGCATCGCCGTCGTGGCCGCGAGGGAAACAGTGGTCGAGACGACCTGACAGGTTGCGTGCCGTGGAGCGCTTCTCTGATGCGAACGGTGTCGGAAACGCCCGAAGTGACGGCAGCAACGGATGCAACGGCAATAGCAATGGTGGCAATAATGGTCATTGTGGCAACAACGGCGGTAGTGATGGTGGCGGTGGTGGCGAGCTGGATCATCCGGTCCTCTCGATCACGACGTTCAACGTGCTGGCGCCAATATTCAAGAGGGTGGGTTCAGGGCGAGAGAGCGACTTCCGAGAGACGTATCTCCAGCGACATGCGGACATCCTCGACCATCTCAAGGTATGTACGAGTGCTCGCGCTGCGCAACGGAGAGAGTACGAGAGGTAGGAGTGTGCGAGTAGGTCTGAGCTTTGGTTGCTACTGGAGAGAGCTTTGGTCGTACCCGTACAGCAGCACATAGCGGTACCAGGTAGTATGATATACTGGCTGTAACGCCAATGTGTTGTTCTGACAATAAGTAGAAGTTCAGCCATCACCGTCTCTACTCGCGCTACACTACGAGCACGCACTACATCTTCTGATATCGGTCCTAACTGCTGTAGAATGTAGAATACATACACGATGAAGATACTGCTGGATCATGTGATATTTTCTTGGATTCTTGGGGCGTTTATGACGTCCATTTCAGTGCGCTGAACAGGGATGGCAGCAGCAGCAGCGGCGGCAGCGGCAGCAAAACAGCAGCCACGTGCGTCTACTTGATATATACCAAGTAGTATACTTTATTCACCCTGTCTCTTGCCTGTCTTGGTATTTTTTGTTGCCGTGTTTGTGTTGTGTTTGGGGGTCATATGTCTTCCCCCGCGGCCTTCGTGATACCCATACTTTCCATTATTGGACCTTTTGATTAGATGCCCCGGACACAGCAGTTGACCTGAAAGCGGCAAAGTCTTTCTGGAACTCCGTTGTCAACGGCAACCGGCTCGCTCGCTCGTATGCCAGTTCTGTGTGCTGCCCGTCGTAGGTGGCCGCGTGTCGGCGCTGCGTCTTGACTCGTTTCGCTTCGGGGTTGCGCTGGCTCGTCGTCGCCCCGATATACCTCTCTCTGCCACGGAACCGGTTTTACACCCTCTCTACTGTTGTACGTAGCATCATCATGATGGCGTCAACCTGTGTGCCTGCCAACTGCTAGCTAAGTGCCCCAGCCTACAAGGGGTGCATATGGTGTAGCTTTGAGCTTTGAGCTTCGCTTTATCTTGCTTTATGTACGATTACGAAGTCTATTACGAATGAATACGCGTACCACTCGTAGACGATGTACGCAACAGGCCGCATGCAAAGTAGTAGCCAGCGCGCCGCATACTGCTGTACCACAACAACAACACAGCAGCAGCAGCAGAGTCCGAAGCAACAACGCTTGAGCTTCGAGAGCCAGATGTCAGATGTACAACATCATACTGCTGGAACTACATAAATACTATACGATACAGCAGCACCAATACCACAGGTACAGCAAGCAGTACATCATAAAGTATCGCGCCCCATCGGTGCCGAAACTATTACCTGGTAATAATAATAGACGTCCGAGCGTGGTCTGGGTGGATTGTGACTCTGTTTGAAACAATAAAAGAATGCTTACATCGACATTTCCCAGCTCGAAAAACGTTGAACACAGAGTACATCAGTAATTGCGGTCTGTTACCCAATGAAGGATCCAGAGGAATCCCCACCGGACAGTAGCCTTGTCGACGACGAGGCCAGCAGGACCAGGGTAGCTGCAGAAGCGGTGGAGGCCGCAGAGGCGGCGAGCGCCACCGCAGCAGAGGCTGCGGAAATGGCTCAAAGCGCAGGAGCGCGCAGCAAGACTTTGCCAGAAGGCAGACCACGCGGCCACGAGGGCAACAAGACTTCACCAGAGGAAGGAGCAAGAGGCCACGAGGGCAAAAGGGTCTCAACCAGGAGGTAGAACAACAGGCGGCGAGGAGGAGATGGCCAGCCTGAAAAGAGAGATGATGGAGATAAGGGTACGGATGGAAATCCGGGAGGAGGAGGAGAGGACGAGGAATGAGAGGCTTCAGCAGGGTGGTGGAGGAGGACCTCGCCCACCGGAGCCGCGTGGTCAACCTGGCACCTTCGTGGTCGGTTTTGGTAAGCCCGCCCCGAAACTAGTGTAGACAACGTGAAGAAAGGGAGTTATTTTAGATGAGCGAAGCAGTTTATTATGTCATGGGCGATCTCGAACACCTGTGACGATGCATTAAAAGAGACTTCCGAACCCATCGTTTTCCAAGGCCCCAACAAGGGGAGTAGGGACGTCTTGGAGGACCGTTTTGGACCAGCTAGAGTAGTGGCAGCTCACAGGGCCGTTGAGGGCCACATATAGCTGCTGCGATCACCAACTCGTCATTAACACACAAAATTTGGTGATCGCAGCAGCTATATGCCCGCAAAGGCCCTGTGAACTGCCTCTACTCATAACGGGTCCAAAACGGTACGCCAAGTCTTCCCTACTCCTCTTGTTGCGGCCTTGGAAAACGATGGGTTCATACGTTTCTTATGATGCATCATCACAGGTGTTCGAGATCGCCCATGACATAATAAACTGCTTCGCCCATCGAAAACAGCTCCCTTTCTTTACGTTGCCTAGTTTCGGGGCGGGCTTACCAAAAACGACCAACGAAGGTGTCAGGTTGACCACGCGGCTCCGGTGGGCGAGGTCCACCTCCACCACCCTGCTGAAGCCTCTCATTCCTCGTCCTCTCCTCCTCCTCGCCGCCTGTTGTTCTACCTCCTGGTTGAGACTCTTTGCCCTCTCGTGGTCTTTTGCTCCTCCCTCCGGTGAAGTCTTGTTGCCCTCGTGGCCTCGTGGTCTGCCCTCTGGCAAAGCCTTGCTGCGCGCTCCTGCGCTTTGAGCTATTTCCGCAGCCTCTGCTGCGGTGGCGCTCGCCGCCTCTGCGGCCTCCGCAGCTTTTGTACATAACTGCCCTGGTGCTGCTGGCCTCGTCGTCGACAAGGCTGCTACCCGGTAGGGATCCCTCTGGACCCTTTATTGAGTAAACCGAAAATCGACCGCTAGTCCTCGAGTGGTGACTACCGTAGCTCTCTCCCGACTGAGACCCAATCAGCGAGCCGTTCCAATTGAAACAGACGCTAGCGTGTTGAAGTGGGCACTGGTGGAATACTCTGGGTCGGGGTCGGTTCAAAGGTAGGCACACGTGATGTAGAAGCTCCTCGTGATGGAAGTATATATTTACCGTCGTACACATGAAGAAAACAAGAAGAAAAATGAAGTGGGTGATAGACATCACCTTGTGTGCTCCCCAGAGAAACACTCCCCAGAGAAACACGCATATTTCCTCTGTGGAACTCCCAAATACCGTTACATAAACATCCCTGCACCGAGTACGTAAGCACTCTGAACATATACGTATGAGCCGTGTGTTTTCTTCGTGGGTATCCCCCCTTCTCTCAAGCATGATCCGGTATCTGAGCGGCCGGGCTGGGGGGGAGAGTGGTCGAGTGGAGCAGTGATGGGAGGGTTATGTTGCATGTTCCCATAACACCGCCTCAAAATGATACCTTGGTATATGTATACAGTTATTAATTTTAGTAGTAGTTACAAGCACCTGGTGTAATTGGTCTTCAATTTGATACCGGTACTCGTACTGCTGTAAGTAACATACATCATCGTGACTCAATCTGATTAAAATATATACGTAAATGAACACGGCAGGCAGCAGTACGACGTATATGCGTATATAGGTACGAGTATTTTTCGTAACTTTGTCGTGGGGCCAAAATAAAGAAAAATCGCTCACTCAAATCCCACAAGTTGCAGAATTGGGTGTCCCGAGTTCGTTACTGCTGTACTGCTGCTGTGTAGCAAATTGCCTCGTATGGCTGTGATTTGGCTGAACTTGACGGCTATACTCGTAACTTGATACTGTAAGCAGCATGCCTGGTACACAGTAGTACGTACACAGGTCTTATTATATTAGTGCTATTTACTATGGTCCCCCGTGATGGTACATATTATACCTGGTACACAAGTGGCCGGGACTCCCTTTTTGCTCAATGATGCGTGAAAACATCCTTGTGGAGACGTTGAAGAATATACATGCTGATACTCATAGCAAACCCCACAAGGTGCAGTGTCGACAAGTCGACAACATCTCGATTCGGTACAGCCGCCCGCCTACTGCTGCTGCTGCTGCTGCTGCCAGTAATGGTGTCCTACGAGTACATTGTTCAATGCCCCCACAAGCATTTTATAGCTCGTACCACGTATGATATGCGTACGTACGTCTTATTAATAGTAGTTGAAGCCAGCCAGCTATGATACCAGCTATAACTGGCTTCAGCTGACTAAGATCAAAGTCGTGGAATACCTGACAAATGTCATTTCGGCTATTCTCGCCCACCTCTTCTGGCAAGGACTCAATTTTAATATGGAGGTCGTGGCTGTTCGAGTTGTTAGACAATTTACTGTTAATAACAGCCAGTAGGGCTGTCGGCTTGCTGAGCTTGACGACTGTCAAATACTGCTGTACTATTAAATAAATACCCCGAGTAGTCGTCACTCGTACTATTAGTACTATTGATACTATTCATAGTAATAGTCTATAGTTGGATGGCGAAGCCAGCCAACTATCTGACTTAGTCGGCTAAAGTCAGCTCAGTTGGGATGTATATATATATATATGGTAATTGTTGATTGTGTCATCCCCAATTCAAGCAGCCCGAGTTGCTGCTACTCGGTGCGATTATATTTTTGTAGTCACTTTTTCGCTCTGAAGTGCCAACATTAGGGCTACACAGAGTGTTTTTAATAACAAACAACAGCAACGACAATAGCAACAACAACTATCATTTTTTTTTAATTACGCGTATTACAAATACGTTAGCTGTGAGCTCGACCGACTGAGTGGTAGATACTCAACTTTGAAAGCTGTGCGATCAGTTTATCGTTTGCCGCAAAAAAAGCTTTTGCCTATGTATGTACGTATCATCACATGTGCCAGTATGAGGCTACAAGAACATTACTATTGATAATAGTATCAGGCTACAGTATTAATAGTATGAGATGAGAGTCTGACTTGGCTGGACCCCTTTCGAGATGGATGAACCGACCGGCCGATCGGGATCCAATGCACACGAGTTGTCGACAGTTACAAAGCGACCGCTATGATATACTGTGTATGTGCTGTGTTACCCTAACGTGCTCCTGGTGTGTTCTTCATGTGTTATTAATGTCCCGCTCATGAACCATCTCCACGAAAATGCGGTGCTTGGCTTGGTGGTTTGGCTTGGCTTGGTGGCTTGTTCTGGCGGTGGTCTTCTGTCAGGGCATCGGGAGCGATGTGATATGCTTGCAGGAGCTTTGGGTCGCCGAGCAGGAGATGGTGGACATGTACCAAAGGTGAACTAACTTTCTGCCGGACATTGTAAATTGGCTCTATATAGGCTTGATAGGTGGGGTAGATGTATGTACAGGCCAGACTGGCGGAGACGTGTCTGTTGTTGTAATGGTTATTGTATTCGCATACGTATATATATATATATATATAGTTGTTAACGTTTTCTTGTTATTTTTACGAGTACGTACTTGTCAGTTGTTCTTGTTCTTTGTTTCGTCACCTTGTTACTTGTTCTTTTTCTCGTTTCTTTTCTCGTTTTTGTTCTTGCCCTTTTCTCGTTCTTATTCTTGTTCTTGTTATTTTCTCGTTCTTATTCTTGTTCTTGTTATCGTTTCTTGTCCCTCTACCGTCAGTTTCGCGTTCAACCTATGTCACCCCAACGGTAGAGACCATTGTTTTTGTTGCTTTTTTTTTCATTATTATTATTACGAGTATTATTATTATTATGAATATGAATATGAATATGATACTCGTTGGCACCCTCGGTCCTCGGAGAGGGGTCACCTATTCCTCTCTGAATAGCTGCAATAGCTCTTAAGCTTAACGCTATACACAGAAGATGCCACACCACGTATATACGTGCGTGAGCGTCTCTTGTTTTTGAGCAATACAAGGCTCGAGTTCTGACGTAAAGCAGCGTGTGTCCTACTCGAAATTCGATCGAAAAGTCTAAAAATGGCCACGTTATTATCTTCGTTCCAAAATTCGAGCCTGAAACTCTTAAAATCCCTATCGTAGTGCTGAAGTGAAGAAAATAGATTAATTTATTCGGAGCTGTTATCCGTATGCAAGTCCGCCTCACAAGCGGTTCTTAGTAGGATGCGGCTCACCACCCTCCATGCGACTCGCCGAATACCTCACGGCGATTCGCGCTTGGTGCAAGGCAACGTCTACCTCGTCGGTGAAGACCTGACGTGCTCCGTCCCGACCTGTTGGGGATGCGAGGGTCTCCCTATGGTTATAGGACTTGGCCATGCATGACCTGAGTACACCCCCACCCCCACCCCCTGCTGGTACGCGACGTGCTCCGTCCCGACATGGTAGGGATGTGAGGGTCTATCTATGGTCATGCGACTACGGCTATGCATGACCTGAGTACACCCCTACCCCCACCCCCCGCTGGTCATACGACTACGATCATGCATGACATGAGTGCACCCCCCCCCCCCCCCCCCCCCCTGCCTCTGCTTGTTTGTGCGTGGGTTGGTTGTTGGGCTTCAGGTCCTTGGAGGGCTACAACATGTACACGCTTCCCCGCACGGAGTCAAGGGGGGACGGGCTTGCCTGCTTCGTGAGGGAGGGGATAGACGTGCTCGACAGACAGGCAAGCGAGTGATCCATATGCTTGTTTCTGTTTTGTTTCTGTTTTGTTTTGGTTTGGTTTGTTTTTATTTTATTTTACTTTTATAATTTTTTTTGCCCCACCTTTGGCATCTGACCTCCTTGCCCCCCCCCCGGGGGGGGGGGGGCAGAGAGGCCATTTCAAGACATTTTTCGGTGAGTATCAGCAAAGACTACATAGAACCCTCAAAAGTACCAAGCAAAACGAACCGTCCACTCCGCCGCCCAGGCGAGATATTACAAGCAAAGCTAGTTGTGCTCACACACACACCGTGCGCCCTCCTCCAGCACGCCATCTTCAATGAAAATAATTCCCCCTCCAAACCGTCCCCTCCCCCCCTCCTCTACAACTCCTTTCTTACGCGCACAGGACCTCCGCATGAAGGGCCTGGGTGGGCGCGTGGCTCTCGTCCTTCGCTTGGGGATCGGGGCGCACGGGACAGAGCAGAGACGAGAGGCTGTCGTCGCGAACACGCACCTTCTTTTCCCGCACGCACGGTAAGAGGGGTGAGGGGAAGCACAAGAGGTTATTTACGGGCCACCCCAACTCACGGGTCGGGTAGGGTAGGGTAGGGTAGGGTAGGGTAGGGCAGGGCAGGGCAGGGCAGGGCAAGGCAAGGCAGGGCAGGGTAGGGTAGGGTAGGGCAGGGTCGGGTCGGATCGGATCGGGTCAAGAGGTTTCCAAAATCTCACGGATGGGGTCGGGTCACCCTTTTACCTGACCCGACCCGCGAGATTTGATCGGACCCGTCAACAGCCCTGGATTTAGTAGACTTACGTCTATTGGTCGGAATTGTCTATAGGCAATTTGATTTCGGGGGTTGTCTAGGAATTGGAATTATCTTACGTACTTGAACGGCTTTTTTTTGTCGATTGCTGTGGAGTAGTTGGAATTCTCTGGACAAGTGATTTCGGCGACTGCTTATTTAATTGGAATTTTCCATTTTTTCCCGTTAAATTGATCAGTTGAGGGGGGGGGGGGGTAGCATAAGTAGGGTTTTTTATTGCGTGGAGGTTCGAGAAGAAGTCAGGAGATTGGAAAAAAATGGAATTGGGTGCTTTGCCGTACGGTTTGTTGATTCTCGCTTCGATTGCGTGCGTGTGACGAACGAATTGTTAGTGACGACTGACTGCACGAGGTATTTGCTGGCTATGGAAATTTGCGTAGTTTTGTGCTTCCTTGTTTGAAAGGTTGTTGCTTGTTTCTCTCTGTTTTGTTGCTGTTGGCTCTTGTGTTTCGTTTGTTTGTTGTGCTGTTGGCTCTTGTGTTAGTTTGTTGTTGGTGTTTGTTGGTGTTTTTTTTTGCTCTATTTGGACCCCTGGTATAAACAAGCTTTCCATACCACCCCTCCCCTCCCCTCCCACACCCGCTTCGCCACCACCCCCGCCTGCCGTGCCTAATCGAAACGGCGTTATTCGTCCGCGTTTTTTTTTCTCAGAACGTTCTCCATTTTGCGGATACGGGAGGTGAAGAAGCTGCTCGCGTTCATGGAGTGCTACACACAGGTACGTACTTATCGAAACCGTTTTTTTTTGTGGTTTCTGGGGTTTCATGGCTTTTCAAGGTACGCGGTGGATGATGCTACCGTGGGAAACGGTCAAGCTACAGGACGGGGTGGGGATACGCTCGGCGGTGATATGAGCGATGGTGGTGGTAGTGTTGGTGGGTGTGGGTGGTGGTGGTGGTGGTGGTGGTAGTGAAGGGGTAGTGGGGGGGGTGTACTCGATATCCATGCATGGCCGTAGTCGTATGGCCACAGACCCTCGCATCCCTACAATGCCGGGACGGAGCATGTCGGGTTTTCACCAACCAGGCAGACATCACTAGCACCAAAGGGGTAGTGGGGTGGGGTGTGCTCATGCCGTGCACGGCCGTAGTCTTATGACCATAGACCCTCGCATCCCTACAATGCCGGGACGGAGCACCTTGGGTTTTCACCAACCAGGCAGACATTGCTTGCACCAAGCGCGAAGCGCCGTGAGGTATTGGGCGAGTCGCATAGAGGGTGAGCTGCATCCTGCTAAGAACCGCCTCTGAGGCGGACTTGCATATGGACGACAGCCTCCAATGAATTGATTTAATTTCTGGTGTGGCCACTTCCAGAGGCATCAATGGGTATTACTATGTATCTGCCTCGCGGGTGCCTTACCGTATACACACTACGTGGTATGAACATCCCCTTTGTGCGGAGTTGAGGTTCTCAACCCCGCACAAATGATCTAACAAGACCGCCAGCCTTGGTGACCGCCAAAACAAAACAAAGCAAAAACGGTACCCTGGTTGTCTGGCTCACGAAGTGAGAGGCGTGTTTTACAGCGTGTTGGTTTTTGTTTCATCCCCGGTGCGCGTATCTCTGCTTATTGTTGTTGATGGTGTTGGTGTTGTTGGTTTTGTTGGTGTTGGTGTTGCTGTCGTGTTTCGTTGTCGTTCTTGTTTCTGTTCTTTGATACTTGTTTTTGTTTTTTTCTTCGTTTGTTTCTTGGTGTCTAGCTCTTCCTATATATATATACGCCGACGCTTCTTGTTCCATTTTTTTGTCCGCGAGGCCTCTCTTAATTGGCTTTGACCGCGACCCCGCTCTCTCCTCTTCCTCGCACTCCCCCACACGCACACGCGCGTACGCTCGCTCACACGCACGCACACTTTCGCAGACGAACGATCTCGCCCACGTTCCTGTGATGCTGTGCGGCGACTTCAACGGAAAGTCGGCCGGTCGTGTCTACCAGCACCTGGTGGATCGAGGATTCAGGTGCGGAGGCACGGCACACTACGATAGAGGTGCACGCACCATGTTAATACGGTTTTGCCTTCGGAGGGTGGTCACTTATCAACCCTTTTAGGACTGCAGTCCCTTTTTCGGGACAAACCACTCTAATTATAAGTAAGTTGTCCCCAAAACGGGACTCCAGTCCTATAAGGGTTGAGGAGCTCTCGACCTTTGCCCAAAAATTGATCCTGGATGAAAATAAAAGTGCTATATATATGACGTATGATACACCCGATGAATGTTCATGGCTCAAGTATACGAACAATCGTTTTTTTTTTTTTTTCGCAACACGAGAATGGAAGCGCGAAAAAAATGGGTCAACCCCTCAAGTATACTTACAAGAACTGGTCCCACGAATGTAAGTATACGAACCAATCGTTTTTTTTTTTACCAATCGTTTTTTTACCCCTCAAGAACTGGTCCCACGAATTTAAGTATACGAAACAATCGTTTTTTTTTTTTTTTTTTTGCAACACGAGAGTTTGGGTCAACAACCCCTAAGGGCCCGTTTTAACAAAGAAAAATAAAATCAATTTGAAGCAAAAACTAATTCAAATGCGTTTTTCATTGGTGAGAACCCGCACCACCACCCAAGATTAGACCCCAAGATCCTAATGTTTGATGCTGGTGCGTGTGTTGACCAATGAAAAGCGAATTTGAATTTTATTTTTTCCAAATTGAATTTATATTATATTCGTTAATATGGGCCCTAAACCCCTTAGGAACTGGTCCCACGTATTTGGGGACAGAGTACTTGGAATTAGTGTGGGACGTTTTTTTTTTTTTCCAGTTCTGAATGGGTCAAGGAGCCTAACCCTTCAGAAAACGTTCCACCCTTCAAAAATCGTAGCACGCCTTTGTGGACGCACAGCAGTGAGAGCCAACCGCTGCAGTAAGTACGTGTTAATAGTACGTTGGCAAATGTGCGCCCAAGTACGTGTGATACGAGACACGCGTCGTTTCTCTTTTTTTTTTTTTTTTTTTTATTGTCACGAGCTCTTTTGTTTGCCCTTCACAAAATTTGTACTATTTTTCGTGTGTAGGATATGCAGCGGTCAGGTAGAAAGGGGTTTTACACTTTTAATACCCGTCTGGTGGATGCTTTGTACATGACGTGTCGTGAATGAACTGTGTGTATGTGCTGGTCTGCCCCTCCCTCCCTCCCTCCCTCCCTCCACTGCTATCTATCATCGATGACCTCGCCCTCCGACACACCATACGCTACATACTCTCTCATATGCCGCCCACACCCAAAACTCACGGTCTGCTTTTATTTGTTGACTTCGATCGTTAGGTGTTCCTTCGAGGACACGCTGGGGCCCGGGGCTGACCGCACCCGGTGGATCACGCACGTCAACCACCTCGGGGAGGAGGTCGGGGTGGACTACGTGTGGTACCGCAATCCGGGTCCCCAGCTCGAGCCGATGGAGCCGGAGTGGGAGAGTATCGCCTATCATGTGAGTCGTGCTGTTTGACGGTACGAGGTACGATAGCACCTACCAGGCATAACTTTTATGAAGCTCCTTCTTCACTGGATACGCTATGATACACGTATATACCTCACGCCCCCCAAACAATCAAAACAAAAAAACTGTTTTTGAGAGAAAGCTGTAAAAGTGGGACAAACAAAAAAATGCGTTCTTGAGAAAAAGATATAGAGTGGGGGAGGAACCCCGGTGGACGAAAATCCTGAAGCCTTAAGTTGTACATACCGCGAAACATAAAATGAAAGATGCTCCTTGTATTCCAGCGACATTTGGGATAAGGAGCATGCTAATAGTCCTACTAATACGGGGGTCAGGTCGGGCCAACATGCTCAAGCCTCCGGAGTAGTCGCAGCAGGGGCTGGTACTTCCGAGGGGGCATGGAGTGAATTGACACACGACACGAAGTGGGACGTGGAAGTGTGGAGGGCTTGGAGCTTTAGTTTTTTGCCCATCCGCCGAAGGATTAAAACAAACAAAAAAAAAACTATTGCGGGAGACCTTAAAATGGGAAAGGGAGGACCTACGGTCCACGCGAAAAACTACTGTATATATGTCGCGATGTTTACCAACAAGTATTTTTACCTATTTACGCTGTATACCCGTCTGGTCCTCCCCCCTGACCCCCCCCCCCCCCCCGTGTTTGCCCCACCCATCCGCAGTCCACCAAACGACAACTCCTTGACACCTACCCCAGCAACGGCGCGGGGCCACCGCCGGCTACGATGAGGGGGAGCGACGTCCGATCGTTAGAGTCGGCCGCGGCAGCCTCATCTCCGGCAGCAGCAGAAGCGGAAGCGGCGGCAGAAGCCGCAGCAGCGGAAGAAGCAGCGGCGGGGCGGATTTTGGCGGCAGATAGCACCGCCGTGTTGGCGGCGGCCTGTGCGGTGCCGGTGCCTGCGACGCAGGGGGAGGGGGGGCGGGAGGAGGGGGCGGGGGCGAGCGGGGAGGGGGCGGGGGGGGGGGTGGGAGGGAGCGGGGGGGGGGTCGATGGCGAGATCGAACGGTTGTCGGCGGCCTGCAAGCTATTAGGTTTGAGCGAAGGCTTCGAGCTGGATGGTGAGCGGGGTTTTTTTTGCGACTGGAACCGTTTAGTTTTGCTGTTTCGTTGTTTTTTTGTGTATATACTCAATGAAGTATACTGTGTACGGGTACTTGATGTATTTTTTCTCGTTGTATGTTGCGCGGTGTTGAGGTGTCTGCCGCTGCTGTTGCTTCTGCTGCTGTTATTGCTGCGGTAGCATTTTAAATAGGGTCGTTAGTTTTTTATGCTTCTATATTTGGAGACAAGTATGATGGGTAGGACTGACAGAGCGTGTGCGTACTTTTTTCCTAGGTACAAAAAAACCCGTGCATGTCCAGGAAAAACAGTGTTCGCGCTCAGAATGCACACAGACAGGTTTTAAAGCTACAGCAGTACTGGAAAAGCGTACAATACGTATCGACCTTTTCCCGTGAACCGGTAACGGTTATAAACGTACGTAATGGTAAACTAGTAAAAACGGTGAAGAATCGGTGCCACTCTGTCCTAAGGACCGTATCGTTACGGTTACAAAAAAAACGGTCATAATATTTCTGGACGGGCGCCCCTGACCCCTGACGCTGTGTGAATCTAACCAACCATGCTGTTTGTTTTTGGTTGCAATACCAAAGCGGCCCCTTACATTTCTGGACAGGCACTTACTTACCTACCTGGTACCACCAAAAACGCCAAGTATTACGTAATAAGTATCTCTGCAACAACACAACGACAGATTGGTGCTCGAAGCGGTTGCCTATCTCCAAATAACCTTCTCCTTTTTTCTTCTTGTTTTGTTGATTTAACACCAAAACGGTCCTTTTCCGCACAGGCAAACCTCTAAATAAAGTGCCTGTAACGTAATCTGATCTACGCTGCTTATTTTTGGTTATATATATATACATATACATGCGTGCCATAACGGTCGCTTACAAGTCTCGAACTTACTCGTGGTATGATATACGCGCGATCGAAGTATCATATGATATCACACACAAGCCTGCAAAGATGAGCAGCTGTTGTTTTTAATTTTCTAAACTGTTAATAGTATCTGGTCTGTACGTAGTCTACCACTCTGACTGGAAATGTAAGCACCATTTTGATCAAAAGGTTTTAATTTAACCCTGTTAGAACTGCAGTCCCGTTTTGGGGACAATCCACACTAATTCTAAGTAATTTGTCCCCAAAACGGGACTCCAGTCCTATAAGGTTTTAAGATAGAAACGATTTATGTGCAGCAGTGGATAGATACCCCTATTCAAGAGCGCCCCAAGATAAGAAAGAGCATTCGGGATGTAACCCATTCAGAACTGAAAAAAAATGATGCCACACTAATTCCAAGTAGTTTGTCCCCAGATCCGTGGGACCAGTTCTTAAGGGGTTAAGAACGGTCAGTCAAAAATCGGCATGTATGTCCCGCCTATACTGAAAACTATATATATTTCCCACTCGTACAGATAAGAGCAATGTGAGCGCTTGTTTTGGCTTTGTCACGGGGGCGTTTTAAACCCATTCAGAACTGAGAAAAATGTCCCACACTAATTCCAAGTAGTTTGTCCCCCAATTTCGTTGGACCAGTTCTTAAGGGGTTAAATCTTAAATCGGGGGTCAGAGTGGGTATGCTGTTGTTTTTTTTGTTTTTTTTTCAAGGGAAGCCATAGAAGGGCGTGCGCATCAAGCCTCCTGCGCGATTCGCCCGATACCGGCTTCCTAGATTAATGCTTCACCAGAGGGGCCCGCGACCCGACCGTCCCCCCCTTCTCTTTTCCAAGAGAGGGAGGCGTGTTTCGGCGTTGCGGTCCCCTTAATAAGGTGTGAAGCACCTCCCTTTTGACCGCCTGCCCGCCGGAGACGTGTGGCCGGGGAGCGCGAAGGTGGGGTGGACATTTACTTTTCGTTTTTCGCGTTCGCGGAACTTTTCCGTTTAAAAAAATAAAATAAAATGAAGTAAAGTAAATCGTACCTGGTATTGATAATGCCAACTCTGTCCCGAAATATAAAGATATTTTGGGTTAGATATTTATGAACAAACGGTCGTTTTCTTTGCGGATAAGAGTGGTCATTTTGTTTTGTTTTTCTACAGAAAACATTGCTGACGAAGATTTCGGAAAATCGTTTGTGTTTTTTGTGTTGTGCTGAGTTGCATTGCGTTGTGCTGCATTGTGTTGCGAGTTGTGTTGCGTGTGCTTTTGTGGAGAGCTTGGTGCTTTGTCGCCCCGTGGGAGATTTTGTGTTTGTGTTGCTTGTATGCGTGCGGGTTGAACGAAGAGAGATGGGGAGAGGGAACACAGGGGGGGGGGGGGGGGNGGGGGCGTACTCATTTGTTGCTTGCCTTAGTCATTTGACCATTGACCACGCATCCCTTTCGAGACGGAGCACCGTTCCTACTCCTAATAGAGACACCTCCAACACTTGGGCGCTCATTACGTTGTTTCCATATATTACAGAGAAACCTTTTGCTAATCTTATCCCCTTCCTGCTTCGCCGCCTGTGGCCACCATCTATCTCCTAAGATAGCGATCGTTTTCTCGCTACTATTTAGTGTACCAAACTGCTCCATGTCACACTCGTCTATTAAAGGTACAAGGAGGAAAGGAGAAACACAGGGGGGGGGGGGTACTTCATTTTCATGCATGGCCGTAGTCGTGCGTGCGACCATAGACCCACGCATCCCTACAATGCCGGGAAGGGGTGTACTAATGATCATGCATGGCCGTAGTCGTATGACCATAGACCCTCGCATCCCTCCAATGCTGGGACTGAGCACGTTGGGTTTTCACCGACCAGGCAGAAGTTGCCTCGCACCAAGCGCGAAGCGCCGTGAGGTATTCGGCGAGTCGCATGGAGGGCGAGGCTGCGTCCTACTAAGAACCGCTTGTGAGGCGGAGTTTCTTGCGTTTGGATGACAGCGTCGAAGCAGTTGATTTATTTTCTGGAGGGCGAGGCTGCGTCCTACTAAGAACCGCTTGTGAGGCGGAGTTTCTTGCGTTTGGATGACAGCGTCGAAGCAGTTGATTTATTTTCCGGTGTGGTCACTTGCAGAGACAGCAATAGGGTCACTACGTAACTGCCTCGTGGGTGCCTCACCACATACGTATATACCAACATTCCCCTTGTGCGGAGTAACGGTATACCCCGAACAAATGATCTTATACTCGACCGCCAGTTGCAACGCCAAAAAAAAAAAAAAAAACGGTATATTTGTACCCTGGTTGTTTATTGTAGCTCACGTAGTGAGTGGCATGTCTTGCAGTGTCGTTGCCAACCGACGCTGGGGGGGAGGGTGATGACATGGGGGGACGCGGGGAGAAGTGGTAGGGCATTGACTCCCTCCGCCGAGAGATGATTCGGCACTAGTGGCAGGCGCGTCGCAGGGGTTCAGTGGCATAGTCCATTATCGCCACCCTCATAATTTTGTTGTTGTAATTGTTGTATTTGTTGTTGTCGTCGCTTCAGGTCATGCCATTATTTTTCGTTGGGAGTTTTGTCCAAGGACGGACGGACGCGACGCCCGAGCTCTGCGGTATTTTGACAGGCGCAGGGCACGAAACGAACGAACTCCCTCAGACAACACCCAATTTGGCACCCCGCACCTCACACCTCACCCTTTCCGAATGCCGAGCCTTTGACGACACTGCTGTCTCCTGTTTTATTTTTCCTAACTAGTTATCCTCTCCCCCCCCCCCCCCCCCCCCCCCCCCCCCCCCCCCCCCCCCCCCCCCCCCCCACCCCTTTTTTTTCTTTTTTTCTCTCGGCTACGGTGGTAAAATCGGCGGTCACATTTACATCATTCGTGACACCCGCGGGTTCGATTTTTTATCAGCGGAGGAGCTAAAGCTTCTGTTGGAGACCTCTGCCGACGATTTTGACTTCCTCATCCCCACCATTGTGGACGGGAGTTCTACGGGACTGGAAGGCGCATCGGCCGGGGCGGACCCCTTCCGGACGGTTTCGCGGCCTTATTCTGGCCGGGGTTTCGCAGTTGAGGTACGAGTATACGCTTGGAGGTACAGTAGGGGTCCCTTTATAAGGCGGTATCCCGATATAAGGCGGTATCCCGATATAAAAGGCGGTGTCCCGATATACGGCGGTATCCCGATATAAGGCGGTATCCCGATATAAGGCGGTATCCCGTTATAAGACGGTATCCCTTTAAGACGGTATCCCGTTATAAGGCGGTGTCCCGATATACGGCGGTATCCCGATATAAGGCGGTATCCCGTTATAAGGCGGTATCCCGATATAAGGCGGTGTCCCGATATCAGGCGGTATCCCGATATAAGGCGGTATCCCGATATAAGGCGGTATCCCGATATAAGGCGGTATCCCGTTATAAGGTGGTATCCCG
>MEHQ01004557.1:114053-128727 GCA_008828725.1 Saccharina japonica | reverse complement strand
TATGAGGCGGTATCCCGATATAAGGCGGTATCCCGATATAAGGCGGTATCCCGATATAAGGCGGTATCCCGTTATAAGGTGGTATCCCGTTACAAGGCGGTATCCCGATATAAGGCGGTCATAATCGCTTTGCGCGGCTGGGGAATGACACTAATAACCTGGGATGAATAAGGCGGCTTCCCTCTGTAAGGCGGTCATGTTGCTCTGGCAGACCAACCACGGCCTTGATGGGGGACACCTACTACTACTAGTACTATTGTACAGCTGTATACACGTGTATGTATGTATACGAGTATATATACGCACATACGACGAAAGTTTTTTTTCTACGTACCTGGTGTTGGTTTGTGGGGGTTTGTGGGGGTTTCTTCTGTTTTTTTTTTTTTTTTTTTTTTTTTTTTTTTTTTTTTTTTTGGGGGGGGGTGGAGTGGGGTGCAGTGGAGTGGTGTATGATGGAAACTGTCACCAGCTTAGGATCCAATTTTTTTGTGAAGTTTCGACGGATGGGGTTGTACAGCCGCGGTATGGCGTCTGTCTGGGGGGGGGGCGGGCGTGTTGATAGGTAATAGAGGGAACGTGCTCTTTTCGCCGCAGGGTTTCGCTTGTAGTGCTGACCTGTGGGTAGTAGAAATAACCTAGCATCGTTGTCGTTTCTGGGGTGTTGTGTATTGTATGGTTTTGCTCTCTTGTATTATGAGGCAATGAGGGCAGCAATACATAAGAGTTAGGTTATTGTTGTATATCTGTTGGAAGGCGTGCTTTAATTGTGGTGGGAGTGAAATGAAAGCACCGCGTTTTTTATTTTGTGTTTACTGTTCCACGTTTTTTTTTTTTTTTTTTTAACCTGAAAGTATCGGCGTTTGGCGCGTGATGACTGTGATGGTAGCTACTGTAGCTCTAGATGGCTCTCACGAGGTGGCACACGCGCGGTACGACACTGACTGGCAGATGGGCCTCCAATGCTCGCCTGGGAATTGGGGTACTGTTTTGTAGAACCTTGTGCGGTATTCCCATGATGGTGTTCACAGCTGATGTTACTTGGTGCTGCTGTTTTCGCACACCGTCGAAGGCTCCCTTGGCCCTTCTTCTGATACCAGCTACCTGGTGTATTTTTATTGTCTTATTATATTCGTACGGGTACGAAGGACGCCCCGACGAGTTCGCGATTGGTGTTTTGTTTTTTTAGTGTTTGTAATTGTGAATGGGGGTGAGGAGAAAAAAGGAAAAGTATCGCTCTCATCCAAGACAAGAAAACGTTTTGGTTTTAACACTGTTTTCTGGTGTACAGTAGTATGAGTACTTCTGTGTAGCAACACCTACGCTGTCTATCTGTGTACGTTCGTCGTAGATTAGCGAGGACTCATTGCCATTACTACAGTATGTATGCATTATATATTATACCACGCTGTTCCGAAACGTAAGGAAATTTTGCATATTAATATTTGATCGAAACGTTCCTTCTATTTTGGAACAGCGTGTGTACTCGTAGTAGCTATATACTGAGGACGCGCGGATGCATTAGAGGGCGGCGCACCTATTAAGCCCTTTCGGCTTTGGGGCTACCTGGTACGTACGTAAGAGAGAGGAAAACACGTCGAAAACAACTGACGATTACGTAGGAGTACAGCATCGGGGCGTACGGAGCGCTGCGGTACGGGATGTGTCCGGTGCGCAGTGCTATGCTAGGAGCTATATAGGCCACATGCGCCGCATGGTGGTACTCGTGCTTGCTTGCTTGCTGCAAGCTGTCTCTAGGGGCTGTAGAGGCCACCCGCGCGCTGCATGGTGATATCATACTCGTGCTTGCTGCAAGCTGTCTCTAGGGGGCTGACATGATAACATCGCACTTCGGGGTGTTTTTGGTCGATATGTACATGGATGGGTAGTTAATACCAGGTATTTATGTACAAGCAGTAGGATAATAATAATACTCCTTCCTGAGGAGGAGATTTTCGATTTTCCTGTGAGAAATGGACGGGAATCATAAATATGAGCGCGAAGTGGATTCTAAAACAAGACACGTACGTGCGCGGAGGGCGGGTTCTGCGAATGAATGCAGGACCCTGAAAAAGCAGCATTCACGGCTCGTACAGACCGCGATCTAATAGATTATGTACGAACTGTTTCAAGCATATCGCCCCAATTTCGCCAGCCACGAAGAATGCCGCTTGTAATACGTAGCCAACTCAAATGTCGCATACCACAGGTATATATTCGGTATCATACCGACCGCCATGAACAGTGGAAGAGGGTGACAAAGCCAGTTTTTTTGTCTCAAGGATCAATGACTGGCGCTACCACTGCCGAAAATGTGTCCCGACCAATCACTGGCTTTCATAGAGGTCAATAATGGTCAGGCGTTTTCGCAGGAAGAAAACACTTTTTTCCCCATTTTTTTTCTGGACGAGCCGCTTCCAGGTGCTCGGAGACGTGTTTGTATTATTCCATAGGTACGTACAGAGTTTCACGCACTGCGTGCGACCAATATTAAGTCATACAAGGGCTCCGCATGGGTGCCGGCATTCGTCGCCGGCACCCATGCTTCGGGTAGGGCAGGGAAGGAGTTGGAATTATTCCATCCGACATGGAACAAAAAAAAACAATTAAAAGGAACGACAAGAGTTTCATCCGAAATTCATCATTTATCAAGAGATAAAGGTTGACAACAAAGAAAGCAAGCGTACTGTAGTTGCAACACGCTGGCGTTAAATGCGTTGTCGTTAATTGAAAGGCAGCGCATGAAAAGCACAAAAAAAAAGGTACAGCAAAGTAAAAACCAGGATGAACCTGCTCCATTTATTTCGAGGCGAAACGAAAGAGGAATTGGCACTAACATAGCCATTGAACGCAATGATTGCTACTTTGGAAATTAAGAAACTAACGACGTGCTCGTGCTCGGACTGCAGCTGCTATAAATACCCTCGTATTCGTACATGCTTCATTCATGTACTCACTACTTGTGCAAGTAGTAAATAAATGCACCCGACTTCAATGTAAAAAAGTGGGTTACCTTTCACATTAAAAATCCAACATCCGGGTGTTGTAAGATTCGAAAACAATTATCAAACAAACAAAACCCAAGAACGGCAAGTCTAAGATGATACTCGGAAATTATCATCGTACCATAATATGTACGAAGAGAGGCACAGAACAGCAGCCCTGCATTTAGAGCGTGCGTACTCGTACTCCTACATACTGGAAGTACAGTATGTGCTCGTACTCGTACAACGCTCGAGGTTACTGCTGTACCCGTTTCTGAAGCTGTACGTACTCGTGCGAAGTAATCATACATGCTCGTTCATCCATATATTATCGTATCCTCGACGTGTTCTAGCAGCCAACCGAAAATATCAATGGTTTTGACAACAAACATCCTACATCCAGGCTCAAGATTCGGAAACCAACAAAAAATAAATGCGCCCAACTTCACTTACTTTCACATTTTACATTCAAAATGCAACACCCGGGTGTTGTAAGATTCGAAAACAATTATCAAACAAACCCAAGAAAAGCAAGATGACACAATACTCGAAACGGATCATACCATAATATGTAGAGAGTTACAGAACATCAGTCCTGCGTAGTAGAGCGTGCGTACTCGTACTCCTACATACTCGAAGTACAGTGTGTGCTCGTACTCGTACAACGCTCGAGCTTGCTGCTGCTGTATGTACCTGTTCCTGAAGCTGTAAGTACTCGTACGGAGTAATGATACATAAACACATCCTCGTTCATCCATACATTCTCATACCGCAAACATTAATGGTTTGGTAAAAAAAATATTCCCATGCATGGCCTAGGATTGGTCACACATTATTTTATACATACTCATTTAACGTCCAAAATCGAAAATTGAAACTGAAATCAAGTAACTACGAGGGGATGCCGGATTGTTTTTTTGCACGCTTACCGCGACAAAGGTCCGAATAAATGTCCACGCCGTTTTGAAGACACTAAAGACCCTGAACTTTGCCACATGGGTTTATGTATGCCCCTGCCGACCCGTTGACAACTGTTTTTTTTCATTTTTTCGTTTTTTTTTGAAAACCAAATATTTCAGAAAAAGAAAATAAAAACCGAAATAGCTGGGGGGAAAAAAAAAATAATCTGTCCGTAACGGTTCGTTGGGCAGGCAGGCAGGGGGGCTCAGACGGCATGTGTGCCAAATTTGAGCGTTTTTTCTCCCCATATCGGCGTGGGCATATTGGACCCCTGGGGAAATTGGGGCCGGAAGCTTGAACCAGCCTGTATGTGACCCCGGATCTGAGTTACGACTATTATTAATAGGAGGGAGACAAAAAATGAAGGGCGAAGATAATGAACGGGGAGAAAAAAATGAAAAAAGAAGAAAGAAAAAAGAAAAAAAAAGCGTTTGCGGTGAAAATTCCAGTACGACCAACGACGTTTAGTCGGACGGACAAAGCGTCTGCGGTGAAAATTCCAGTAGAAGAACGTTTAGACCTTGCGCCACAGATAAATAACACCAGAAAACTGGGGAATAACCCGCATGATGATAAATATGATAAATACAGTACTGCAAATATTAATAGCTACATCATTTTATGCAGACATAAATGATCAAATGGGTTGACGCATAGACACAGGTAACAACACCACTAAAAGTGGGGGAAAATACGCATTGTTAGTACCGCAAAAAGACAGACCACCTTTTACGCAGGCATAAATGATCCGATAGGTTGACGCATTCATTGTATTTATCATGAGTTAACACGATAGAAAATGATTTAAAAAAAAAACAAACACAAGATTATCAAGATATTTTTACGACCCCCTCTCTTTTCTTCCCTCTCACTTCTTCCAACTCGTATATACCTCTTATTGAATAGCACAAAAGAAGCAACACAAGACAAAGGGTGCAGCGCGCAAATCAAACAGCAACAACGAACGTCGTTTTTTTTTTTGAACGAAAAGCCGTCGGACACCCGAAACCCCACGACCCAAACCCACCAAACAACTAAACCAAAATACTTACTACTACCGCTGTCAACGAAAAGCCAAGAACTCCCCATCTACGTACTGTTTGTCGCATTTCGGGAGGCAATATCGAGCATGACAACCACAACTATCCCGCGCCATCATGTCCAATCGTTATTATTAATATCACCATCACCATACTTGCATGAGAGACAGAACGCCACGAAACAAAACATAAAAAACCAGACCATGAAGACCTCACCATCTCTTCTACAGTACCTTTAGCAAGAAAAGAAGATACCGCAATATACACGATACATAAAAAATAAATGTCACGTACATGTCCCCCCCCCCCCCCCCCGCCTCGCCGGCCCTCCCATCCCTCACCCCCCACAACGACCACTAAGTACTCATCATAATAACCACCACCAGCTTCATCATTCGTCATTCAGCCGCTTCCCCGGGTCAAAAACACACCACATCGAGTACTTAATCGCCCTACTCCCTCCCCGCCCCACCGCTGTCATTGCCCTAGCACTACTACCACACCAGCCGCGTAGCGAGACCAAACTAATCTGCCTACTACCGCCGCCACCCTCTCCCCCCCTAACCGAACCTGGCCGACTCACCACACGTACCGCAGTAAACGACCCACAATACTACTGTACGAGTACCCTACAAGGTACCAGGTATAAAGTAGCAGCTACTATATCACAGTCTCTCACAACGCGTTCTCATCTCTCGTCCAGAAGCACAAAAAAAAAAAAAAAAAAAAAAAAAAACAGCAGGTTGAGTCAGCGGACCGGGGGGCCATTGGAGGGCAACAACGCGCAAAACAAACAAAAAAAGAAACGACCGACAGACCGACCCACCCACCGACTGGGCGTCATTCATGTCAACACAATCAGAGCCGGCTTGACTCTTGACTCGTCGTCTCGCCTCGCCCCCCCTCCCCTCTTTTTCGTCTCGAATCGTACAGGAATAATATCTCCTCAACTGGTGGTCTTCGTGCTCTTCTTACCGCCTTCCCGCACCGCCGAGCTCGTTTTTGATACTACCCTCCTTCCCTCCCAACCTCCGTCTGTCTGCTCCGGAACTAACGCAGATGGCATAGCATGGCGCGCTCGTGCAGCCAAACTAGAAGCGTTAATTCACCGATCAAAGCCATGTCCCCGCGCGCTCGCTGAGGCACCACGATTCCATCCAGACGAAACCGTGTTATGGACCGGACGATGCCGCCCACGAGAGACATCGTTCCGGAGTACAAGAGCGTGTGATAACGTGGCCGCCCTCTCTCTCCAAGAGCGTGTGATAACGTGGCCGCCCTCTCTCTCTCTTCTGCTGCCCCATCCCCAGCTCCGCCGTCCCTGTCTACCATCGCTCGAAGTCGGTCAGTCGAGCCAAGTCTACAGCGAAGGCAAAGGCGCCCCCCTTTCACTTCATCCATGCCGGTACATCCTCACATTCGTTGGGGTCGGTTACATACGTCCTTCGTTATAGAAAATATAAAGAACGACGCAAACACCTTCCCACCTCTAAAAAAAAAAAAAAAAAGACCCTTTGTACGACGGACCAGCTCCGGTCCATAATGGGGGAAGCCAGTAGCGTCCCCCCTCCGCCCTGCCTGCGACCTACCAACAACAACAAACAGCGGGCGCACGCCGGAGAGGCAGCAGAAGCATACATGGTATATGCCCCAACAAAACAACCACACGCAACGAACGGACCAGACAGGGACCAAACCACCCACAGTCCATCCACGACTCCACGACCCACGAAAAATAAAAAAGAGAAGAAACCACTAACACAAAAACCATCACCACTCAGGCAACCCAACCCAACCCAACATCCACCTACCCACCCACCCACCCACCCACCCATGCTTGGCTGTCCCCTCGAGCTAGGTAGGTGTCATTCACCCCCCCACCGGTAACAAACAACAGAAAAAATACACGCACAGCGCGCTATACACTACAGCAAGAACAGCCGCCGCCGCCGACGCTGCCGCAGCAGCAACAGAGCCAGGCAGCCGTCAGAAAAAAAACAAAAAACAAAACGCACGCTCAGATCAAAGCAAGCGCAGAGAAAAAGAAAAAGAACGACACCGCCACTAACCATCCCCTCCCCCCCCCCCCCCCCCCCGCCTCCCTCCCCCCCTTCCTCCCCCCCCCCCCCCCCCCTCTCCTCATTCACCCCACCCCCCCCCCCCCCCCCCCCCCCCTCTCTCCCATTATCTTCCCAAACTCCCGCGCCCACTTATTCACCCCCACACCACTCCTCTGCCACGGCGAGGCCTTAACGACAGTCTCGGTACGCCCACTCGAGAAAAAAAAAAAAAAATCAGGAAAAAAAAAACGAAACACGAAAAAAACGGCAAAAGCTGTTCCAAGGTTTTTATGACGCATATAGGCTTTCGACGTGAAAGCAATATCTATCGTTGCAAGGGTGTCTTAAATAAGGTATATATATACTCCGGCGTACGCGGGTAATATAAACCAGAGGGGTCTTGGTCATCACTCGGTCGGTACTCGGGTGGGGTAGGTGCCCGATGTACCCGGGGGAGGGGGGGGGGAAGGATAACCCTTGATGAGCAATGTACCCCTTCTAAATAAAACATACCCTTGCAATCGTTCATTGCCGTTTCTCTAGTATTTTGGCATGAAACCATTTCCGGGGTCGGAGCTATGAAACGACGCATCTATATGCCGGCAACATCACTTCTGTCGGTCGGTCGCGGGTCAACAAGGCGAAGCGAAGAGAGAGGTGGGAGGAGCGGGCAAAAAGAGGTACAAGCTGGCGCGCCAAAATTGAATCAGCGCGCGGGATGTTCTTGCACCTCAACGACCCCCCCCCCCCCCCCCCCCCCTTCCGTAAATTTCAAGCCTCCCCAAAACTGGACAACACCCTAAGGATATCAGACAGCGGACAGGGAAAACCGCCAACAGCGAAGAGCACAAAAAGAGAACACACGGAACAGACCAAGAAAAACGGGCGCCCTACCCTGCCCACCCACCCACCTCATCACCCCCAACCCACTCAACTGCGGTCTAAAGAGCAAAAGAAAACAAAAGGAAAAATCCAAGTGCATTCATTCATGGCATCAAAATCGAAACACAGAAGAAAACAAGCGCCCTCCCTCAACCGCCCCTCCGACCCCCCCCTGTACCACCGTGCCTCAGCGAGCGCGCATCGGGGACATGCTTTGATCGGTGCATTAAACGCTTCTAGTTAGCTGCACCTCGAGCGCGCCATGCTATGCACTACTGCGTTAGTTTCCGGAGCCCAGACAGACGGAGAGCGTTGGGAGGGAAGGCGACGGTAGTATTCAAAAACGAGCTCGGCGGTCGGAAAAGGCAGCGTAAGAAGAGCACCGAAGACCACCAGTTGGAGATATTATTCCTGTACGATTCGAGACGAAAAAGACGGGGAGGTGGGCGAGGCGAGACGACGAGTCACAGATCAAAGCCGGCTCTGATTGTCTGTGACATGATGACGCCAGTCGCGTAGGGCGTCGTTCTTCGGTTCGTTTCTTTTTTTATTGTTTTGGGCGCGTTTTGACCCTTCAAATGGCCCCCGGTCCCGCTGACTCGGACCTGCTGTCTTTTTTTTTTTTTTTTTATTTTTTTTGTGCCTTGCTGGACGAGAGATCGCAGAAACGCGTTCGTGTGAGGAGCTGTTGATATTAGTAGTTGCTACTTTATACCTGGCTACCTTGTAGCGGTTACTTCGTTACAGTATATTTGTGGCCGTTCGTTACTCCGTATCGTGTGGCTGAGTTCGCGCCAGTTCGGTTAGGGGGGGAGAGGTGAGGGGCGGGCGGTAGTAGGCGAATTAGTATTTGGTCTGCCTACCGGCTGGTGTGGTAGTAGTGCTAGGGCAATGACCAGCGCGTGGGGCGGGGAGCGGAGTCTAGTGGCGATTAACGTACTCGATGTGTGTGTGTTTTTTGACCCCGGGCCGACAACGCGGCATCTGAATGACGAATGAATGAAGCTGTGGGTGGTTTATTATGATGAGTACCTTAGTGGTCCCCCGTATGTGGGGGTGAGGATGGGAGGAGGGGGGGGGGGGGGGGGGAACATGTACGTGGACATTTATTTTTATGCTAATCGTGTATATTCGGTAAATCTTCTTTCTTGCTAAGGCGTCTGTAGAAGAGATGGTGAGGTTCTTCAATGGTCTGTGTTTTTATATGTTTTGTTTCGTGCGTTCTGTCTCTCAGTGCAAGGTATGGTGATGGCTGGTATTATTAATAAACGATTGGACCATGATGGCGGGGTTAGTTGTGCCGTCTGTCATTGCCTCGATATTGCCTCCGCGAAATGCGACAACAGTACGTAGATGGGAGTTCTTGGCTTTCGTTCGACAGCGGTAGTTAGTAAGTATTTTGGATTTAGTTGTTTGGTAGGGTATTGGGTCGTGGTGTGTCTTCGGCGTGCTGCCGGACGGCCTTTTTCGTTTTCAAAAAAAAAACACGACGCTTCGCTGTTGCTGCTTTGATTTTCGCGCGCTGCACCCTTTGTCTTAGCTGTATTGCTTCTTGTTGCTATATTCAATAAGGGGTATAATACGCATGCAATTGGAAGTATGATAGGGAGGGGAAGAAAAGCTAGGAGGGTCGCTAAAAATTATACTTAGATAATCTCTGTGTTTGTTTTTTTTTAAAATCATTTCTCTAATCGTGTTTAACTTCGATGATAAATACAATGAATGCGTCACTATCGCATCATTTATGCTGCGCTAAAGGTGGTCTTGGTCTTTTGCGGTACTAACCAATTTGCGATATTATTCCCCCACTTTTTAGGTTCGTGTGTTGTGTACCGTGTTCGTTATGCGTCAACCCATTTGATCATTTATTGTCTGGCATCATAAAAGATGTATAGCTATTATTTTGCAGTACCTGTACTTATATCATATTTATCATCAATGCGGGTTATTCCCCAGTTTTTTCTGGGTTATTTATCTGCTGGGCAAGGTCTAAACGTTCTTCTACTGGAATCTTTCACGCAGACCTTTTCCAGTTCCGTCGACTAAATCGTCGTTACTGGAATTTTCACCGCAACGCCTTTTTTTTTCTTTTTCTTCTTCTTTTTTCATTTTTTTCTCCCCTTTCATATATCTCCGACCCTTCATTTTTGTCTCCCTCTATTCAAATAGTCGTAAACCTCAGAATCCGGGGGTCACATACAGGCTGGTTCCAAAGCTTCGGCCCAATTTCCCCAGGGTCAATTATTGCCACGCCGATTATGGGAGAAAAAAACCGCTCAAATTTGGCAAACAGCGGTCTGCAAGCCCCCTGCCTGCCTGCAACCGAACCGTTAGCGACAGATTATTTTTTTTCCCCCCCCAAGCTATTCAGCGTTTTATTTCTTTTTCATGAAATATTTGGTTTTTTCAAAAAAAAACGAAAAAATGATAAAACAACAGTTGTCAACGGCTTGTCGGCAGCGGGGCATACATAACACCCATGTGCGCAAATCAGGGTCATTTAGTCGTCTTCCAAAACGGCGCAAACGAGCCCTAACCCGCTCCGGGTGGACATTTATTCGGACCTTTGTCGCTTAAGCGTGCAAAAAAAACAATCCGGGCATCCCCTACGTATTACGGTTGATTTCAGTATTCAATTTCGATTTTGGACGTTAAGATGAGCCAGAATATGCGTATAAAATATGCCTGTGACCAATCCTTAGCCATCGCATAGGAATATTTTTATTTTACCAAACCATTAATGTTTGCGGTATGAGAATTATGGTCAGAACAGAGAATGGTGTTTATGTATCATACTCCGTTACGAGTACTTCAAGCTTCAAGAAACAGGTACATACAGCAGCCAAGCAAGCCTCGGAGCGTAGTGTAGAGTACGAGCACACCACTGTACTTCGGAGTATGTAGAGTACGAGTACGCACGCTCTCTACGCAGGGCTTGGATGTTCTGGTTTAACTCATCTACATATTTATGGGTATTGATCCGTTCCGGAGTATTGGTGTCATCTTGCTTTCTTGGGTTTGGTTTGAATGATAATCACCCCTGTTCGAATCTTACAACACCGCGGCTGTGGCACTTCGAATGTAAAACTGTGAAAGTACACGTGAAGTGGGCCGCCATTTATTTTGTTTGGTTTCCGAAAATTCTTGACGCTCTGCGATTAGGATGTTTGTTTGGTCAAAGACCATTTGATATTTTTCGTTTGGCCTGCCTAAACACTGTCGAGGATACGCGATAATATATGGTATGAACAGAGCAGTTATGATTCACTTTCGCCGAGATACGTACAGCTTTCAGAACCGGGTACAGCCAGACAGTAACCTCGAGACGTTTGTACGAGTTACAGAGCACATACTGATCACTTCCAGTATGAGGGGAGTACGCCACGCCTCTACATGCAGGGCTGCTGCTTTCCTGTGCCTCTCTTCGTACATATATATGGTACGATTGATAATTCCGAGTATACATCTTTGACTTCGCCGTATCTTGGGTTTTGTTTATGGGTTTTAATAATTGTTTTCGAAGAACATCTTACAAAACCCGGATGTTGCCGATTTTTAAGTTGATGAAAGTAACCCACTTTTACATTGAAGTCGGGTGCATTTATTTATTACTTTGCACAAGATAGTGAGTACATGAATCGGAAGCATGCTCACGAATTAACAGAGCGTATTTATAGCAGCTGCACGTCGAGCACGAGCACCAGTCATGATTGTTCTTAATTTCCCCTAAGAGGAGCAATCATGTGCGTTCAATGGCTGATGTTAGTGCCAACTTATTCCTCTTTCGTTCGCTCCACCTCGAAATAAATGAGCAGCCGTCATCCTGAACGTTTTTACTATTATGCTGCTACCTTTTTTACTTTGTGCTTCTTCATGCGCTGCTTTCCAATTAACGACAACGCATGTTACTGCCAGGCGTGTTGCAACTACAGTACGCTGCTTTTCTTTGTTGTAACCTTTATCTCTTGATTAAATGCATGGAATTCGGATGAAACTCATGTCGTCCTCTATTATTAGATTCGTTTGTTATTTTTTTGTTCGCATGCGGATGAATAAATTCCCAACTCTCCCTGCCCTACCCGAAGCATGGCGTGCCCGCGACGAATGCCCGGCACCCATGCGGAGCCCTTGTATGAGCTTAATCATTCGAATCAGCACGCCATGTGCGTTGAAACTCTGTACGTACTATTGGAATAATACAAAACACTGCTCCGCATGCACCTGGAAGCGCTCGTTCCAGAAAAAAAATGTGGTCCGGACAAAAAGTGATTTCTTCCTGGCGAAAAACAGCCCTGACCATCTCATTGACCTCCTGATGAAAGCCATGTGATTTGTCGGGGACACATTATTCCGCAGTGAGTAGCGCCAGTCATGCATCCTTGAGACCAAAAAAAACTGCTTTGGTCACCTTCTTCCACTGTTTCATGGCCCGTCGTATGATACCGAATATATATCCTTGCGTATGCGACATTTGAGTTGCGCTACGTATACAAGCGGGCCATTCTTCGTGGGAAGGCTGCAGCCGAAATTGCGAGCGATATGCTTGAAAACAGTTCGTACAATAATCTTATTAGATCGCGGTCTGTACGAGCTGTGAATGCTGCTTTTTTCAGGGTCCTGCGTTCATTCGCAGAACCCGCCTCCGCCGCACGTACGTGTCTTGTTATTTAGGATCCCACTTGCGCGCTCATATTTTATGATTCCCGTCCATTTCTCCAGTAAAAAATCCGAAAATCTCCTCCTCAGGAAAAGTATTATTATTTCCTACTTGCCTGTGTACATAAATACCTGCGTATTTAACTACCCATCCATGTACATATCGACCAAAAACACCCCGAAGTGCGATGTTTCAGTCAGCCCCCTAGAGACAGCTTGCAGCAAGCCACGACGTATGATTAATCACCAGTGCACGCGCGCGGGTGGCCTCTACAGCCCTAGACGACAGCTATGCCAGCAAGCAAGCAAGCACGATACCACATGCGCGCCATGGTGCGGCCTGAATAGCTCCTGAGCATAGCACTGCGCACGGACACATCCCGTACCGCAAAGCGCTCCGTAACGCCCCGATGCTGTACTCACTACGTAAGAATTCGTCAGTTGTTTCGACCGTGTTTCCTCTCTCTTACGTACGTACCAGGTAGCCCCCAAAGCCGAAAAGGGCTTAATATGGTGCGCCCGCCCCTCTAATTGCATCCCGCGCTGTCCTCAGTGATATAGCTACTACGAGTACACATCGCTGTTCCAAATAGAAGAACGTTATCGATCAAATATAATATGCAATTTCCTTACGTTTCGGAAACAGCGTGCCGTATAATATTATAATGCCATACATACTGTGAGTAAATGGCAATTGAGTCCTCGCTAAATCTACGACAACGCTAACACAGATAGACAGCGTAGGTGTTGCCTCACAGAGAAGAATACTCAATACTACTGTCAGCCATGAAAAACAGTGTTAAAACCCCAAACGTTTTCTTGTTCTTTTGGGATGGGAGAAGCGACTTTTTCCTTCTATTTTCTTCTCACCCCATTCCACACATTTTACAAACACTAAAAAAACAAAACACCAATCTCGCGATGACCTGTCGGGGCGCTGTCCCTGCTTACCCGTACGAATATAACTAACCAGACAATAAAAATACACCAGGTGAGCTGGCTATCAGAAGAACGGGCAACGGGCAGCCTTTCGACGGACGCCGAAAACAGCCAGCACAAGAACATTCATCGGTGAACACCATCATGGTATACGCACAAGTTTCTTACAAAACAGGTACCCCCAATCCAGGCCCAGCCCACCCCCACCTCTCCCCCCTCCTCCTTCCCCCCCCCCCCCCCCCCGCCAACTTCCCACGTGGCGACTCTAAAGATGTATATAGAAGTTAGCTAGCATATTTAGGTGATAGCAAGCTGCTGCTGTAGGGCGGAGAGGGGAACAGAAAGACCAATCTACCAGTAGTTCGTTCTTCTTTTTTTTTTGAAGGAAAAAAAAAAAGTGTCACCAGAAAAAACAGCCCCCCCCTTCCAGAAGCCCGAAGGAAAAGCGCAGAAAAAAAGGAAGAAAACAAAAAAAAACGTACACATAAAAATTCGATAGACGGGACAAAAAAGGTCACAGCTACTTTAACTCCGGCGAAAACGGCGGCGCAGGCGGTATAATATATATCTAAAAAAAGGTCACAGCTCCCACCAACGCTCCTCATGATAATATCGCCCACTCCTGCGAAACTGCGAAACTCGAGCAGCTATAAAGCCCTTCTTTTTTCAGACTCCGAGAAGCAAAAATCACCTTTCAAAAGCCGACAAGCAAAAATCATTTTTCAAAAAGCCAAGCCCCTCCCTCCACGGTTGCATTACCACCAAAAACAACAAACGACAACGGTCCGATCCAATCCGAAGGCCTTGCTGAAAGCCGCACACGAAACAATTCAAACCGCCGCGAGACGGTCAAAAAGCGGCGCGGGCTGAACGTACTAAGCACACAAACAAAAAAACAAAACACAAAAAACAGACGTTTTTTTGGGGGGTGGGGGGGGGTGGGGTGGGGTGTACACATACCGTGCACGGCCGTAGTCGTAGAACCATAGACCCTCGCACCCCTACAATGCCAGGACGGAGCACGTTGGATGGGCGGAGGGCGGAGGCCTACACAGGGGTAATGAAGGGCGGCACTCCCGGGAAGAGGAAGGGGTTTCCACTCTAATGACGATGACGCAAAAGCGATATCGTAGTAGCCCCCTACCCCTACCCCCCC
>MEHQ01004557.1:46924-113285 GCA_008828725.1 Saccharina japonica | reverse complement strand
ACCCCCCCCCCAGCCCCCCCCCCCCCCCCCCACCCCCCCCCCCCCCCGCCGCCCCCGGTCTCCTCCGGTCACTACATGCTCTCCCCGCCCTGCAGCTCTCGCTGTATGTAAGTCAAGGGCGCGCATTAATCATTACCCACGGTTGCGGGCACATTCCTTCTCAAAAGAGTCTACGAGGTGACCGCAATTTCGCAATCGTCCTACGGTCACTCACTGCCGCGAGCCGCGCTACATAAGTATAGGGAATACCTCTCTCTCGTCTCTCTCTCCTTGTTCCTTAACACCTCTCCAAAAAAACGCCATAAAACTAACAAAAAAAAAAACGCTCCAACGAACGTTCTGAAGAACGTTCCGAACGGACACACACGTACTGTAGTATACAAAGCCGAGCAACGCCGTTTTTTTTGGTTTTCGCTGTGGCCACTTAACAAGGCTCACAACCCCCCATAAAAGAAAACAGCAGAACAATCACAGACGCCATTTCCCTGAACACATCACTATACATAGATGAAAAGCGAAAGGATGGGAGAGACGGGGAGGGGTAGGATGGGGAATGGAACAAGGGGGGAGAGGGAGGGGGGGGATACAGACAACACAGAAGTACACTACGCGTATGAGCTCATCACGAAATGTGACCACGACTCGAATAGGTTCCACAACAAAAAGAAAAGGAAAAGAAAAATGTACGGACGGGACGCACAGACGAACGGCCGAACAAACGCACGAAAACACGGCGAAAGAAGAACGAGCGAACGAACCAACAAGAGTCTAAAACAGAAAATGCATCCGTTCAAGTAAGGGAAAAGCCGATAAAGCGTGCAAAACCCCTCGAACCCTTCTATGGCGGCATACAACGACGACGACGCAAAACCGATGCCAACAGCCACACACCCACTCTTTCATGTTTTGCTCTCGCAAAGCTTTTGTTCCAGCTGCTACTATATTTCCCAAGCGTCCTTCCCTTATCGCTCTCCTTTGTTCCGCCACCAAACACAACGCGAAAACCCACCACAGAGACACATACCATACGCCGGACAAGTATTTCCAGCACAAGACGTGGCTCTGGCAAACAAACACACACAAACGCAGGTCCCCCTTTTTTTTCGACAAAAAACGGCTCGAGTCTATCTCTCTCCTTCCCGCATTTCTCACCCCCTTTTCCTCTTTTTTCGAGCGACATATACCAACACAACAAACGAAATTAGCGCCAAACACACTACACATATCTCGATCCCGCCCCATGCTGGCAGGCAAGCAGGCAGATAAAGCTGAGCCAGCAGAGCAAGCGCCTCCAAGTACCCAAACCAAGCGAGCACGCACGAAGCCCGCCGCCCACTCACCCCCACGGCCTAACTAAACAAACCGAAGGAGGGCAAGTTAATAAGGGCGTTGGCTAAGGGCCAGGGGGGTGGGGGAGCGAGACGGCAATGTGTGCGCTCATGACGGATGATGCTCATGATATCGGGCAGCGAAGGGATTAAAACCCCAGGCTGCTGCAAAACGAAACAAGGCACAGCAATCAGTCAACCAATCAAGGAAGAAAGAAAACATGGCGAAGGGAGGGGGGGGGGGGGGGGGGCGACGACGCTCGCATCCCCAAACAATAACCCGGACCGAGACATCGAAAGGACCCGGGACACCATGAAAAACAGTTCCATACCATATCGTACCATACCATACCATACACAGACAGACGGGGACGACGGCCGACACGAATTTTTTACCCAAACAAAAAACCCCACACACCCCATCGCCGGAAAAAAGCCAAAAGCGTATAGAAAACCAGAATCAAGGTCGTGCGTAGCTGTGTTTGCGCCAAGTGCGGCATAAAACGCCCACCGCCTGCGGCATCCATCCAGTCATCCATCCAAACAACAAAAAAGGAGCGGGGAATGGAGCAAGCGGATGGGAGTTGGGGCACAGCCAGAAATGAACGGGCAGTCTCCCCCCCCCCTCCTTCTCCCCTCTTCATCGAACATGCCTCTCAAGCTTTTCGCCGCATCCCCGTCACTTGCTGCTTGCAAGTCGAAGAAAAATCCCAAATAATCAAAAAAGGCACACAGAAATAAACAAAGAAAACAACAAAACACAAAAAAAACGAAAATTACGAAAAAAAACGAAAAAAAAACATTTTTTCGTTCTTCGTTTTCGTTTCCGTGTGAAAGAAATGCCCAATTTTTGACCCCAACCCGCCCCCTCCCGACCCACCCACCCCCGGCCGTTAAATGTCATACTGGTATCATATACGGAGGGGGGGGGGGAGGGAACCCGAGCTCAATCAATGTGAGCAGCAACTCAACACCCATCACCACCACCATCACCACCATCAAGAAAAAAGAAAATAAAGCACCCACACCGACCCACCCACCAATATGAAAAAGACAACAACAACCATGGGACAGAGCCCGCCAAGAATCTGACGGAAGAAATAAGAACGAACGCACGCACGACAAAAAAAAGAAGATATATGAAATAAAATAAAATAGAAGGGACAACAACAAAAAACAAAACGAAAAAAAAACAAGAAAAAAGCAAAAAGCAAAAAAAAAAAAATCAAACGAAAAACAACAGAAACGAAACGCAATCGAAAACAAAACGAAACGAGACGAAGAAACAAAAAAAAAGAAACACCATGTACTGCACGAACGGGCACGGCGCGAACCGAACTGCATAGTACCGTTTATTCTTGTTTTATCATACAGTTACACGAAAAGTACGTCACCCATAACGGGCTTTCATTTGTTTGTCACCCCCTGCCCCCCCCCCACCCCACCCCACCCCCCTCCCCCCACGAAGTCCGACGAAGTCGAGAGCGATAACAAGAGCCGCCTGAGCGCAACCACCGCATAATTCCTCCCTTTTATAACCTACCCTCGCTTGTTCGAACTGAAACAAAAATTCCAAACTTTACCCCCCCCCCCCCCCCCGGCTCCCCCCTCCCTGCCCACTTCAACAAGAAACGGGCAAAAAAACAACCGAAACCTACAAATCTGGTTTCCTTTCCTCTTTTTTCTCATGTCCGAAAATCTCGAACATTTTGTCACGACGAATTCTTCTACGCCGCGCCCCCTGAACGCCAAGGAGTAAGCCAGTAAGCACCACACCACATACAGAGAAGGGTCAGAAGAGCCGGCAAGGTCAGCCAACACCTTCCCCTCCCCTCTCCTCTCCGACCCACACCCCCTCCCCACCCCCTCCCTCCCCCCTCCCCTCCCCCCTCCCCATGGTTAACATAATGCTGCCAAGACCGCCTTTCTCCCTTTCCTTGAAACTTAACACCGCAATACTGCTCGGCCCCGTCCCCGCCCCACCGCTCGGCCAATTGATAGGCCACAAACTATTCTGGAAACCCCCAAACCTTTTGAGAGAAATAAATGTTTTTTTTTTCAGTTTCAGAACGAATGGCTGGTTTCTTGGAGGGCGGCCGCGAGCGACGACCCGTCCATGGGGGCCGGGGAAGCCCGGGCACCACCGTGGGGAGGCGAAGAGGGTGGACCCGAGGAGGGCTGTGGCCGACCCGGCGCCGCCGCCGTCGTTTTTCATGCCGTTGGCGCTCGCCATGCCCGGTGCGCCAACCACCCCGCTTCCTCCTCCTCCTCCTCCTTCACCCCCTTCGGCGGACAAGGGTGTCTCACCCTCTAGACCCATGCCGGAGCAGTCCTGCGAGCGCCACGCAACGAAATACGGTGACGTGAGGAAAGGTAAGGTAGGGTAGGGTATAAGGTAAGGTAGGGTGGGGTATAGGATAAGGTAGGGAAGGGAAGGGAAGCGAAGGGTAGGGTAGGGTAGGGTAGGGTAGGGTAGGGTAGGGTAGGGCAGGGCAGGGTAGGGTAGGGTAGGGTAGGGAAGGAGATGATACGACATCGTGATGGGGATGTATAGGAGTGCAGTATTCGTTACAGGTGCGGTAAGACGTACTCGTAATGGAGTTTGGAGTGGAATACACATCACTTGCCTACTGCCCAAAGGCGAGGTAAGGCAGGGTGGGGTATGGTAGGGTAAGTTAGGGTAGGAGATGAGACGACATCGTGATGGGGGTGGTTCAAGCAACTACAGTAGACTCGTGGGCGACGACAACATATCAGAGCTGTTTCCTACAGGTCAGCTCAAGTCGGGGTAAAAAAGGGTGACCCGACCCGACCCGACCCAACCGGTGAGAGTCTCAAAACTTCTTGACCCGACCCGACCCAACCCGACCCGAACCGTGAAAGAGCAATATTAAACATCAACAAAAAAAACAGACAGAACGACAACAAACGGCGCCAATACAAAAAACAACCAAAACGACAAGTGTAAGCATGTACGGCTTGTGAGCACTTACCGGAAGGTCTTCACCGAAGAAGGCGCTGGGCTTGAGGGCCAGGTCGAAGTGCTGAGCCTCGGCCTCCATCCCACCGTTGCGTCTGGGTTCGCCGTCGGCCTTCAGGGGGAAGCTGGGTGGACGGGGCCGGCGCATGGATCGGGACGGGATCGTACACGGAAGCATATGGGATGATAAGATGAAAAGAGACGGGATGGTATAGTATGATATGGTATGGTATGAGGAGAAACGGGATGGTATGGTATGATATGGTATGAGGAGATGAGGAGAGACAGGACGGGATGGCATGGTATGATATGGTATGAGGAGATGAGGAGAGACAGGACGGGATGGTATGGTATGATATGGTACGAGTAGATGAGAAGAGACGGGACGGTATGGTATGATATGGTGTGGTATGGCATGGCATGGCATAGCATGGTATCGTATGGTATAGTATGGTAAGGTATGGTATGGTATGGTATGGTATGGTATGGCATGGCATGGCATGGCATGGCATGGCATGGTATGGTATGGCATGGCATTGTATGGTATGGTACGGTATGATATGGTATGAGGAGATGAGGAGAGACAATATGGTATGGTAGAGGTGTTACTCGACGAGTACCCGTCTTACAAACGGGTACCCGCCAAATTTTGGGGGTAAATTACCCGGGTACTCACGAGTATTTACGGCCATTCAGGGCGGGTACCCGGTTACCCGTTCAACTGCGGGTACTCGTTTTAACAGCCGGGTGGGTACCCGTCTAACAGTACGAGATTGGGTACCAGGCATGTACACAGCGGTAGGGGTGTCCCCAAGTAAGTCGGTGGTTGTTGTGCCAAGAGCAACATGACCGCCTTGTTTGTGGGAAGCCGCCGCCTTAATTCATTACAGGCTATTGAGCGCAATACCCCCAATTTCGACCGCCTTATATCGGTATACTGCCTTTCCTCGGACCTTTTATGGGGCAGGGGGGGGACTTCTACTATCGACAAGTATGTACAGTACGCGACAGGCTGATAACTAAGAATTTGAGACTTTTCAAGATTTTGAGGGGAAAAAAAATAAGAATGCGACCTCTTTGTACGGAAAATAGCGGAGTAACACAGACTCCTACATAATAATTCCAGTCTGGCCAAAAAAAAAAGATTCTCAGCATCTCTCGGGTACTACTTACTGTATACCGCTCGTAGTCAGCAACAGCCAAGCCATAACAACTTTGGCCAAAAATGTCCTGCGAGTATATCATATACCCCGACTCGTGTATATTTTGAAAAAAAAAAAAAAACACAGCTGTGAGATCGAGGATTTGATCGAACCTCACCTTTGCAGGCTGAGTGGGATACTTCGCATCGCGCGAAGTACGGGTTTTGAGGGGAACAAAATCTGACTATATCGTAAAAAGTCACGCCTGCCTCCCCTTTCCCACCTGCCGTCGAAGCTTCCGCCGCCTCCGACATTAGCCTCGCCGCCGCCGCCGCCGCCGAAACCGGCCACAGAGTCCAGGGCGCCGAACGCCGCCCGGACGCTGCCCTGCCTGCCGCCGCCGCCGCTCCCACCGCTGCTGTTCTCGTCGAGGTCATCGCCGCTGCCGACGCCGCCGCCGACACCTCCCCCGCCAGCCCTCAGAGCGTGGGGTCCCTCGGGCGAGCTGACAGCGCTCCCGCCGCGCGAACCCTGCTCGATTTGGTTTCCGTTCCGTTTCGAGCCGCAGAACACCAAACAAACAAAAAAGACAGGGATGGTTTAATGGGGAAAAAAAAAAACTGCTCGTCGGTTTTGTTTTGATTTCTTTCGTTTTGTTTCGTGCCGAAACAAATCAATCGAACGAAAAAAAAAGTGACAAAAGACAAAAGGTAAGAAGAGCGGTATGTGTGGAAGAGCCAAAAAAGACACAAGGGTGTGATCAAAAGCGTCAAGCGTCAAAACGAACGCAGGCCGAGTTAGGGCTTTTGCGTTGAACGGACTTGGCGCTTATATATCCGCAAAAAAAAAAAAAAAACAGACGCAAGTGTCTCTATATCAACACCCTGCTCCTACTAATCCCCTACGAAGGTTCCTTTTCCTACTATTTTCCTTCATCGTCGCTTCAACTTTCCGGCCCAAACTCCTGCTACAGAAGTTCAAGAGATTTTTACCCTCAGCCGCATTTTGAACAAAAGCCGTGGGGTCACAAGTGTCGTCCCCTCTCCCTCGCGGTATACACAATAACTGGCATCATGAATACGTGCCATCAGGTGTTATCGCACAGACAGGCAGCCAGGCATGGGGCAAGATTGCCACCCCTCTCTCTCATGCACTCTCTCGCAAGAACTGGCATTGTACGTGCCATCAGGTTTATCGCACAGACAGGCAGAGGTACGGGGCAAGATTACCTCTCTCTCTCTCTCTCTTTCTCTCTTCTTTATCTCTCTCTCCCTCTCTCTCTCGTCGACTTTTGCATCGCATCAAATTACGTAGCCTCACCTGGCTCCCCACTGCCACGCCAGATCCCACGCTGCCGCCGTTGGCACTCCCTCCGCGGGTCGGCTGACCACCGCCGCCCACCGGTGCACCTTCGGACCGCGTCTGCTGCTGCGTCTGCTGCTGCTGCTGCCCTCCCGTCGCCGCATCGAAACCGCCGACCTGCATTGCCCACCGTGGCGACCACATCTTCATCGGCAACATCCCCGGATGCTGTTGCTGCTGCTGCTGCTGTTGCTGTTGTTGTTGCTGCTGCAGTTTCTGTTGCTGCTGCTGTTGCTGCTGCTGCTTCTTCTCGATGGCGCTCTTCGGCGTCAGCAGCGCGAACTCCGCGCACATCATGGCGGTCATGTCCTCCGTCGACGCAACACCACCGCTGGCGCCGCCGCCGCCACCACCGGGAGCGGAAGACCGGGCCGGCATCCCCCAAGGCCCCGACGCTCCCCCTCCTTCCACTCCGTTGCTGCTCGTCGAGCCCCCACCGCCACCGCCGGTGCTGGAAGGGTAATGCTGCAGGTCGAAGTTCGAGCGGCTGATGCGGAGGTCAGAGGGACGGCCGATTGCGGCGCGGGAAGGCTCACCGACACTACCACCACCACCGCCGCCGCCGCCGGCACCGCCGTGAGAGTCACCACCGCGGCCAGGGATATTCTGGTTCTGGGACACGATCGTCGACCAGTGGGGAGCCTTGCGGCCATCGTACGACGACCTCCGGCCCCCGACGGCCGCCGCCGTCCTGCCGTTGAAGAGATCGTTTCGGTCCCGCATGCCGTCGATGCCGCCGCCGCTGCCGCCGCCGCTGCCGCCGCCGCCGCCGCCAAGACCGAGGCCTAAGCCGCCGCCGACACCGCCGGCCCCCGGGGGCGACAGCGACACGCTGCCGCTCCCAGAGCGGCCTGTGGACGCAAACCTCGACGAAGCAGAATGGGACATGGAGCTTGCGGTCGACGCTAACCCACCGCCACTGCCACCACCACCACCACCGATGCCGCCGCCGCCCTGGCGTCCCCCGTCATCATAGGCAGACTCGAGGAAACGCGAGGTAGGCCTGCTCGTGAGGGAGTGCGAGAGAGAGTGCGAGCTGTCCATGCCTTCCATGTGGGCCAGGTTGCCAACGCTGCCGCCGCGTCCGATGACACCGCGACCTCTGCCGCCGCCGCTAGCCTCGTGCAGGGAGCCCGTGCCCGACCCCGGCGCCGAACCGGCCCCGTTCGGGAATCCCAGGGGCATGCTGCCGCCGCCGGAAGGAGCCGAGGCGAACCCCGAGCCCGCGCCCCCGGCGCTCGAGCTCCTCGCCCAGAACCCCTCGTCCACGTCGTCCCCTCCGTTCAGCCGAAGCGACAGGGTGTGCAGCCCTCCGGTGCTACCGCCTCCGCCTTCTGACACCACACTCGTCGCGCCGCTGTCAGCGAAGCCCGGAGGAGGGGCGTGAGCGAACCCGGCGCTCCCATGGCGACCCCCCGCTCCTCTGCCATCGCGGTGGATGCGCCCCCCGCCCGGCGAGGTGCAAGCAGAGGAAGAGTGGGACCCTGCCGAGAAGCAAGGGGAGGATGGCTGGGACAGAATGCGGGGGCTGGCACCACCGGCAGCCGCTTCGGACTGCAACGCCCTGCTGGTTCAGGATTAAAACCGTGGGGAAACAAAGGGGGGGGGGGGGGGTACTCATTTGTTGCTTGCCTTAAGTCATTTGACCATTGACCACGTATCCCTTTCGAGACGGAGCGGGGGGGGGAGGGGTGTGTGTGAAGGATGTACCATACCTGGTAGGGTTTATGGCAGAGGTGGCATTTTTGCAAACGCTGAAGAGATACGTTATGAGTGCGTGGAACGAGAGGGAATGCGTGCAGTAGTAGTAGCAGTAGTAGTAGCAGTAGTAACAATAGCAGGAGCAGCAGTAGTAGTGGGTAGTAATAAGCTGCAAGTATCGAATGCCAGCCAGTAGTATGAACAGCAGTAGCAGAGACAGCAGTAGCACCACCACCCACCACACCACCACCAACTGAAGTAGACCGGAGACACCGTGGCAAACCCAACCCAACCCCGACATTGGACGAGGACAGCAGAAGCAGTGCTAAAACGCTCACCGCATGCGGTCCTCCAGAGGCGAGGAGCCTTCAATCCTTCAACGGTGACTCCGCCCCACCAAAACGGCCCTGCGCGTGACGGAATGCGCCGACAAGCGACCGACTCTCGCTGCATCCGGGTGCGTGTGGCGGTGAGTAGTTCATCAGCGAGCTTCGAGCCGTCTTGAAAAAGGCGTGTGGCCACAGCAGGGCAACGTTTTAGGCAGGTAACGGGGAGAGGCGTGTGGGGGAGGTCATGGTAAAAGCAATTAAAAAAAAAACGTAAACGAGTGAGGAGGGAGGGGGGTATTCATTTCATGCATGGCCGTGGTTCGTATGACCATAGTGGGGGGGGCGGGGGAGGGGGCGGTGACTTCATTTTCATGCATGGCCGTGGTCGTACGACCATATAGACCCTCGCATCCCTACTACAATATGGGAGGAGGATAAGACAGTAGGGGGGGTGATGGGATGGGAACGGGATATGTACATATATATGGTAACGGCGGGCGTATTGAGTGGAGCGTTTGAGTCAGATATACACCAGGGGGAGGGGGGGGTCAGAGGAGGCAGGAAACAAAAAAACGAGGGAAAAGGTTGAGGGGGGGGGGCGGGGGGAGGGTGAGACGGTACGGTACGGGACTCGATGGCATGGCATGGCATGGCATGGCAACTACCAGGGTATGGGATACGGGATTTTATGTTTTGATAAATTTGGGGTATTGGACTGCATGGTATGGTATGGCATGACATGGGATAGGGTGAGGCGTGACGTGACGGGGTGGGAGGAGGCGGGCGACGGGATGGGACGGGATCGAGGAGCAAAGTTAAGACGAAGAGGTCAACTGCTGTTGCGCGAGGAGCGAGGGGGCCATAATTTGAAGGCGTGTTTGTTCCGTCTATTCCGTCCGTCGGCGCAACATCGCTGAAAAAAATAGATAGAAATACATCCGAATCCCAAGAACAAACAGTTTCATGAAACACAAGAAGCTCAAAAAGCGAAAGCCAGCCAAAGAAGAGCCAAAAACACTCAACAAAAAAATGCTTACGTGGGGAAAGAAAAAAAAATCTTGAAAAAAGCAGACAGCAGCAGCAGCAGTAGTATTTACACCGCTTGGAAAAAAGTTAAAAAGAGGCCAAACTCTCGCCAATTTGACATCACGCTATGAAACGTAGTAAATCAGCACATGCACACAACGATACAGCTATTTTATATATATGTACGGGTACTACTACTGCTGTTCAGGAACGCAACAAAGAGCAACCTCCTGTACGATACATTTGTACGGTATCATACACCTGAAACGATGGACAGGACAACACTTATGCAAGTCTTATCTCTGTGATCTATTTATCATGTGAAAAAAAAAAAAAACTAGAAATAATAGTTCAGCCGCGGTGTGGGTGTGGGTGTGGGGGGATCAATCTCGTCCAGCCGGGGGGAGGGCTGGGCGACTCTTGGACGGAGAAACGGATTATAAAAAAAAACTCGACCGACCAGCCGAGCAGGTGCACAACCGAAACGTAGAACGTGGAACAAAGTTAACAGTACAACCGCTGCTGCTGTACGACAACAACAAAATGTGGTGACAGAATCGGGGTACTACACACATATCAATATATACCAGGTATACGTATACCAGGTATATGATATGTACGCAAGACGTTCTACAGCACGTTCGGCAGGGATTGCATGCGATCGAACTTGTCGGCCCCTCTCTACGTATGTTGTGCTCTCCAAGTCGGCATCGGCCGCTGCTACTGCCGCCTGTGCCGGTACCACGGCTGCGGCTGCTGCTGCTGTTGTTGCTGCGTGACTACGTACACATAAAGTATAATAACCTGGTACTGGTATGCAATAAAAGCAAGCAATAAAAAGCGATGCTACTGCCCCTTGTCTATGTACCCCAAATGCGGGTGTATCATACGCACCAGGTATTTTACACTCTTGTTAATGGACTAATATACTGTATACGACATGGAGGTTGTTGTGCATTGCACGGGACACTACTCTGTCCTACACCAGTACGTACCGCCTGAATCGCTTTGGAGAAAAAAAAAAAAAAGTAATGGAGGTCACGAACATGTAATGGAGGTCACAACAGAACTAACGCCAACCAAACGGAACGTGCGTAAAAACTAAACACGGGAGAAAAAAACGATGCAGCGGCGGTTCCGAGTGCAATTCCATAAAACAACAACCCCCCAAGCCTCTTCGTAAACGTAACCTGTTCAGTTGTATAGAGTGAAGTAGTATGTGCCAGATATGTCCTACCAGGTACACATATAAAGCGCGTTGCTGCCATTCCACTACCACTGTTACCGCTGGTGCTGCACCTCGTTGCCCCAAGCAGTAACCGCCCCAACCCCCGACCCCGCCCTAGACATCACCAGCAACGCCAACATACGTACGTAGCAGTTGTAATACTATGCCACACGTATCACATGATATGGTACTACACACAATCGCGCGCTGCTGGCATTCCGCTGTACATACACGTATACCGTTGCAGCTGCTTACAACAGCAGCTGCCACTGCAAAGCAGCAACCGCCATAGTTGTCCCCAGCCACCACCCCCGCCACCACCACCACCACCACCACAAGGCGCACAACCAACACCAACACCGCCACCACAAGGGTGCCTTTACCGCCATTCTGAGTTATTATCTAGGAAAAATAATAGAAATCGGGGAGTTGGTTATTAGTTATTATGGCCCGCGTGTGGTTCTCAGTCAAGGGATATTTCGAAAAACGCCGAAAAAAAATACTTTAGACACCACCCCTAAAACACCAAAACCAAACCCCGCCCCGACCCTTACAAGAAAGTGTCTCGAAAAAAATCAGGCGTGTTTTTGTTTTTTGAAGAATTGGCCGACCACACTAAAAGGCGTACGTATAATTAAAAAAATTCTAGAAAAAGACTTGTAACAAAATATTCCCCGATCTCCATACGTTTATCCTACATAATATTTTCAGTGCCGCGGAAAATGAAGAGGTTAGGCTACAGTACTGACTACCTACTGACAAAAAAAAGGCGCACCTGAATGGAACATTCCCGCTGGGCGGCCCTTCCTCCGGAACCGGACGGTGGTAATCCTCCACCATCATCGCAGCAGCAGACCCCGCCGAGCCGGAACGCCTCCACTCAGCCCGCTCGTGCCCCACGCCGACGCCGACACCGGCCCCGCCGACACCGTTGCCGCTGCCCAGGCTGCTGCTGCCCAGGCTTCCGCCAAGGCCGCTGGCGGACGCGGGCCGGCCCGTGAAAGTCGGCGACGACCTGCCCTGCTGGTGCTGCAGCCTGAGCTTGGTCATCTCCTTCAGCTCCTCTACGGATAGCCCGTGGCCCAACAGTCTCGGCCCGCCACCGCCGCTGCCGGAGTCACCCCCGCCCGGACCCCCACCTCCTCCTCCGCCCCCGCCGCCGCCGCCGCCGCTGCCACCACCTTGGCTGGAGCTGGGGCCGAGGCTGAGACCCAGACCGAGCCCAAGACCGGGACTGTAGAGAGGCGAGAGAGCAGAGGAGCGGAGGGCCGGCGGCGTCCAACGTGGAGAGTTGGGGTGTGAGCGTGATGTGTAACGGTCGGTCGGCTGATCGGACGGGTCGGTTAAACCCAGTACCAGTACCGTACGTATTTACGGGGGGCCGTAGTAATCAGGACCCATCGCATACACAAAAAAAAACTATATACGTTCATAATACAGTATTGTTATTAACCTCGTACAGGACTGGAGTCCCGTTTTGGGGACAACTTACTTAGAATTAGAGTGGTTTGTCCCCAAAACGGGACTGCAGTTCTAAAAGGGTTAAGCATATTTGGTCCTGGATTACTAGAGCATGTCCCCCCGTATGAACACAATGGTAACGATTTTATACCCACGTTTGTGTTGAGGGTACGAAATTTACTTGGAAAATGAGTCTGTGCGGGGTACTGGCTGTTTTTGCAGCAATTAAAGGGGCTCTGAGAGCCTGGCTGGGCAGACGTCGGGTACATGTGACGTTAATGTATGCACGATCGAACGTATCGTAGGTGTATTAATGTCATGTCGCACATTCCCAGAAGGTGTAAGTATAAGTATAGGTAGAAGGTTTCCCTTCAGGATTGTGGCTTTACTTAAAAATACGGAGGGGGGGGGTCTCAAAAGCAATTAAAAAAAAAAAAAAAAACTCAGCAGGCGTTTGTTCCCCGCACCAGTTACTCACGTACTCGTACGTAAGCCGCCGGGCGAAAACGCTAGAGCACGAGAAACTCTTGTAAAGCTAAAAGAAAAGAGAAGTACGTACATATGATAGCCACCTGGCAAGTAACCGGCCAAGTTAACACCGATCAGCCCTAGTCACGAGTTTACAGTTAGTTCCATATGCCCTGGAACATTTCGTCATATGCCTGTCGTGAACGATACTCGTCGTTGTGTTGAGTTCTTTTTGAATCCATCCACGAAACGGGGACAACTTCCTGCAATTGCAATTACATTTTTGTTCCACATTTCAAGTAGTAATATACTCGTACGTATTATATATATACCTTGGTCTTCAATTTGGCAAGAAATTCGGGAAAAAAACTCAACCCTTTCCCGTTTCCACTAATAATAGTAAAATACAGAACGAGTACACAATCCGACGGCATACTCATGACTCATGACTTATTTTCAGTACAGCGAGAAATTATGCACAACTATGTACAGTGTACAGTACGTACATACAAGGCACACGTCACAATGGCCACGACATTTTGTGGTTCGTACATATACACAGCCGGAATGTTTTTACCAAATAATTTCCACTGCTGTTCTCTACCACATAATAACACGTGCCAGGTATTGACCAGGTACACAAAAACATTTCCTGAGTCCTTCATATATGAGCCGTGCAAGGACCAGACGCACTTTTTTGTTGCTGTATGTTTTCATGCTCTCCTCCTCCTCCTCGGCCGGCCGCGGGTCTATTCTAGCGTTTCCGGTGGCCGGGCGAGAAAGAGGATTCATCCGTAGACTTAAGGCGCGTGTGTGGGCCCCGGTCTAGCTGGCGCTAATTCAAGGGAGTACGTTCCGCCTCGCCGATGAGCCTCGCAGGCTCATCTAAGACCCACATTTCCAGACTTTTCTGGCTGCTGTTGCTGCTGCTGTGTAATTATCTCTTTTTATCGCATAAAAGGTATTTTAAGCTCACAAGCTCCGCATTTCCAGGCTTTTCTGGCTGCTGCTGCTGCTGCTGCTCCTGCTGCTGTGTGATATCTCTTTTTCATCGCATATTCGGTATTTTTAAGCTCACAATCTCTCGCTACTTTGTTGCGGCCACGATCAAACAACAGCAGTCCCACACCAGGCGTTTTCCCTTTTTGACAGCTATGGACGGTGCTTCTGTGGTGTGTGCGCGTGTGTGCCATGCCTGGCTTCGTCCAAGTAGTAAATAGGAAACGAACACGTTCTCAAGGGCGGTGCCACTTCACAATTTTCGCTGTGGGAAATCAACAGATGATGCGCAGGGGGGCCGGCCGAGACGCCATAAAAAAAAAAAAAAACACACGTCCTCGGAATTTCAAAAGCAAAAACGTAGCCACAGCAGCCGTTACATACACACCGCAACAACAGCAGCGGTTCAAAAGCAGTAAAACAGCAGCACCCGCCCTTCAAAACCCTGGCCGTTGGGGCAGCCACCATGTTTTTTTTCCCTCGTGTTTTGTGAGTGTTCGTACGGTATCATAAGCGTTCCTTCCACCAGGAGATAGATAGATGCGAGTATGACCACCTTCAATATCCACGTGCAACGTGAAAATCAATCAAACAACTTCGTCGAATCTCGTCCTGCTGTGTATACGAACTATATCATATTATTTGTATGCGCGGAGGAAATACAGTAGTAGGAACGCCTCGTGATGTTTCCCCTTTTTTCAACTTTGCGACACCCCTTCAAGTTTCTACCCCACTAAGTCCCGACAGGGAACCAACCGCATAATACATGGGGAAAACATGCTGCTGCTACTGCTGTTGTTGGTGTCTTCAAATTTAACTGTTAATTCCACCCAACGGCATCAGTACACCCAGTCTCCGTCCTGATGCATCCTTTTGCAGGGGACCTTACAGTAAATAGGACAAAAAAAAATGTTATTCATAGTAAAAAAAGGTAAATATATAGACTTGAGTGTGCACCGTAGGTCCCCTATTTACTATGGTCCACCGTATAAGACAAGTAGACGAAAAACAAAAAAGGATGTGGTCACAGACTACTGCTGTTGTGAGACAGACAACACCCAAAATAATCGCAACTGGAGCAAGGCAAGCACAATGAAATACCGACAACCGAGATACCAGGACCTAAAATAAAAGACAGCAAGTAAACACTCAAAAGGATGTTCCGAAATGACACAAAAATACAACTGACGCGAGTCCATAAAAGAACGTACGTAACAAGAACACGCACGTGCTGAGGTGGGGCAGGATGACTACTGCTGCACGGACGAAACAACACTTCTGATATACATACAGAAATACTCGGGGTGTGTATGATAACATGACAGCATTCTATTTCGCCGTTTTTCTAATTTTTTTCGTTTTTGCCCGCCCTTTGATCCCCCCCTTTTGATGCAAATGCTTTCATCTTCTGATGTAAATACAAACAAGGCACCACCGGCTCACCCGCCAGACAAAAACAGCACGCAGCACGAAAAACTGAAAACACCTGCTGGTAAATAATTTTATGCACGAGTACAAATGCGTCGCGTTGTTGCTGTTACTGCTTTCTGTTGTCTTTTCGTCTTCTCGGCACCAAAAAGGGACAACAGTTCAAGCGGTGGCCAGCCAAAGGGTTAGAAGTACGCATCCCTGATATAATTTGTACCAGGATGACTGACTTTCGTAATAGACCATCGACCACCAGAGGTTTTCGTATGATAAAGAAGCGTCACATCAGCCGTCGACGCCGAAGCAACCAAATCTATACAGTACAGGACACCTAATAAGAAACAGGAAATCTGATCCAGGCTGGATTTCATATTTGAGAGAGGGTGCTTTCTACACTAATTTCAAGATATCGACTCCCGAATTTCACATTTCCCTCTAAAATACCAGCCTGGCTTTCTTATTAGGTGTCCTGTACTGTATATAGTGCCGCTTGCCCGGCATACGTAGAGCCTGTGGACCGCTTGGCACAGATCAGATGTGACTCACCTATAGAGCTGCGGGTCCCCGAAGGATTTCACGACTAATAACCAATCGGCAGGTGCCACTAACCACCTTACTGGGTTTAGTCGGACACAGTCGTCAAGTCTGTATTGGCGAAGCCAGGTGATGGACCGCCGACTTGCCGTATTTCTCTGTACCAGATCGTGATTATAGTAAGCAACTCTCCGGGATATAATAAACAAAAAGTCAACTTTGACAGGAGAACGCAAGGATATAATAATATCCAGCTTTTTCAAAACAAACATCTTTTCGGTTTCACCATCTTTCGTGGAACTGAAAAACAAAAAACAAAAAAAGTGGCGGAAAACCACGCATGGCGGATGGTGGGTGACTGATGGGAGGGTATGCAAGTGACAAAAAGCTTGGTAAACCTCTTCAAAGGGCGTGCGATGTGATCTACAAGAGTACCTCTGGTATGTACCTGGTATACTTTCTCGACGGTATATATCGCCCAAATAATACAGACGTCACATATTCATAGAACACACTTCATCAACTGCTGACGTGTCTTGATTGTATGCCATCACCACGGAGCGCTCCCGAAGCTGATCGACCGGTATTCACGTGTCCACATCCAGCAACACGCTCCAACAAAAATATATATATAAAAAGGATGTTATACGTAAGATATACCTGGTATACAAACACCCGCAACTGCTGACGTACAAGTGGCACATATCGTATCGTGTTCACGCTGCTTGCTCGTAGAGCTCATCAGCAACACAGCATGGGCAAACTGAATTCACAGCTGACGTGTTTTTTTTTTCCTTGCAACAACAGCAAAAAGCAGCACCAAAAACAAATGTGACGCCATTCTAATCCACGAAGGCGCCCATGTATATACATGTATCAACACTACGTAAACCACAAAAGTTAATTCGTGAATTACATTCATTCGTGAATTACGTGTTTCAAGGCGCGAAAGTTGTTCCTCGTTTTCTCTCTTTGCAGAGTGTCTGGGCACCGCAGATTTTTTTCCACTCGTAATATTCGGGGGTCTTGCTCTCTGGTACTTGAGGGATTTAGGTTCTTGCGACGTACGTAGTCTTAACTCTGCCTGTTGTTGTCTACAATAAATACGTATAATACTTGAGAGAGATGCGAGTCGATAAAACTTGAGACACCAACTACTCCTGTACATCCATGTTAGTCGGACGAACAGTTAAATCGTTTCGCAGAGGTGCCGACCATTCGACTTATTGGCGTACGAAGGACTGCTGAATGCGAGATACAAAATATGCTGTAGGGCGGGTCTTCGGCTGGGAGAGGGGCCCATTTTGATCGCCTTCGCTCGCCTGACCTACAAATAAATCGGCAAAAGTCGGCTGACCATCAGCTGGCTTCACCAGCCAACTTGTCGACTTAAGTCGGATAATTGGCTTACAACCCATTCAGAACTGAAAAATGTATCCTACACTAATTCCCAAGTAGTTCGTCCTCAAGTACGTGGGACCAGTTATTAAGGGCTTAACGGCACAGGACGATAAAATAATACCTGGTAGTAATAAAATCCTGCCGCCTCGCAGGGCTCTAAGAATACTTCTTGTCATCAATATGTACATCAATCATCTATTAAGACAGCAGCGTCGACGAGCTTTCTTTGGGCCAAAATTCTTACGCGGTCGGATCGGTCGCCGATCGAAAAAGGGCGATTTCCACCGATCCGAGACCACACCGGGCTTTTCTTGACGCAGTCGAAAAAAGAAGAGCCTTTTCGATCAAGGCTTTTTGTGACGGTATATTATGCGCGGATCGGATTGCTCGTATCAAAAAAACTATATATCGAAGCCCAGCGCCTCTTCTCGCCTCCCCACGAAACACATGCATCACGCCACACAGCAGCATCAGAGCCTACCAATACAACAGCTCCGATGCTGGCTGGACTGCTCAAGGATGATCCGATGCTGGCTAGACTGTTACTTCGTACTGCTGTTGCTGCTCACGGCAAGGAGTCAGCGTGTGGCAAAATGCGGTTCTTCGCGCTCGCCAGCAGTGCGTACCGACAACCGATGTCGATGCTGATGGCAGCAGTGCGTGCGTGCTATCGGCTATCGAGGACCATTTTTTTTTTGCCAACACAGCTGCTGTTGCTGCTGCTGATGGTGCTGCGCTCGACAATGGGTCGGATGAGGACCTCCCCGCGCGCGTGACACGAAGGCTTTGCTCGCGCGAACGGCGCAACAAAAAGCATGTACATTCATGTTATACGTGTGCTTCATTCGCATTCAGCACAGAAGCTCAAAAGGGTGCTGCACACCTATAGACCTTCAATTTACGAGGGGACCTTTATAGTAAATAGGACCAAGTATTGTTCGTGAAATTGTGAAATTAGTAAAATATACCAGGTATAGGTTAGTATGTGTACCGCAGGTCCTCTATTTACTATGGTCCCTCGTAACATTGTTAATTGTTAATTCATAGTATTTACGAGCAATAGATTGATACTTCCAAGTAGTACTACAACAGTAGTAGTACCCAAGAGCAGAACACGGCGAGAATTTTTCGACTGAATTTCTCCTGGCTCCTGGCTTTCGTACTCCCTCGTAACAAAACACCCCCCAAAAAAACACAAAAAGACTACGTACAAACTCGATCCTTCCAATCCGGCTGGCGAAAAGGAAGGCATCCAGCAGACCCATCCTGCCGACTAAGCAACAGTTAGTGGATCGGAAATTGAACTTGCGATCCTTGCAATCCGACTGCCTAAGAACTGGTCTCACGTCGTCTATATGTACACGTATTATATGTACAACATACCAGGTATATACCTGGTACCAGGGATCAAATATATCCCGAGGCTCAGTTTGGAGTTCGAGGGGGTCAAGTTCCCGGGGCGGGATCAGGGGTCAAGGGGGAAATGATTGCTTTTGGAGCGTGAGCAAATAAATAAAACTACGACACTGGCTGCCGAACGGGTTGAAAGTTGAAACTACATACCTGGTACATTATACAAAACGAACACTTCATTTTGTAGAGCTGCGAGTCGGCGGGATTGCACGACTTGACGACGACTTGATAACTAATCGGTACAGGTGCGGTTATATCAGCCCAACCAACTGACTTTTAGTCGGCTAAGTCGGCCGGCGAAGCCAGCTGATGGCCAGCCGACTAGCTGACTGTTGCCTACTAAAAGTCAAACGAGCCAAATCAGCCCCCTTTCCGGCCGAGGGGGTGTCCCCCGACCCAAGAGTAAAAAATACATCCCGCATTCAACAATCCCTCCATTCAAATGCGTATGGAAACCCGTTGAGCCTGATAGTCGGCATCTCCGGGAAGCAACACTGACTATTTTTACGGGGGGCCACATAGTAAATAGCTGGTAAAAAGATAATAGGACTTGCGGCAGACACAAGAACCTATTCACCGATTTTTACTTCGTAATAATAGTTGGTCCCTGTACCACGTAATAGTCAAGACTATCGTGACTCACAATATAGTCGTGTCGACTTAAATCTCTTTCTGATTTCCTATATGTATGTTCCCGAGGCCTCGGGGGATATTCCACGGTCAATCTAATGCGAGGGTTGGAAAAACAACTAATATACATATATACGATGGACACTTGCTGCCGAACCAGCTGTAACCAAAGATGGGGAGTGACGGCATTTTGGGTGGTGACGTGACCGCAAATGGACAATCACGTGACGTGACGGCAAGTGACGGCAAAATCCGGGGACACGAACGAAATGTCCCCGTTTTCTTCAAAAAAGCCTTACAATAAAATTGAAAAGTGCTATTTTTTTAACAAATTTTACAACCTCATGATGTTTTTTCCGAATTTGTTTTTCGATTATTTTCGATTTTTTTGTTGTCTTGTGCATCGTTGGTGTGCGTAGGTGAAAAGTAGGACCGAAATGACAAAATGGACGCAGGACGTGATGTGGCGTTTGACACATAGAAATAGTATCCAAGGGGTTTCCAGAGAGATGTGGTGGTATTTTTTTCGGGAGGGGATAGGAGTTAGCGGGATCGTGACGGCAAAAACCGGTGACGTGACCGACGTGACGTGGTGACGGCGCGTACCGGGAGACGTCATTCCCCATCTTAGGCTGTAACAACTGCGTACAGAGTACTATTTATAAGATGACACAACAGCAGTAGTGGGGGTCCCCCAATAAGACGGTCTGAATAAGGTGGTATCCCGATATAAGGCGGTCAGAATTGCTTGGCGCGACTAGGGAATTGCACTTTTAACCTGGAATGAGTAAGGCGGCTTCCCTCTATAAGGCGGTCATATTGCTCTGGCATACCACCGCCTTATTGGGGGACCCCTGCTGTAATCATAAAAGGAAATGATCCTTGGCAATATGAGCAAGCAAAAAAAAAAAAAAGAGGCACTTCCAAACAACTGCCGAACCGGTATATACGGGCGGCGGCCGCTATGGTCTCAGTCTAGACTATCAAATATTAGTAGAAATAGACTGCACCTCATGAGTACGGTACGAAACAGGGTCTATGAAGGCAAAACGAAATTTGCTGGGAAAGGGCGCTCAAGGCTCAAGGCAAGAACTGCGGCCTGCCTTGGCGGCCAGGTGTTAGTTGGTCTTAGTTGTATATATAATAGTCGCATTGTACAGCAACAGCAGTACAGCAGTCAAGTTAAAACACTTGGAAGACCATCCGGTTTAAGAATTTCCGCGAGATAAGACCAGGCAAATATATATTAATAGTAGAACAGTAAAAACTCATATTTTAGGCTTTTGTCACCAAAAAAACTACTTAACTTGGGATGGGCAACGTTTTTGCAGTAGCAAAAATGGGACCACGTGAATGGCGTCGTCACGAGGTGGTCTTCAAAATATTTCGGGCCGGTCACTGCTTGCTGTCTGCTGTTCGTATTCGCATGATTTAGGATACTTGGTACTGACGTCATGACATCTCACACCAGGTATTTTAAAAACAATCATTCGGTTTCCGCTCGGTACGACTTACCCCGAGGTGAAAAAACATACTGGTACCAGATACGTATGTTTGATACCAAATGCGTATACTATGTGACGTAACAGAATGATACGTGCAAATGAATAGAAACAATACCGATGTGCCGACAAGAGTAAAGGGGAAACACCGATATATCATCAAGTGCCATCTATCCATCAATAGCATGCCGTCCACCACTGCTTATCGAAATAAATACATACTGAACATGCATATTTACGTATGATACTATACGGAACATACGTCCGTCCATGCATCAGAGGTACAGCCAGTATATCACATATATCCATGATGAAAACATCAACTCTCTTTCTTTTTTATTTTCAACAGAGGGGGAGGGGGGGCTCGCAGCTCGGAGCGACGTTATCAGTCATGACCCTTACATGACGCACTCTACACGCAGCCCACCTTGCATGCCTTGCATCGTGCTGCTGCTGTGCTGTATGCAAGGTTGCTGTACCGAGGGCTCGAGACTCGAGAATTGACAGAATGTTAATAATACTTGTGACACTTTAACTACCGGCCGGGGAGACGGGTGGGGGCGGGTGGCTGCATGCGTAAAAAATATCATGAAATCGAAGACAATATTATGTTGATACGTACTATACGTATATACTTGAGTACGGAGTATTGCAGTTAGTTTGGCCAAGTTTTATACCAGGTACCTGGTATGTGATATTATACATATAATAATACTCGTACGCAATACGTACGCATTCATTTGTTACCACACAAAAAAGGCTGTTTTCGGTATTCGTGTACTCTCCCATCGATACAAAAACACGTACATACCTGGTACCTGGTACATATTTACGGATGTACCGGTATTTACTATTCACAGCAGTATCGCGTATCGCATTATTAATATCACGACCACGAAGGATCGATCCGTCGGGGTCTGTTGGGGAGTAGGCGCGAGTAGGCGTTTCGCTGTATGCAAACGACTACGTAGGAAAAAGAGCAAGGATGCAAGGATAACTATTTTATATATATGTATGAACAAAAAACCCTCTTTCTCAGTTTCAGGAAACTGATATAGCAAACAAACAAGAATCCAAGTTTTTTTGGTGGCACTTTTTTAAGCGCAACATTTGACTATTGATAGCTCTCACTTCATTGAATTCGTAACGAACGCCGTTCTTTGGCGTGGCGTACATATAAATGCATTATACGTTTATATGTATCATATATAAAACTAACTATTAATACTATACTTTAAATAGTAATCGTAGTTCAAAACATCCGCGAGAAAACCGGCGAAGTTACGTGGGTTCAAAATAGTTTTGTTTATGGTTGCTCTATGTATAGCCATGTAGCCATATTATGGCACAGTAAAAAGAAACAGCAGTAGTAGTTGTAGTTTCGATTTATTTATTTATTTGTTCTTGTGATGCTGGCTGGTAACTTGGGGAGTGCGCGAAAAGCACCTACTAATATTAATAGCGGCAAGTCAGTCCTTTCTTGCTTCAAGACGAGGCAAACAACGGAAAACAATACGTAGCCGAACCACTCTGTGCTGACAGGTACCACTGCTGTCCCAAAAAATAATGACCGTTTTCACATAAATATTTAATAAACTTGTCTTTTTCAGAGGCTACTATTAATATTGATATCTTACCAAGACATATCTGGTTAATATAAAAATATGCACATAAATACATCAAATGCAACCCAGCAAATACAGCAGTGTTAGTGGCGTGGGTAGGCAGGCGCAATGCAACGCTATAATATTAATAGTTGAGGGGGAAGAAAGAGGGCTCAAGCCTTCTCGCCAAGAAAAATACAAGGCACGAACCGTGGTGGGGAGGGGTTACGAGAGCCTCTGCTGCTACGCGTTAGGATGTGACCCCAGATCTGAGTCACGACTATTATATTTTGTATTATTACATATGTAAGAGGACGGAGAGAGAAAACGATAAATGAGAAGAACGAAAACAAACAAAAAGTGTCTTTAGTCTGGAGTATGTGCCAAAACATAACAGGAAACTCACGCGTCTTCAGGAGCTGAAGAGGAGTACAGCCGGGGGGCGGAAACACCCCTGCGAACCCCACGCTCGTGCTGTTGCTGCTGCTGCTGCTGGGCCTGGTGATGCTGTCCAGACATGATCAGCACGCCGGCCTCTGACGCCCTAGACTGCTGCTCGCACGCAACAGCGAAAAGAACAGCAGCAACGAAACAACGGCAATCACAACAAGACGATCAGTAAAAGAGAATTGAGAAAAAGAACGAAGGCGACATGGGTCAGGGACAGCAGCAAGCGACGCAGGGAATCGCATTTAGTTAAGAGTGTTACCCGATTTCGGCTCAAAAGTGACAAGGCATACCTGATTTTGGCCCAAAAGTGACAAAGGTATATCCGATTTTGGCTTTTACCCTTACAGTAGTTTCACAATCAAGTGCGGTATACAACGACACCAAGCACGCCCAATGTCCGAGCCCAAAAAAAAAATAGCATGGCGGCCATAAGGAACTCGCGCGGCTTTTGTAACTGTCGTCAACTTGTGCGCGTTCGTGCAAACGGTGGAAACAAACAGAAACCAATCCAACTCTCGGAAGGTTTTATTGGGCAAAAAAGCCAAAAATAGATACTATATAAATAATGCGGCGTGCATTGGACGCTTCAAACAAAAAATAATCGAAAAATGGGCCTTATATTTTTGTCGTTTGTCGTCAACTTTATAAACTCCCATTCGCCCGCAATAATACACCTGGTGCGCGAGCAGCAATATACCTAAATTTACCCTTTCAATGCTGCAAAAAAAAAAATGGGCACTGAAAAACTTCGGTTCCGGGGGTTCGGTCCAACACTGAAAAAAGACATACTCCTTCCATGTCTTTACGCTTTTGGTTCTCGAGATAATAGTTCGGGCGGCATCCCACAGTATAATGACGCTCGTCTATGAATACCTGGTACAGACTACACGTGCACTAGGTATATAATACGACGCAGCACACAAGTAGTAAATACGTCCAGTATAACCGTGTCCAAAATACCGCAGTGGCCAGGAAAGGGTCGGACGGTAGGGAGGCGGGGGGGAGGGGGGCGTACTCATTTGTTGCTCGCCTCAGTCATTTGACCATTGACCACGCATTACGAGGGGGGGGGGCGTACTCATTTGTTGCTTGCCTTAGTCATTTGACCATTGACCACGCATCCCTTTCGAGACGGAGCAGAGGGGGGAGGGGGGCGTACTCATTTGTTGCTTGCCTTAGTCATTTGACCATTGACCACGCATCCCTTTCGAGACGGAGCAGAGGGGGGGGGGGGGCGTACTTATTTGTTGCTTGCCTTAGTCATTTGACCATTGACCACGCATCCCTTTCGAGACGGTGGGGGGGCAATAGGTACCCGTACACTCTTCATCAGATAGTCTGTTATGTACTACTACTGTACGTTGAAACCGCAGGTGTGTTCCGGGAAATACTGCGGCCGATACAGGTGCAGTGTAGTAGCACAAAACAGAGCAAGCAAATCCAACAGGTCACGTACTGCTGTAGATCCTCTATAAAGAACCTGTCTGGTATTTACCGTTATGAGATGTTGTGCAAACAGCCATACCATGCACTGTAGACCCCACCCGACACGCACGCACGCGCAAAAGCCTCGTCAAATATAGACCCCACCCCGCAAACATAATATATATGATACAGCAGGAGATACTGCACATCATATATATAGATACGACATTCAGGGATCTATATATATGCCTCGAACTATCTGGATAGTGCAATGGGGATCTCTCTCATATAGTATATATGTCCATTGCGTGAAAGAGTATGTTTTCTTCTTTTTTCTATTTTTTTTCTTTTTCCATCCCATTTATCATCTCCGCCCGTCTTTTCTCCTTCCTAAATAGTCGTAACTCAGATCTGGGGTCACAAAAGTAGGCCCATCTCCTTCCCCCCTCCCACTACGGTTCGTGCCTTGCATTGTAAGCTGTAAACTCAGATAAATGGAGTCGAGAGAGAGCGAGAGGGAGACGCGAGGAGCAACATTGTATTAACCCTTTTAGAACTGCAGTCCCGTTTTGGGGACAAATTGCTTAGAATTAAAGTGGTTTGTCCCCATAACGGGACTGCAGTTCTAAAAGGGTTAAGGCACAGAAAAATAGGTACTAAAAAAAACCTTTTGTTTTCCAATTTTTACCAACAATAGTTGGTCCCCTATTTTCTATGGTCCCCCGTAGTAGTTAATAGCTCTTACATTAACTCATCGTCACAATTCAATGCCAAGCCTGTGCTCACAGGACAGGTTCCAATAACTCTCGAGTGGAATATTAATATTAAATCTCAGGAGGAAAACAAATAAGAACGGGGGAGAAAATAGTGCACATAGTCGTATATACATATATACTTGAGATGACGTAAACCATGTTTTGAGCCAGTCCTGATCGATTGCAACTTCTTCTCTCGTACTTGTACATATGATACATAAACTTGTGGCATACGGGTATGTACAGCGCACGGAGCACGTGCCAGTATGTAGTAACGGAACACAATAATAATAACTGTAGTTATTCGATTAACACCGCAGAACACAAAGCGGTGATGAAGGTATTATTATACCAGTCACCACAACTGCTACGGTTCCAATGTTTTGATACATGCACCCGGAGGTATACATATCTGGTGTATATGTACAATAAACTGGTACAATAAATAAGGTACCAACAGGAATGACACCACAAGATAAACGTACTTATATACCAGTACATGGAAGTTTTGCTTAGTTCTATAGTCTTACCTGGAACTACGTATTATATGTATACGACCGCTATTTCGCATTCGAATACAGCAGTACTCGGGTTGTACTGGTATGGTTTTAACCTACAATATGGCGGAAACACACACACACACACACACACACACACACACACATCTTGGTACGTCATTACAGCTTGTACGTAAGAAGAGACCAGCAGTTATATATCAAAGCAATAGCTCCAATCCTGTATGTAGACCAGTTATTGCGTTGTCTACGTGCGTCGAGGGAGTATCCTGTATGTAGACCAGTTATTGCGTTGTCTACGTGCGTCGAGGGAGTATATACGTATATACCAACACTCGTATAAATACCAGGTACAGCCACGTACAAATACCAGGCACTGATGTAAGTGCCAGACCTAGGTCTGCAGCGCACAATGACGTGAGTAGGAGAGACAGGAGTATTTGTGCCAGGTGCTGTATGCAGAGCTGTGTACCCGATACCCGATAGTGCTTGCTCTGTGTCAAGACGGAGCAAGAACCGGCGGGCCGCAGCAAGGGGACAGAGAAGCAACACCAACAGCAACTCCGTCCAACCCGGGGATGCTCGACGTCCAGCCGCTCTTACATCGAATAGAGCTATCTAGATTCACACACACACCTGGTCGTTGGTGCGTTTGACCCCCATGAGGGAGGCGGGGGGGCGTCTGGGTCTGCCCATTGCCGTCACGATATGTGCCTTCCCATAGCCGTAAATACGTAACAGCACCTGGTAGCTCATGTCAGGTATATATATTAAAAAAATTAAAAAAAACAACAGCTGTGAGCTCGAGGATTTCGTCGAAGCTCATCTTTGCTAGCTGAGTGTAATACTTCGATCGCGCGTACTTACGGATTTTATATGTCCTCATGTAGGATGTACATCCCGTATGAGGGGACACAATCTGAGGCTGTAGAATTCAGGAAGTGTGTCTATTTGTGGAAGAAATAATTAAAATTAATTTAAAATTAAAATTAAACAGTTTGAAATAAACGTACCAGGTATACTATAGTGTTATATATATCACATATATACCTGGTACAAACTACCAGATATAAATGCGTAGCATAGGCCCGCCCAGGCTTTCCCGCTTTCCATATATATGCCTTTCCCGTGCCTTTTTTTTTACAGTTTCAAATGTCTGCTGTCCGTTCTATTTTGGATCCTTTTTAATTGTTTCGCTTATTTTGTACGCGTGCTACATACGATACTCACGGTATCCGCGGCATTAGTTATCGGTTGTTTTATGTTTTTGTTTCCCCCAAGCAAAGGGTTCTGGTTCACCTCGAGGACAGATGGGGTGTGGTGGAAACGAGGAGACATTGGCATGCATGCCAAGGGTCGCGTGGGGCACGTTGAACGCCGACGGTGCAGATATCGTCTCCAAGTCGACGGAGGGACTTGCCAAGATGACGAAAGCAGTACGAGGTAAGTGTGACTGTCTTCGAAGCACCCGGTCTAACGGCATCGGAAAAAGAAGACGGAGAGGATGCTGCTATATACGAACACGGGACCAGACACCCCGAGCTCTACCGTTCGCCATCGAAGCAGCAGGCCAGATGTATAGGCAGACGACTCTGAGCTAATACATCTCGGTGGCGTTATCCACGAAAAAGCGCTGACCTCAAGCTTGAAATCAACTGTGTGGTCCGTTTCATGCGGGCATGCCTCAAACGCTTCGGCTCCCGATTTAACGTGGAATTTATTACCGCTCCGCTTCGCGTGAAATTCCGCATACTGGAGCCCCCCGGGGTGACTTGAGACTCTGCTGCTGTGAGACGTGAAAACGCGATGCACTTCGCCCAGCTCCGAGTGGCGCACCACCGCTTCCCGCGAGTCATTGGCTTCCAGCGCCGACAACGTACCGAACACACCACCCTCTCGAACACTCGCACCGAGATCCTCCAAAAGACGCGATGTAAAAGCATTGAAACGACCATCCGTCAACGGCAGCTGTCAAGTTGCGGGAGTCGTGACTTGTTGTCAAAACGAGAGGCGATCACCCGGTCAGGTGTCGTGACGGACGCACCGGTGGCGGGCCCTCGAGGGGTCCACGGAACACTTCCCATTGGTGTCTCCATGTCGAGACCATGCTGCTGTGGACCCCTGAAGCCAAAAAAAATGGGCAAAAGTGATACTACCGGGGCATCCTCGAAGCAGCCGAACGGTTCATGGTCAGGTGACACGAGGAGTCGAAGAGCAGGCAGCGCCACGCACCCGTCATACGTGGCGTTTGATCGGGTAAAATAGGGGGGGGAGCCGGCGGGGCGGAAAAGAGGGTAACAGTAGATAAACCGTGGACTACCCCTGCCGACCTCGAGCCCCTCCAACGGGTTGGGGTTCGGGTTATATAGGTCTAGGGTCTGGTTGGTCTGAGCCGACGAACAAAGTTGAAATTGACCACACACGTCATGCACAAAAGCTTTTCAGCCGACCAGTCCTGCCTGCACATAGCGAAAACCGTTTACGCAAGATGATACGGCGGCGGAGTGGGTTTCCTATCTTCTTCTCCTGGGCGTTTCTCTCTCGTGCGCAGTGTCTCCGCGTCGTTTAAATTTCCAATGAAAAAAATTACACCTTTTTCTCTTTTCCGTATTTCCCGGGCGCATGGACGCCCCAATTCACCAAAATATAGCAAGGACCACGCACGAGAATGTATGACGTATACCTGAATTCGGAACTCACCGTACTACTACTGTTACTGGCTGTTGTACTGGCTGCTCTTGTATTGTTTGATTTTGTCTCTCAAATTTGTTTTCGTTTTTCAAGGTGCTGCTCTAAAAAAACTGCAGGTGTACGTATGTACCTATCTTTCCTTCTTGAGGATCACATTATCACATCCATGTTGCCTCATGCTCGCAGTATTCTTATTTTGTTCATATTTTCATCCTTTCATGATTTCTTCTATATACGTATTCTTCTCCCTCTTTCGCTAAATTAATTAATTATACCTCCCCATACCACGAACAACCTACCTACTCGTCAATGCCAGGACTGCCTGACAATAACAGGATATGATACTTATTTCGCCCTCTTTCTCTTCTGCAATATTATTATCTGGTTTGCTGGATTGTGTACGTGGTGCTCTTCGTACCCAGTACGTTCGTCGGCTTCATCTGTCTAAATCTGAAATCTCCTTCCTTGCAGCACTCGCGACTTGCAATGGATCTCTACTGCTCGTCCGGACAGACACAAAAAGGACGAAAATGAGAAGACAACAAACAACGCAACACAACACCAACCCCCCCCCCCCTTCTGAACACAACGGGAAAATGAAAATGAAAGTGAAACAAAGAAAAAATAAATGCGAGGTCGTGCCCGGTGCTCGGAGCGGCTCCCGATTCTCAACGCAGACCCACACACCACACACCACACAAAAACAACGAAAAAATACAAGAATAGACTGCAGCCCATCCATCCATGGCATGATGAGGGACAGACCTGTCACACTACATACATACATATATTACAATACATATAATACATAATACTCGAACACAAATAGAGCCGCCACAGCAGCAGCAATGGAGTACGAACTGACACTGGGTGTGCTGGATGTCGACGGGTAGAAAGGAAGGTTTAATGTGAAGAACACACACACTATTAATAGATTAATAGTGCTGTATCTCGAGGGGAGCAGCACAAGAAAGAAAAAAACGAACGAACAAACGCTCGCCACACTGCTGCTCTTTTTGAGAGCCCAGACGAGGGGAGGGACATAATAAAACCAAGTAAACAAACTTTGAAAAAAAAAAAAAACTTTCTTCATTCGTACTTGAAGAAAATCCCAACTCTCCGATTAGTTTTTCATTATGCATGGTCTTTCCACGTATAGGAGTGTGGCGTCTGGGATTCCGATCATCGTGCTCCCCGCTGTCTCTCGAGACGAAGAACAGTACACGAAAGGACGAGGTACTTACAGATCCACGATACAGAGTCTGCCTATGGCCTTGCATCAGGCACTGCTGTTTTTTGTACGATATATGGTAATAGCTTGTGTACCAATAGGCACGCCGTATATGGAACACTTGAGGCAACACACTCCCTCGTGCGAATTGTAAAGCTAATATTTTCGACAACAGGGAGAGTGAAAACGCCGAGGGATGCGTCCATGAGATCTTTCGACGAGATCTTTCCAGAGATGCTTTCACTGGGAAAGATCTCGACAAGACCTTACCAACGCCACCGTCTTCGTTGTGTACGCCCCCCTCGTTCTGGAGAAAATCGGTAGAGAAATGCTTCCGGGGAGGGACGGTGTCTTGCATACAGTTTATTTAGTATACGGTTAACACCGAGATGTTGCCAGGCACCAGGTGTACTGGCAAGACATATCATATGGCATACTATTAATAATACTATTGTAGCGGCATGTATACATCCTTACGGTATTTTGGGTGTGTTCTACACATAAAACCGTGATTTTTTAGCCTCAAGGTATCTGGCGTGTGTTGCTTCACATTAAACCGTTACTTTTGCCCATCGATATTCAGCACGCACAAACAGCAGTAGTGCCCGTGCCGATTCTTCACACTAAAGAGATTCTATATGTACAAGCTTTGTCACAAAGGTAGAAGAATGTCGTATCGTAGCAGTCTGGAGTTTGGCGGAACGGAGAGAAAAATTGGAAACAGGGGGGGGGGGTGGTTCCAGTAGGGGTGTCTGGGACGGAAAGACCAAGGGAGGGCATACGCAGCCTGTCGATACAACAAGGGCAACAGCAGCAGCAACAACAGCAGCAGTAGCAGCAGCACAGCAGCAGCAGTACAGCAGCAGCAGCAGCAGCAGTACAGCAGCAGCAGCAGCAGCAGCCAGCCGTAGACAGAGTCGGAGGGGGGCAGGGGGAAATGGACGAGGGAGAGACCCGTCTGAGTTCGCCCACCTCCCCCGTGGGCGCCACGGGATACTACTAATGAACAAGCATTTTTCGTGAGGAGACGAAACCACGACACATCAAAGGCACTATTGTACACGGAAAGGCAGCAAGAAGAGTAGACAATGCAATGATATGTTCAACGTACCAGGTACTCGATACGAAACATCTGGTGGGCATACATATATACTCAGAGAACGAGACGTCAAATCACAAATCACGCCATGTCCCGGTGTACATAGAGATTCAACTGGAGTCGGTCGGTATTTGCTCGCCATCACCAGACATCGGACCTCTTCGCTATCATCAGACGACAGATAACAGAACAGAACCAAAAAACGATCGAACATCGAACGACCAGTCGGTCGCACGAGCATACCAGATATAATATAATACCTTTCCAACACAAAATTCCAACTTCCGAAATCCAAACTCCACACATCCAATGCGAACATCCAAGCCCAGCAACCCATCAGGGGCGTGGGAAGTGAGTGAGTGTTGAGTGTAGGAGGCGGTAAAAAATGAAAACAAGAAAACAAAAAATACAGCACGCAAGAAAATGCCGGTATATACAAGGGACGATCCCATGAATGATATAAGTTGGAGATTGAGCGAAAAGGCAAAAGTGAAAGATATATCTCAATCTAAGGTTTGTGGAAGGACGGAAGAATGTTGAGAAGAGGGTTGTGGTTCCAGTCTTATGGTCTAGTACCAAGCGGAGATGCTCAGCAAGCAGTGCTTTCAAGGTCGAGCAGCTACACAAAAAGAGAAGCTTGGCGGGGCAAGAGTACCAGCACCACCGTAGAAATAAGTGGCGCTAGATCGATACACAGCCAGGACACTGTGTGCAAGCGCTTATCCAATCGAAAAACAAAAACGACGAGCTACGATTAGTATTAATTGTAGTGTTGGATATCGAACGAGATGCCAGTTCGATGCGATACCGACGAACGAAAAGCATCCTAAGTACGTATTCGATATGATTTCGAAATTTGATATATTCGAAGTACATCGAAGCTCTCGTTCATAAAAAACACGGGGATGGGAGGGGATGAAAGGGCAAAACACGTTAAGATACGATCTAGTATATCGAAAATTAAAGTTCAATAACATATTTCGAGATACTATACGTAAATGATATTCAATACTAATATTAATACGTAGTCAACTTCATGAAACGCGTGCGGCAGCGCGGTATGATCTACTCGTATTGATAGCTTGAACACAACTCGTAGCGCGCGTGTGTTAAAACAGCTCCTTGCGTTGCACTTCGAACGCATCCCTTTTACCCTGCCAACTACCAGGTATTGACTATTGACCGTTTGCGGGCCCAGGTACACAGAGCGACCAAAAAAACGACGAGTGCGGCCTTATCATACGAAGCATCTTAGGACAAGCACGCATCATGATCCGCGTGTGTCGATGTTTTACAAGGTCCATACCACTCATTAGACTTCCGGGGCGACCGGCTACTTCTTTGTTTTTTTCTTTTTTCTTTTTTCCATCTCATTTATTATCTTAGCCCTTTCTTTCCCTCGCCTTCCTGGTCGTAACTCAGATCTGGGGTCACAAAGTAGCAGGCTCCTTTTCCTCCTCCCCCACTACGGTTCGTGCCTTGCATTTATATGGCGAGAAGACCTTATTCAGCCCTTTCTTCCCTCGTCGACTCTCATCGAATTGTGCCTACCCATGCTACTATTAGTCGGCGCTCTCAGCAGTTGATTCCGTTTTTTATTTAATTTTGCTGAAAAAACTCAAAAAGTCCGAACCACGTGGGGCTTGAACTCCGTAAATCAACTCTTACAAGCGTTCGAGGGTACCACTACTTAGACCATCGGGGCGACCGACTGTGCCGAAAAATAGTGACCGCTTGGACAACATATTTACACGTGAAATATCAAAACGTTCATCACATTTCGGGGCAGAGTGGTCAATTGCAGCTGGTACATTGCGTATATTGCGCTTCGAACACACACCCTGTATAATGATACCTATCACACCCCGCGGGCAGCTTCGTTTCGCCGATGATGCTGTAATCGGCATTTTCATGTGTTTTTTTTTTGTTTTTTCCCCGCTCCAATTTTTCGCTTTCAAGTTCTCAAGAGGTTTTATAGACTATTAATAGCATACCTGATATCAATACGAGTATACATTCATCAATAGATACGTACCTCGTACGAACTACAGCAGTAGATCGATACCAGCCCGGGCTGCTTCCTATGGCCGATACTACTGGATGGAATCGTCATCTATTGTCATGTACGCCAGTCAACGAAGGAAGAAAGCGCTGGAATCATCTCGCGATAAAAATGCAAGGCACGTACCGCCGTAGTGCGGAGGGAGGGAAGAGCCTACTTAGTGACCCCGGATCTGAGTTCCGACTAACGAGGGAGAGATAAGAGGAGAGCGGATATAATACATGGGATGGAAAACAAACAAAAAAACAAGCCATACTCGTAGTCGGTACGTATTATGTATACAAGTATGTACGTACTCTACCTGTGTGTTACAAGACGCAAGATAAACCTACCAGGTACAACGCTTGGGCGAATTTCGGAGCTTGTTCTTTCCTCGATAGCAGTACGTAGAGGAGAGAACGAACAAAAGCCGAGCGCTGTTTGGGTCTATGATGTATATACCGAAACATGTCGACATCTCTCCAAAGCCACCATTTTTGTGTTGTGTGTATGCCGCCCCCCCCCCATCCGGTTGTGTGTGTGTTCTTCACATTAAACCGTCCTTTCTATCATACCCGTCGACATCCAGCACACCCAGTGTCTGTGCCGATTCTTCATCTTAAGAGAGATCATCAGTTCTGTGGTCATAAAACTACGACAGAGATACTACGCTGCAATGCCGGTTGGAGAAGATCGGCTCTGAGCTCTGATACGTATCCATCCCAGACAAAGATGGGGGGGGGGGAGTGACGGTCGTAGCTAAATGAAAGCGATATTCGTTTTCACGGGGGACCATAGTAAATAGGGACCCAGGGTACACACAAATACGTATATATTTGCCTAGTTTTACTAATAATATTTGATCCTATTTACTAGTGTTTACTATGGCCCTCCGTAATAGTGACGTGACAGCAAATGGGCAATCACGTTACGTGATCCCAGGCAAAGATGGGGAGTGACGACAACTTCTCTGGTGAAGTGACCGCAAATGGGAAAAACCACGTGACGTGACGGCAAAGTGACGGCCGAATCCGGGGACACAAACCAAATGTCCCCGTTCCTTTATTTTTTAAAGCCTCACAAAACATAATGAAAAACGGCTTGTTTTTTACGTTGTTTTCGTGAATTTAATTCAACCAAGTTTTTTTACGCATATTTATGTTTTTATATTGGTACGATTTTGCTTTTGCCGTTGCCAAACGTACGTGGGCAGCTTGAGGGAAAACGACATGAAAAAACGCTACTCGTATCTCTTTTCATATTTCGCAACGGGTTTCCAGATATACACACATCTATTATGGAGGCGTTTTTCGGACAGGGATAGGGGTTTGGGGGGCGTGACGGAAGGAAACCGGTGACGTACGGCGCGTACCGGGAGCCGGCACTCCCCATTTTTATCCTGAAAACCTGAGGGGCGTGTTATCTTGCGTGTTATATCAATTACAGTGGGTACCCTGATTCAAGAGCGCCCAAGATAAGGGCATTCGGGATTCAAGAGAGGTCGAATCGGCATGTTCCGCCTATGCTAAAAGCTATATATTGACCACTTCAGATAAGAGCTATATATGTGCAGTTTACGAGCGCTTGTTTTGGTTTTAAGATTGTCACGGGGTGCTCTTAAATCGGGGTACCTACCCACTGTATTCATTGTACGTACGTATACATGTACGTACCGTGTATTTTTCTATTTTCCACCAGTCCATCGTACGAACACGTAGTATGCAGCGGCATCAGGGCATCAGTCGAATAATATTGAAATTATCAAAATAATGGGAAAGAAGGAGCGGAGAGCGGAGAGCGGAGAGGCCATCAAAAGCACCACCTCCACCTGAGTGAGACCCCCAAACGTGAAACCTGAGCTTGTGAGAGTGAGTTTTTATTTGTGAGATTTCAAGAACTTCAGTTTTGTATACGTACATATGATTCTTATCAATGGACTACCAGCAGGTATGCTTAACGTATATGTACCGTAAACACACCCAGAATCGCAAAATGTCCAGAGACTATTAATTATACTCAATAGACTACAAACCAGCAACGTGTGCACGTATTTATACGACGTAAATACCTACTCGTACGACCCATTTTGAGTCGGCACGACTCAAGTCGCCAACTACAGAGTAAACAGCAGTAGTGAATAGTGAGACCAATAACCAGTAGTGGACAAACACTGTTAGTGGATCTTCCTAAGGGAGCTAATTAGGCACTCTGATTGGCCAAGCAAGCACTGACCACTGGCATAGGGTTCGGGTTAGGGTTCGATCTGAGGGTCACACTACTACTACCAAGACAAAACCCCCATTTTAAATATCCACTATCACCCTTTGTCCACCCCTGCCAATAACTAGTCCTTTCCGGAGGTGCCCACACCATCTGAGTTATTAGGTTTCCATGCTTGTAGGAAGGCTTGTTGAACAATGGATACATTTTTTTTCAGTGTTGGGCGGGGGGCGGGGTTCCCTCGCCCCTCGGCTGATTTGGCTCGCTTACCTCGCCCACCTTAAGTCGGCAAGTCGGCTGACCATCAGCTGACTTCGCCAGTCAACTTTCCGACTGAAGGTAGCTAGTCGGCTAACGGCACCTACTTTTTCTCTTTTTTTCTCTTGCATGCACCTGGATTGCTAGCAGGGTAGGTCTTGCCTGTCGTATATGGCATTGCATTGTCTGCTCTGCTTACTGCACTGAGCGTAGTATCTCTGTGTCGTAGTTTTGTGACCACAGAACTGGTACCTTTTTAGGATGAAGAATCGGCACGGACACTGGGTGTGCTGGATGTCGACGGGTAAAAAGGAAGGTTTAATGTGAAGAACACACACACACCGACGAGTGCTTTTTGTTTCGTGAAAAGCCGATTTACCTGCGGCATTATGTACCTCTGCTACGAGTATTATATGCCCTTAAACCGGATGCTCTTAAAATGGGTACACCAATGGCTGTATCAATAATCATGGTGCGACGACGAGGCATCAGAGACGAAAGACGGCGACAGCAGCGCGGCGGCGGCTGCAGCAGTGGCACACACACCAACATTCCATCTATCTTCTCATCATATCATATCATACGTACCTCTACGTACACGTATTTACATATCGCGACCCCCGTACATATCGTACCTGGTACATAAATACGGCGGTGTGTTGTCCTTACATAAAACCGTTCTTCGTACCGAACTACAGAACACACACACACACACACCATGTCGACGGGTACAAAGGAAGGTTTAATGTGAAGAACACACACACATACACACACAGCACTCATCAGTACTCTATCAAAATTAAAAATGTAATATTAATATTAATATTATTAATATTAATATTGATACTATTAATAGTACACCCAGTGCCCGTTCTGATTCGGTATCCTATCAACAGACAGCAGTAGTATACCAGGCAAAGATACTCTGGGTTGGGTACGTATGTATGATGCTCGTATCGTATCATTACGTGTAGTCCGTCCGGCTCCAAATATCCGAAACTCCCCAACCAAGGAACACTTATCTCGGGTATAGGAAGGTTGTTGAAAAAAACAAAGATACCTTCAAAACGGCCCTCTCGAGACGGAGATAATAACACGTCGATTTTTTTTCAACTATTATTATTTAGCCTGATGTTTGCAAAAACGTGAATTTCTGGTCCAAGCATAGTTAGATTGTAATGTTGCCACACAATATTTAGACTGCGTATTTAGCTATTAACCCCTTAAGAACTGAAAATAATACCCGACATACATTCCAAGTAGTTTGTCCCCAAACGTGGGACCAGTTCTTAAGGGGTTAATAGCTCGTCACATTTGCGCCTGGGCTTTTTTTCTGTTTGAAAAAAACAGATAAACTGATGGAGATATCGGCAAAAATGCGGATTTTGGAGGTCGTTTTGTTCAAGTTTACATTAAATAATTTTGTTTGGAATTTTATTTTAGAGGGTGGCAAACGATGAATGGAGGCCATACGAGCAGGGCATTTTTTTATTTTTTCCTGGAAAGCAAAAGTTCGTTAGATATCGAGGATTTATCCCAAAACGACTGATTTTGGCCAATTTTGGCCGGTCTTGGTGTTTTTTTTCTTGATGCTGTGTTGCATAATTACTTGTTATTAATGTGAAATTTTGTTTCCGTTCAAAATCTCAGAATCGATTCGTCTTGCCTTTGCGATCACGAATATACAATTTTCAATGTTCAACTTTATTGTTTGAGCTCGGCATAGTATAAAACGTGAATGGAAATAATGTCCCGGATGGACCATACGACTTTGTTGTATTAATAGCTTTCTTGGTGTGATTTGTAGATTTGCGAAAAGAATAATTGATCGGACCCAGGAGAAGGGAGGAGAGGCAACAGAGATGGGCAGCGGGTTGAGAGAGCAGCTTCTTATACGTAATTAATCTGCAAATCGACTTTGTTCGAAAAACACAAGCTTACGTACATACTGGTACGTAACTACCGAAATTTGGAATGTACCTCTTCTGATATCTCAGGGCGGAAATGTAAGGACCGTTTGGTTTTGATATCAATGTTTAACCGCTCTTTACATTTCCGTCCAGAGTCATGTGTACTACTAACTGTACCAGGTACGAACAGCATGAATAATTCGCAATATAAAACGTATGATACTCGTAGGTAAGGGCCTATATTAACGAGTATACAATAAATTCAATTTGGAAAAATACATTTTCAAATTCGCTTTTCATTGGTCAACACACGCACCAGCACCAAATATTAGGATCTTGGGGTATAATATTGGGTGGTGGTTCGGGTTCTGACCAATGAGAAGCGGATTTGATTATTTCTTTTTCCAAATTGATTTTTTTTTTCTTCGTTAAAACGGGCCCTAAACAACAACTGCAATACCTGTTAACATGGATGATAATGCATAAAATACCAAAATACGCAAAAAAAATACCGAAATAAGGAACGTGTTGGGAGATAAATGTATAGCTATACGCACCTTGCGACAATACTTGAGAAGCAGTATGTACGAGGTATTGCCGCTTTTGTGTGTTGTTGTTGTTGTTGTTGTCTTCACATTAAACCCGTTATTTCTACTCAACCACATCAGTACACCCAGTGCCTGTCCTGATTCCCAATCCTAGAGAGATACAAATTCTGTGGTCACAGACTGTGAAACAGAGAAAAACCAAAACAAAATAAACGCAAATTAATGGGTAAAGCAAGTGAGATGCGTAACGTATCGGGTACGAGAACACAGCGACACGAGCCGAACCAAAAAAATAAGAGTGTGTCGTATGACAATCAGTGAACTCGTACGTATGATATGTACGAGCAGTGTATTCGTACTTACGTACATAGTGGGCCTGATTTTCCATTCATACATCAACTGGTATATACTGGCTGGCAGCTGGCAGCGGTTACGTACGGCATGCGTGCATTTGTACATATTATACATATTAAGGAACAAGCAAAAAGTGCCTACGATTAAAATATGTGTATGTATCATATGTACATACATACCTGGTACGTAATATTTGTGTACACTGGAGTTTAATGTGGCGGATACGCAAATACGCCAACAAACGAGTATCATATTATGTACGTACGACTTCTACGTATTGATAGTACGCGCAGCACGACAGAGGCTGGCTGTATACCAGGCAGGGACAAAGACGAAAGAGATGACCAAAAATTATGAAAAAAGTATACGTACTCGCGTGATATCATACCGAATAACGAAACAACGAGTGAAGAAATAAAGAGCAAAGTCCTTTGATTTGGACGGACCCAGCAGCAGCATCAGCAGCAGCAGCAGCAGCAGCGGCAGCATCAGCACCATCGTCTCGACAAACGCCCCCCGCCCCTCCCCAACCCCCAACTCGGTAGCCAAAACGTACTCACACATTATACGTACCACGGACAAAACAACGTTTGTGCTTGGAAAAAAAAATAGAACAAGCCATAGAATGAGCCATAAGAGTCTACGGTGATATACCAGGAGGTCGGTGGCAGGTGACCACCAACTGCGCTGGGGTGGGCAAGGTAGTGAGTGCATTCCTAATCGCTTACACACTGGTCACGAGAAGCGAAAGGGGGAAGGAGGCTCTCACCGCAAGTTGTTGCGCCCGCCCGCCTGCGCTGCTAGACTGTTGCAGCTGCTGCTGCTGACGAGAGTAAGACGAGGCCGACACGGAGGCAGACGCAGAGGAGTGCCGAGACAGCGCAAGCTGCTGCGGCGGCATCTCGTGCTGCTGCTGCTGCTGCTGCTGCTGCTGCTGATGTTGGCGCAGAGCGTGCTGGGGAGCTGATGCCGGTCGCACGGCCCCTCCCCCCCCAACCATTTCTGGACTGCTGCTCCGGCGGTGGACCAGCCCCGATCGGTGCCGAGAACTGCTGGGCAATTGGTCGGAACCACCAGGCGGAGATTTCAGGGAGGATGATGACCCTCCCGACTGATGCCCTCCCCCGACCCCGGCNCCCCGCCACCTCCTCCCCCTCCCCCGCCTGTTCCCTGGTGTGCCATTCTCATTGCCGTCATGTTCTTGAGGTCTTGCACTGTCATCCCCAGTCTGGAAGGGCCGCCGCTGTTTGAATCAGACGAACCATGGATGTCTCGAGGATCACGCGGCAGCATCGGGAGCTCGTGCCCCCCACGTTCTGAGACGGCGGAAGAAGAGGAGTGTTGTTGCTGTAGGTGGAGGTGGTGAGGTGGTTGCTGCTGCTGCTGTTGCTGCTGCTGCTGTTGTTGCTGCTGGTGTCGAAGCTGCATGGTGCGGGCGGCAGCGGCGGCGGTGCTGCTGCCTCCCCCCTGCATCAGAGGCTGCTGCTGCTGCTGCTGCTGCTGCTGCTGTTGCTGCTGCTGCTGCTGCTGGTAGTGTTGTTGGTGTTGGTCTTCATAAGAAGAGGAGGGGAAACCGTTCGTGTATCGCGTATCTGAATTTGGCGACCAGCGCTCCGGGGAAGACAGCGCCCTGCGTTCATGGCGCGCGAAATTAACTTCTCGAGAGAGGTGTCCAGAGGGTCTGCTTATCCCCCCCCCCCAAACGCAGAGTGGTGGTTCGGAACGACAGGACGAGCGTGCAATCGAGGTCGTGGTGAGGAAGAGTTGCTGCTTGGTGGCACGCGAGACCGGAGGAGCATCTCAAAGGGGCGGGGGCTCCAAATCATTGTGAAAAATGTATAGAAAAATTATATTTTTCACATTTCCTTTTGAGCATCGGAGAAAAAGGGGGAAGCTGGCTCGTGATGCCATCTGGGCCACGCTGGGCATGCACAGCAACGTAGGGTGGTTATGCTTGTGCAACCTGGCGGAGTTTCTGCTGCTGGGCACGGGCCGAGAGGCAGCACCTTATTGATTGCCCTAGTTGGGGCAAAAAGGATGCAAACTGCGAGACACAGACAGACCAGGTTTCATTAAAAAATCTCATACGCACACGCATCAAAAATAATCCCGACAAAAAGAGGATAGCATTGCGCTCGTCCGGGCCACGCGTTATTGTCCTACCAACCGGACAGCGAGTACCCTCCACTCCAACCGTGCGTACACTCACCCTTCCATCTGCTGTGGTTCTCTGCTCCTAGCTCCCTCTCACTCTCCTGCTATTTATGATACCCTCGTGTCGATGTGGCAACATGTACGAGAATAATGAGGCCATACACGAACGGGGGACATACGGATACAGCCCCCCCTCTTTCCGGTATATTTTGTCGGCCTTTTTTTCTTTTTCCAGTAATTTTTTTGAATTTTCGTATTTTCGTATTTTCGTATTTTCGGGCACAGCGGCATACGGCTGACAGCTGACACAGCGGAGGCGAACAACATCAGTGCAGTCAGGTGCAGTACGCGTAAAGTACCTGTACGACAACTGCTGTTCTCCACGCAATACTAGACGATAGAACCCCCTGCGTGCTGCGCGGACACCAGGCCCCTGGTCCTCCTCACCTTATTTTTTTAGAAGTTTACGATGATGTGTGTGTCGTGTACTATTATACCAGACAGAGACAAAGCATAACATCAAGGTACTTTGGGCGTGGCATAACATCAGTCGCCGACGAAAAATCCGCACACGACGAACAACGAACAGGGTTTTTCCGCCGTACACAATGTATACCCAGCAGCAGCAGTATCTGAAGTAGTATTAATAGTAGTAGTCGTAGTCGTAGTACTTGTACGACGCTAAAATAAAACGCGATGACAACAAACAACAAACAAACAACGAATAGCCGCATACACACACCACACACCACACCAACAAGCAAGGTAGAAGGGTGCTGTGACACCAGCCAGTCATAAAATACAGCAGCAGTTCCACTCACTCACTCACTCACTCACTCACTCACTCACTCACTCACTCACTCATTCACTCACTCATTCACTCACTCACTCAATCGCTCACTCAAAAAAGCAATGACAGCAAAACGAACGTCGAAAGGAAGAAGAAGTGTCACCTGTGACTCACAACGTTAATGAATGAATGAAGAATATGTGTGTATGCGCGAGAGGTTTTAGAGAGGTTTTTTACGAGCCTGGCACATAATACTCATCGTTCATCGTATGCTAACATTGCTAGCATTCATCATGTACTTCGTATTGTGCTGCACTGCGTGAAACACACCACTATAATATTTATACGCGTACGTACTGCTGCTTAAGTGTACGTACGTGACCGGTATGTATGCACGTATGCGCTCCGTGGAGGACGGACGGAGGTGTGGGGGGTGCTGTGTTGTGGGTGGACGGGAGCGACCACGCGGAGAGGGGGAGGAGGAACTCGACACCACAAAACCGAAGGGTGTGACCCATATAAATGTTATACGAGTACAACAAACAAACACGACGTACGTATCATATACGCGTACGCGACGTACGCGGCAGGGCAGAAAGAACGAAGAGGAGCCAAGACGAGAAGATGGTTGTTGTGTTGTTGTTGTTGTGTTGTTTGTTGTTGTGCAGCGGAGACACTCTCATGATGTGCGGAGATGGCATGACACATGACACACGTGACACATGACACGCATGGACAAGAGCACCAAAAACGAGAGCGCGGAGAGTGCGGAGTACAGACACAAGACACAAGCAGTAGTATATATTAATACGTAGCAGCCTCGATATCTGAATACCAAGGTATTACGACGTACCAGGTACTATATACGTTGTATTAATAGTTTAACAAGGTGCAACACATTTGGGCGGGGAGCGGGGGGGGGGGGGTATCTCATTTGCGTGCTTGGCCTTAGTCATTTGACCTTGACCACGCATCCCTTCTCGAGACGGAGCATTAGGGGTGTTGGGGGGGGGGGGGAGGGGTTGACTATTGCGGAGGACCTTACTTAGTAAATAGGACCTAACTATGGTACACCCAAAATCCTATATATTTCCCTATTTATACTAACAATATTTGGTCCTATTTACTATGTATGGTCCTCCGCAATAGTGCCGGATGCCACCTCCCAAAAACAGATACCGGTATACAATTTGTTAAAACGTCGAAACTTTGTCGAAACATCACAGCTACCTGGTACGTATGAATACATAGCTGGCGTTTTTATTATTGACAATTTGATTAAATATTTTAATCTTGCCCGCAGCACCCTCCCTCGTTTTCTCATGCTTCGAAAACGAACTAACTTTACTTTCCACTGCCGCCGCGCGTTTTTGGCGAGTTTTTCCGTCTTTTTCCGTCTCTTCAGTCTCCAGCCGATTTCTTGTTATCTTATTACGTAATGGTTATCATTGCAACCAAAAAGTTGACAACTCGTTGGTGTGGTGCATAAAGCGCGTCAAGACATTATTAACTCTCGCCTCGAAGGGGATGTTCGCGTCACGTGCATCATCATCATGATCATCACTGGTCACGCATACATTCACACATATATATGATATGCACATGCATTGCATGACACGTATACACAGCCAGTAGTAGTATTAATATTAATATTAATAGTAGTATTAGGCAGCCGAAACATTAACGTTTCCCCCCTTCGTATAATATATACATATCGCCTACGGACATGATGCATCCTACCGCCTGTACGTACCAATTACGTCTTAACTACAAAGTACACGACGAGTAGCAGCTACACTATTGAGAGTGTAGTACAGTACAGGAAAGGAAAGGACGCCTATTAATAGTAAGAAACGGGAAATATGGTCCAGGCTGGATTTCTTATTTGAGAGAGGGTGCCGTCTACACTAGTTTCAAGATGACGACTCCCGAATTTCTTATGTTCCTCTAAATCTCAGCCTGGCTTTCTTAGTAGCAGCCTGTTTCTTATTAGGTGTCCTGTACTACTACTGTGCATCACTGTACCAGGTACGCCCTACTTTTGTAGTCTCTTGATACGTGCATTACCTGGTATAATACAAACTTTTGCAGTCTGCCTGCTGGCTGTTAGGATTGGTGTTGGTACTGCCTCCGGGGTGGAAACCTCTAGTGTAGCGGAAGAGGCATGTTCCTCATCATCCCATCCATGTTCCGTGATCTGTTTACGCGAACCTTTTCCCCTTGCCCTCGGGAACGTTGCCCGACGTCGGCACCAGCGACCACCATTTTTTTTCCGTCTACCTCCTTGTTCGTCCTCACGATCGCTACGTATCTATCGCCACTTTTATTAGCAGCGCCGGACTGGGTGGCATCATGAATACCTTCTCCATCTCGGTACTACCATACAAATCGCTATCATTACCCCCCCCCCCTTCCGTCTGGTCTATGGTCATACGGCTACGGCCATGCATGAAAACGAAGTACATGCCTCCTGTGGGATGAAATATCCGAGCCGATTTTCTCCAGAACGTGTCTTAGGGCGGGTACACACACAACAAAAAAAAAAGTGGAGAGGCTTTTCAGGAAAAATATCTCGTCCGAGGTCTTTTCCCATATATATAGAAGACTCGTTGCTCGGTGTTTGCTTTCTTCTCCCCGTCCTTGAACCCTTTTTAAGTCGTAGTGCACTCTGATCCCAAGATAAAACCCAAACCTGACTATAATTCCAAGCGTGTTTGTGCCCACACCGGGACTGCATAAATTTGAGACACATAGATACTATAAGGTAGAGAGGTGCACTTTTTTTCTTTTTTTTTCTTTTTTTTCTTTTTTCTTTTTTTCTGAAGTTATCTCACTCGAGGCGCACTACACTACTATGATAGCAAATAAGTCACCCAAAGAAAACGATTATGATAAAAATAAAAAAATGGAAAAACAGCCCCGATGAACTATTCCATGACCTATATAGGTATACAAAAAACCATATGTTTATACCATTACAACAAAAAAAAAATGGCATTCCGACGATTGTGGGTTATCAGAACTGAAAACAAATATCCCACACTAATTCCAAGTACTTTGGTCCCCAAATAACGGGGGAGCGGGTTTCTGAGGGGGGGGGGTTTAACCCATTTCAGACTGAAAAAAAAAAATCGCACACTAATTCTCAAGTAGTTTTTCCCCAAAAACGGGGGACCGGTTCTTAACCCAATTCCAAGTAATTTGTCCCCAAAAACGGGGGAGCGGTTTCTGAGGGGGGGGGGTTAACCCATTCAGAACTGAAAAAAAAAATCGTCTCACACTACTTCCAAGTAGTTTTTCCCCCAAAATCGGGGACCGCTTCTTAACCTTTAGACTGAGTCCCGTTTTGGGGACAAACTACTTGGTAATTAGGTGGGTTTTTTAGTTCCAAAGGGTTACTAGTCCTAAAACCGTGGAATTAACCCATTCAGAACTGAAAAAACATTTCCGACACTAATTCCAAGTAGTTCTGTTCCCAAAGACGTGGGACCAGTTCTTAAGGGGTAATTTAGTTATTTGCTTGCCAAAGGGCGATCTCCGAACATGGAACGGGGGGGGGGGTGTACTCATGTTGTGCACGGCCGTAGTCATATGACCATAGACCCTCGCATCCCTACAATGCCGGGACGGAGCGCGTTGGGTTTTCACCAACCAGGCAGACATTGCTTGCACCAAGCGCGAAACGCCGTGAGGTATTGGGCGAGTCGCATGGAGGGTGAGCTGCATCCTGCTAAGAACCGCCTCTGAGGCGGACTTGCATATGGACGACAGCTTCAATGAGTTAATTTAATTTCTGGTGTGGCCACTTCCGGAGACAGCAATGGGTTTTACTATGTAACTGCCTCGCGGAGCCTTACCATATTAACACTACGTGATACGACCATTCCCCTTGTGCGGAACAAAGGTTCTCCACCCCGCACAAATGATCTACTCGACCGCCAGCTTTGGTGACCGCCAAAAAAAAATAACAAAAAAAACGGCACCCTGGTTGTCTAGCCCACGCAGCGAGTGGCGTGTTTTACAGCGTCGTTGCCAACCGACGCCAACCCAACCATATAACATATATAGTTGCAATTCTGCATGTTATAAGCATTGGGGTAACTCCATCTCAGAACTGAAAAAATCAGAAAATCGCACAGCTAATCCGAAGTATTTGTCTCCCAAATTACGGGGACCGGTTCTTAACCCAATTCAATTGCCACGAGGCTGGGGGGTAACACATTCAGAATGAAATCCACACTAATTCCAAGTAGTTTTTCCCCCAAAAACGGGGGACCGTTCTTAATTAAGAACGGTCCCCCGTTTTTGGGGGAAAAACTACTTGGAATAGTGTGCGGATTTTTTTATCTGAATGTTTTAACCCCCAGACTCCCGTTGGCATATGAATGGGTTAAGAACCGGTCCCCGTTAATTTGGGGAGACAAGACTACTTCGGAAGTAGTGTGCGATTTCGATTTTTCAGTTCTGGATGGATTACCCCCCAAGGCTTACTAGCGTGATAGAGGTTCTCCTAGGCGTAATATATGATTATTATAGGTTGGGTTGGCGTCGGTTGGCAACGACGCTGTAAAACACGCCACTCGCTGCGTGGAGCTAGACAACCAGGGTGCCGTTTTTTTTGTTATTTTTTTTGGCGGTTCACCAAAGCTGGCGGTCGAGTAGATCATTTGTGCGGGGTGGAGAACCTTTGTTCCGCACAAGGGGAATGGTCGTATCACGTAGTGTTAATATGGTAAGGCTCCGCGAGGCAGTTACATAGTAAAACCCATTGCTGTCTCCGGAAGTGGCCACACCAGAAATTAAATTAACTCATTGAAGCTGTCGCCCATATGCAAGTCCGCCTCAGAGGCGGTTCTTAGCAGGATGCAGCTCACCCTCCATGCGACTCGCCCAATACCTCACGGCGTTTCGCGCTTGGTGCAAGCAATGTCTGCCTGGTTGGTGAAAACCCAACGCGCTCCGTCCCGGCATTGTAGGGATGCGAGGGTCTATGGTCATATGACTACGGCCGTGCACAACATGAGTACACCCCCCCCCCCGCTCCTGTTCGAGTCCCCTTTGGCAATCAAATGAACTAATAACCCCTTAAGAACTGGTCCCACTCATTTGGGACAAACTACTTGGAATTAGTGTGGATAATCGTTTTTCAGTTCTGAATGGGTTAACCTTCCGCTTTTAGGCTGTATAACCCTTGGGCAGACGAAATTCCCACTACTAATTACCAAGTAGTTTGTCCCCAAAACGGGACTCAGTTCTGAAGGTTAAGAAGCGGTCCCACCGAATTTTTGGGGGAAAACTACTTGGAATAGTGTGGCATTTTTTTTTCAGTTCTGAATGGGTTAACCCCCCCCCCTCAGAAACCGCTCCCCCGTTTTTGGGGACAAATTACTTGGAATTGGGTTAAGAACCGGTCCCCCGTTTTTGGGGAAAAACTACTTGGAATTAGTGTGCGATTTTTTTTTTTCAGTTCTGAATGGGTTAAACCCCCCCCCCTCAGAAACCGCTCCCCCGTTATTTGGACAAAGTACTTGGAATTAGTGTGGGATATTTGTTTTCAGTTCTGATAACCCACAATCGTCGGAATGCCATTTTTTTTTTGTTGTAATGGTATAAACATATGGTTTTTTGTATACCTATATAGGTCATGGAATAGTTCATCGGGGCTGTTTTTCCATTTTTTTATTTTTATCATAATCGTTTTCTTTGGGTGACTTATTTGCTATCATAGTAGTGTAGTGCGCCTCGAGTGAGATAACTTCAGAAAAAAAGAAAAAAGAAAAAAAAGAAAAAAAAAGAAAAAAAGTGCACCTCTCTACCTTATAGTATCTATGTGTCTCAAATTTATGCAGTCCCGGTGTGGGCACAAACACGCTTGGAATTATAGTCAGGTTTGGGTTTTATCTTGGGATCAGAGTGCACTACGACTTAAAAAGGGTTCAAGGACGGGGAGAAGAAAGCAAACACCGAGCAACGAGTCTTCTATATATATGGGAAAAGACCTCGGACGAGATATTTTTCCTGAAAAGCCTCTCCACTTTTTTTTTTGTTGTGTGTGTACCCGCCCTAAGACACGTTCTGGAGAAAATCGGCTCGGATATTTCATCCCACAGGAGGCANCCCCTTAAGAACTGGTCCCCCGTTTTTGGGGAAAAATTACTTGGAATTAGTGTAGGATACGTTTTTGGGTTCTGAATGGGTTAAGGGATTAGGAGCCCCGTCACGCAGAACATATTTTAGCAGAAAAAAAAGTGCTACGTATGTACCTCTATCGTATTATAGCACGCGTCAAGAGAGCACCACCAGCCTTGAAATTCGTTCGATGGCGTGTGTGTGTATTTGTTATATTGATTACAGTATAGACGGTCGCCGCGGTGGTCTCTAACTGGTAGCCACGAAGACTGTAGGGCCGGATGTCGAGGGTTCGATTCTCCCCATGGAGGTTTTGGGGGGGGGGGGGGGGGCTGTCGTGCATGTGGTATCATACGTACGGTACGGTAGCAACGGTTACACGCCGTGTAAGGCTGGTGACACGTTGTCGGCGCGGGGCCATACCATGCATACCCGCTATCGTCGCAAGCCCGGTCATTTCCGATCAAGAGCCGTTTTCTGTACGTACGCGCATTACCACCCTGGTCCTCGTCGATGTCTGTTCGACGATATGTTGTGATGTATCTCTGGTATGATGTTTCGTTCTCTAAAATATTTTCTGTGTCTATTTTCTCCTATTATACCCGTCTCACACGGGGTTGGTAACGCCTGTCAGCGTGTGGCGATTGGCGTGTGTACCAGCTCGTAGCTGATGTGTTACGCCTAGACCCGATTGCCGATGGCCGACAATACACAGTCTAAAGTTTGAGAGGCAAAACACAGGTCACGGTAAAGTGAACCTGACAAGAGTGTATCAAGTACGTAGCGACAATGATGATTACTGATACATATAATCCCTAATAACGCCAACCGTATACTGTAATCGATATCATAAGAAGAAAACACACCCCCCCCCTGGAACGAATTTCGGAGCCGAGTTTATCAAAAACCTTGGGGGGGGCAGCAGGCAACACCCATCGAAATTGGGGGCGTTAGAGGTATCTCATCCGAGACCTTTCCATAGCCTCGTCGCTCAACGTTCGTTTGGTCTCTGCCCGTTTGCCGAGAGACAGCTTGGGACTCGTCCGACAGGGGGGGGTGTTATACCATCCTATATTAGGAGTTCCACTTGCTTGATAAGGGTTATTGTAGTGGGATATGGGATATCGGGATATTATATGCGAGCCCGCTCGATGTCACTCGATGTTTTGGGCCGAGTCGGCTCGACAGCTTGGGGAATAAGGCAAGAAAGAGTATCTGTGTCACTTCACTGCTGTCTTGAGCCACCACGACACATTCCTGTGCCAACTGCGTGCACACATTTTAGAGATCAATCAACACACACGGTGTTATATCAATCACACGTGTGATACCGTACTTAGCCCGGGCGATCATCTAACCTATCGCCAATTCCTCGCGAAGGACTGTATACACAACAAGCCGGGTGGTACGAGTATAGAAGTGCGTGTAGTATCTGGTAGTATGTGGGACTCTCTGGTAAAATTGTTTTTTTGTTGCTACGAACATATTTCTGTGCTTACAGAATTATGTACAAAGTGTATACGTAAAAAACAAATAATTTTGTTTGTTTTCGTAAAAAAATGTTACAGAAACGACGCAAAACCATCTAAACCGTCAACGACCGAGAGCGGTTGACTGTTTGTATGCGCGCGCAAGTTCTCGCGTCATGTACCTCCTACAAAAAAAAACAGGCAGGTTCGGCTTATTTATTATTATTGAAAATGTTATATGACATATATATTATGCGCTGCACGTTATTGGTGAGGTGGCAACCGCAACAACAAAAAAGTAGAATTCAAGATGTTTTTCTTTTCCATTTCCACACCCATCCATACATCAATCCGAGGGAGATACTTCGTGCAGATGTATAGTGGAATAGTATAGGTTTCCTTTTTTATTTGTGTTTCCCTTGATTTATTTCTTGGTTCTTTTGTTTTTTCGGGAGGTGTTTTATGAGTGGTGAGCGTTGAAGCGCAATGTCCCCTGCACGTGATTGGTCGGATGACAACCCCCCGAAAAATAAGAACAAGAACAAGAAGAACAAGTCAGGTACAGCACCAGTTTTGGGTCGAAACATGCACTACTACTGCTACTGCTACTACTACTGCTGCTACTACTGCTACTACTGCTACTACTACTACTACTACTACTGCTACTACTACTACTACTACTACTACTACTACTACTACTACTACTACTACTACTACTACTACTGCTACTACTACTACTACTACTACTACTACTACTACTACTACTACTACTGCTACTACTGCTACTACTGCTACTACTACTCCCCACCGCACCCGGCCCCTTCGGACTACTACTGCTACTACTGCTACTACTACTACTACTACTACTACTACTACTACTACTACTACTACTACTACTACTACTACTACTACTACTACTACTACTACTNTACTACTGCTACTACTGCTACTACTACTCCCCACCGCACCCGGCCCCTTCGGGGGTCAGGTCGGGTCAACATGCTCAAGTCTCCGGAGTCGTAAGCAGCAAGGGCTGATACGTCCGAGGGGACATGGAGTGAATTGACACACGACACGCAGTGAGACGTGGAAGTGTGGAGGGCATAAGCTTTATTTTTACCCATCCGCCGGAGGATAATTTTTTTTTTTAAACTACTACTACTACTACTATTAATACTACTACTGCTACTACTACTGCTACTACTACTACTACTACTATTAATACAAAGAATATACAGGGCAAAAATAGATACGCAACAATACACACGAGAGAGAACATGGTAACATACAATTTGTTTTTTCCTCAGTGGCTTTCTTCTTTCGGAGTGCTTTTGAGTTATCAATGTCGAAAGCTCATGCTACACACTGTCAGATGGCAACGAAAACAATAATAATCATAATCATAATAATAATACTACTAGACTGAAGGGTTTTCAGCCGTTCGTCCTTAATTGTTTTTTTCGTTGTCGAACCCCCCCCCCGGCGCTCCCATGTTGATGTTGATTGGCTCGTGGCTGGCGGATGATGCCCGATATAGAGGCCAGGTGCCGAACCGCGGGTAGGCTGGTTCTTCTGCGATATGATGTGAGCTTTGCTCTGAAGAAGCTGCTGCTGCTGCTGCTGCATCCTATGATACTATAGCACACAATCTGCCACTTGTTCGACGTGTGAAACATAGGAACACCTTGTACCATGCTATCTATGCTGTTGTTGTTACTCCTGTAGACAACCTACAAAGATGTTACTCCAGCAACGACTTTTGATAGTACTGACTCTACTGCGTTGGAGAAGTACCAATCACTGACATCCCATCCCACCCCCCTCTCCAGGGGGGGGGGGGGCGAACGCGCTCCCCCCCCCCCCCCGTCTTATATACCAGCCGAACCTATCGGGGTCGGCTTGTGGCTATCATAAGCAGCAAACACGTCATCAAGTCGGCGTGATACACAGTATATTTTGTTGGTCTTGATGTTATTGATGGTATTGATGGTTGATGTTTGGACTATTACGGGAGACCATAGTAAATACTAGTAAACAGGACCTATGATACACACAAAAACCTATATGTTTCCCTATTTTTACTTACAATATTTGGTCCCATTTACTATGTTCCTCCGTAATATTGATATCACCAGAAATAGTAGCAACAGCAGCAACAGCAGCAGCAGCAGCAGCAGCAGCAACAGCAGCAGCAGCAGCAGCAACAGCAGCAGCAGCAACAGCAGTACGTAAGATTATTCTCTCCATCCTCTCGCCCCTCCGTCCATCCCATCCCCGGCGGCCGAGCAGAAGAGAAGAGGCGGTAGCTTTGTGTGTGGTAGCTTTTGACACCAGGTAGATGGCAGCGAGCGGCAGACTTTCCGAATGCTTTACTTGGGGCGCGTCTCAACTCGGTTCATTTATTTCTGCATGTATACGAAGTACCAGGTATATACATATATATATGTGTGTCTATAGAAGCGTTTCTCCGGCTAATCCTTAGTTTCGCAGCACGAAGCTAGTATAAGGGGTGGAGGTGGGACACGAAGAGACACATGCATTTCGACCCATCGAACGTGAAAACAAATTGCGATTCGACTCGAGTCGGCGAGACACAATAAGAAAGGGCTTGAATATTTTCGTGATACTTTTTTGAAGGCACGAGCCGTAGTGGGAAGGGGGGAGAAGTGCCTGCCATATATGTATATATAATGTATATATATATATATATCTGTGGCCCCGGATCTGAGTTAACCCTTTTGGGACTGCAGTCCCGTTTTGGGGACAAACCACTCTACTTCTAAGTAATTTGTCCCCCAAACGGGACTCCAGTTCTATAAGGGTTAAGACCAGGAAGGGGAGAGCAAAGAAGGGCGGAGATACTAAATGGGAAGAAAAAAAATCAAAAACAAATATATTTTGAAAAACAAAATACGGGAAGAATGCACGCCTCCTCCGTCCCGATCTTTCTTGACAAGGTCTGCAATGGTGCATTATTGGGGTGGAGTTATGTACAGCAGTAGTCGCATTGTTCTACTGTCTGTAGTGATATGCAGGTTTTAAGGACGCCGAGCGCTATACTACAAAACCGCAGTGTCCTGTTGGTCAGTTCGCTTGTCTTATTGTTTTTACATTTTTGCGCGAAAAACGAAATTCACTTCAAAATAAATGCTCTCGATTAGCCCTTATTCCTTGGTCGGCGTAATATCGATATAATAGCTCGCTCTCCTGCTTCCCAATCCCGCCTCAACAAAACTGTTGTCACAAATCCCCCATGACCACCAATGGGGAATTTTTCGCGAACGGTCGTGATATTTATTTGTAACGAAAACGTGGCAGCAAAAACGAACAAATAAAAATATAATTAAAATAATGATGTCAACGATGATTCGCGGCAAAAAAAAAAACGTGATTTGTTTGGACGGGGAAAACATGACATAACGCCGATTTACAAAATGTCACGAATTTCTGCCCCCCCCCCCGCCCCCTTTTCGTTGGAAATGACCCTCAGCACATGTCCTTACCCAAGGTAGAATTTTCTGTATGAGACCTAAACAAACATCGGTTTGCACGCATATGCATGCCAGCGCCGCAGGGTAAGGGGGGGACACTGCACTAGCGCCGGGAAACGAGGGGACCGAGAGGGTCACCGCCCGCCTGCTCGTACGCCGCGTGCATATGGGCGTTCATGCACCCCAAGGACTAACAAGGAAGAGGGGGTGAAGGGGGTTCGCCGCAATGTTGGGGGGGGGGTGGCTGGGCCTTTCCCGACTTCTTTTGTTTTTGGCTGGCAAGACCGTTTATGGCCATCCTTGCCGTTGACCGCTCGACGCTCACCTCGAATAAAAACGCTGTACTATACCCCTGCTGTACCTTTGGGGCACGTGTGCGACAAACCCTATTCGACGGGGAAATGTATACCCGATGATGCTATCGGCGAGCTTGTTCGGTCTCACCGTATTTCCGACACGGCTGTCTTGAAGTTCCTCAGACACATATATATGTGCGACACCAACTAAAAAAACGAGCGGTCTCGTGGTACGCCAGATCTCGAAGGGAGCTGTCACATAATCTTGTCATGGCTGGAGCCTTGTTTGATTGAGCAGGACCCCCTAGCGGAGGTGCGGGGGGGGGGGACTTTTATGATGGCGACGGGGGGGATTTTCTCCGGTTTGGGGGGGGGGGTACGGGAGAAGCGAAGTCTATATCGCACCGAAGTCGACCCGCCACGCAGGCCCACCACCTCACGTTATCTGGTTGCCGACACTATTGGTAGTCTCCCCCAAAGCATCTCTAGGATGAATGCAGAATGCACGGACACTAGGTGTGCTGGATGTCGATGGGTAGAAAGGAAGGTTTAATGTCAAGAACACACACGCACGTCAAGACGGGTTCGTCGTACATATAGCACCAGCGAACCCGCGGAAACATTTTAGCCGTTTTTTTGCTTGCTTTTTTTTTTGTCACTGCTGTATTTGTATGCTTTCCTCGATCGTGTCGTATATACAACATACCAAAAGTTGTGGTGGTGGGCAACCCGGAAGTAAGTTGTCCTTGCGCGTCGAATCAGTCGCATGTCCACACGGCACCAATCAGTATACGTATATACGCTTGCCGGCAATTTCCGTGGTCACGAACTTCGTGCCAATTGTCCGCAGAGCGAGGATAGTCCGTCCAGAAGGATAGAGATCCGTCCCGAAAAGTACCCAGAGGGCGCCAAGGAGGAACCGGGTAGAGGGGGTACGGGCGTGCCAACGCCCGCCTCGGAAAAACTGTCGGCAAAAGGCCGCTCAAAATGGCCTCACAACGATGGGGGGGGGGGGCAGGCATGCAGTGGACGCCCGCCGAGCGCGTTGGTGGCTGACCGTGCCACTCAGCTGTTGCGGGGAGTGCCAGCTTTGACCAGGCATCAGAAAGAAGGCCCACTCCTCGGCGAGGAGGTGGGACGAACTCGTATTCTCCCTCCCTGCAGACCGCCGTTTTTTTCATCGAACTCCCCCTATATAGGGGCAAAAACAACTAGACGGCTCCGCTCGGCGCATGGTTTCATCACCCGCGCCATCCTCGGCTCAGCGTGACAGCGACAACAGGCTCTAGTCAGCTCGGGACCCGGTAGCACAAGTTTCGTAATTCGGCTGTCGAGCGCCCTCAGGTAAACGCCTGGACAAAAAGTGTCTCAAATTTATTTTCAGACCGCGCAAGGCGCTCGTAACAAAAAGCTCGGGAAAATTTTGGTGAGCATCAGTAACTAACGCGCGCGTTTCAAGCGATAGGTTTACGTTTCTCACGGCATACTATTTCGCGCTTCAAGCGTCGCAAGGGCAAGCAGCGCCTTGCGGGAACGCAATTTGTCTTCTCCAGGTCTCCCGCAAAAATGATCACCGGACAGCACGATCGCAGCGATATATACCAGTCCGCTGACTTCCGTTGAACAAAGACCCGACCTGCGTATATACCTCCTTGCGTTTTTGCAGTCGTCGCACTCCCGACTCTTGCCGACGGCAGTCATTGGGCTGGGTAGACCTGTACTCCCTTCGTGCCCACAGTACCGTTTTTTTGCGCGGCCCCTCTCTCAAACAAAAAAAAACTTGTTTTTTCGTGTGTATATTTATTAGCACATATGATACCCACACGAACGGAGTGAAGGTTGGCGACCTTCCTGCCCCCCTCAGGGAGTTTCACCGCCCGTTACCCGACCCCCCCACTCACCCTGGCCAGCGCTTTTTGCTGTCTCGATATGTCGTTTGCTCGTGATGCCAATGCGTCCCCACACGACCATGGGTTCTCGCAGTGCCCACACTAGCTAGCAGTACACCCTTTTTTTTTTTCTACAATCGCCGATGCCCCAGAGCTTGCCGGACTGTATTTCAGTCCAGCTCTCACCCTTCTCCTCCGTCCCCCAAGGAATTTGGTTCGTATGCATGACGCAGGTGTTTTTTTTTTCACGCTCGCGAATTTTTCCCCCCTCTCTGAGTTGTTGCTACGCCCATTCCCCCCCCCATATAAACCCCCCCTCTTCGACGCCCCACTCCGCTCTCCCCCTGCACCCCGCCCATCCCATCCCGCCCCCTTCCCCCCCCGCGCCCCCCCCCCCCCCCCCCCCCGCCTCTCTTCGGACTTGGTTTCAGCTCGAACCCGCCGCCGAGCGAGCGACCGCTGACCGCTGATACTGTCGCCACCGCAGCCGCCGCCTCCGATCATGTTTTTGCGGCCAACACGTTGTTTCCGCGTTCGGTTCGTTCGATGACCCCCTTTAGGGCGGGGTCACGAATTTCTCGACAGCGTCCCACCTCCGGTAGAAAGACTCGGGACCCTCGTCATGAACCAGCACCCCTTTTTCCGACAGCAGTGCCTATTCCATCCGCGCGCGCCGACACGGAGCTAGCTGCCCGCTGCATTCCTGGTACGGATACGAATACGGGTACGAATAGGAATACGTACTACCCGGTTCCGATTTTGTTCCGTATGTAACAGTGGCGTCGTTTTTGTTTTTCCTCAACTACGTTTCCTTGGCCCTCACCGCCGCCGCAAAAAAAAAACAAAATCGATATTCTGCCGAGCGTTTCACTCGACGCTGATTGGGCGCGCGTGACCAGCGAGTATTAGGGCAGGCGATCACCGCCGCTACTGTATGGTTCGCCAAGCCAATATTGGCTTAATTGGACGTTTCGCCGGCCTTCCCTGACAAAATTTCACGGCGTGTTTTTTTTCCCACCTCAACAGACATCGCCCGAGGCTGGCCTTTTTGTGCCTGGCCCTTTTCCGCTGTCCAAACGCCTGCTGCCAACGAGGGTTACCTAACACCACTGACGACGATATTGTCATCTTGAATAACAAACTCATGATCCCCGCCGCCTCCCCCCCAGCGGGCTGGGGGGCGCGTATAGGTTTCCCGTTGAATGGTAAGCCGCCTGCCTGTATGTGTGGGTGTCGCTGCTGATAAGCCTGTAAAGATATATCAGCAGGCGAATCATGGAAAGACGAATGCGCAGGATTTAGAAGGAAAAAAAAAAAACTTCGATGATGGCGTTCCCTCAACTGCACTACAGGAGAAGACCTTACTAAGTTGTTGCCCGCCGTCGACCCCCTCCTCATCCACACCGGTTGCTCACTCACTCGCTCACTCACTCGCTCACTCACTCGCCGCCAAGCTCCTGTGCTTGGACCCCCCTTCTGGGGCAAACGAACGCCACGCCTAGTGCTATCTGTCCGTCGCCCGCTGCAAGCCTTGCCTGTTACTGACACCGCGTGTCAGGGAACGGGATGCCACGCAGAACAAAAATACCAGTTTTAGCCCCCTTTAGAACCTGTACCCGCCTTTTTGGAGACAACGTTTCCTGAAAATCATTAGAGTTGAATCGTTGTTGGAGGTGTCAGCGGGTTATATCTCAGCTTCCCCCAAAGAACTATCAATCTATGAAGAATTTCCCTCCCCCTATATATACATACCATCGCGTCTCGCAAGACCGACGTTCTGGTTGCATTTTTGGTGCCTTATGTCAAGCGCCTGGAAGCAGAAAAGAAGAAAGGCCGCACCGTTTGCGCGGCCGCGGTTGTATCCCTTTTTTTACTGCCACAGCAAAACGTTTCCCACACGAATTCCAATCAAGTTGTCCTCCTCCCCCCCCCCCCCCCCCCCCCCAAAAGTAACCAAAAAAAAAAAAAAAAAAAGGAGTGTATTTCTCTAAAGGGTCAAATCAAGTCAACGCGATCAAGTATGTATCATACACACGAGACCCACCAAAGCAAGCCTTCTTTTTTTTTTGCGTGCGCGTATTGGTTAGGCACGCACGCACGACGCGTGCTACGATAGAGGTGTATAGCATTTTCTGGCTGATTTTTGTTTCTGAACGAACGACGGGGCTCCTTAACCCAAATTCGTCGGAATCTCGTTTTTTTTATGTCGCAACATTTTTCACTTTTCACTTGATGCTGCTTATAGGTCGTGGGATTTGTTCACCGGGTACGAGTACGTCGTAGCACTTTTATTTCCCTCCAAAAACAGTTTTTTTTTGGGGGGGGGGTGAGAGGTATAGAGCTCCTCAAGTGACCCCCCACCCACCCTCAGAAAAAAAAAGGGTGAACCTTTACCGTAGAGGCACTGCCTGTACCGTTTTTTGGCTGAAATGGTTTCTGAACGACGGAGCTCCTTATCCCAAAAAAATCGTCGGAATTTCGTTTTCATGACGCAAAATAGTTTTTACCTGATGCTGCTTATAGGCCGTGGGATTGATCATCGGGTATCATACGAGTAGCACTGCTGTTTCCCTCCAAAAACAGTTTTTTTTACTTACTATTAGTATAGAGCTCCTCAAGTGACCTCCCACCCACCCTCAGAAAAAAAAGGGTGAACCTTTACCGTAGAGGTATACCTTTTTTTGGCTGGATTTTTTTCTGAACGACGGGGCTCCTAAACCCAAAATTCGTCGGAATTTCGTTTTTTATGTCGAAGCATTTTTCACTTTGCACTTGATGCTTGGGTCGTGGAATTAGTTCATCGGGTACGAGTACGTCGTACTCGTAGCCCTTTTAATTCCCTCCAAAAACAGTTTTTTTTGGGGGAGTGAGGGGTATAGAGCTCCTCAAGTGACCCCCCACCCACCCTCAGAAAAAAAACATGGTGCACCTTTACCGTACGTAGAGGTATACCTTTTTTGGCTGATTTTGTTTTTCTGAACGACGGGGTTCCTTAACCCCAAAAAATCGTCGGAATTTCGTTTCCATGACGCAAAATAGTTTTTACTTGATGCTGCTTATAGGCCGTGGGGTTGGTCATCGGGTACGAGTATAATATTAATGCCACTTTGATTTTGCCTCCAAAATGTAGTTTTTTGGCCTCCAAAATGTAGTTTTTTGGCCTCCAAAATGTTGTTTTTTTGGCCTCCAAAATGTTGTTTTTTGGCCTCCAAAATGTTGTAATGTAACTTACTATTAGTATAGAGCTCCTCAAGTGACCGTGACCCCCACTCTCAGAAAAAAAAACATGGTGCAACCTTTACCGTAGCGTGCGTCGCACGCAGATTAGAGGGGCCTTCAGCATTTTCTGAAGGGCACACTCCCTCCCCCGTCTACTCGGCCGCAGGCAGCACTCTCCCGAGCCAACCAACCTCTCACCCTCTTCTTGCACTCGCATCGTTTGATTGGCACTGCAGCAGCGGGAGCTCTGTGAGGCCAAAAACATTAGAGGGCTTGATCTTCCACCAGGTTACGACTGCGCCTCTCGTAACGGCCTGTCTGCCTTTGCCGAATTAGCGCAGCCGTGCTTTCCATCAGTGGCCAGTTATATCAACAAGGTTCAAGAGTTTTTTTTTTGCGGCGGCGGCGGAGGAGGCGGCGGCGGCTAGGAAATTTACCCACCCGAACTTCGTGCGCCGGACTTTATTGTCGTGGTGCACGACAACATCAACGACGTTGAACCGATCAAGCCGCCCCTTCGTTTCAGCCCATGCGCACGATTCCAATGGCGATTACGTGCGACCTCTTGGCGGTTGCGGTAGTGCGCCTTTCTATTCAGCACAACGTAGACGAGACAACCTCCCTGCACCTACAGTTCGCTCGCTCCAGTAAGCGCGCCCGTACTGCTACTGCTACTACTGCTACTACAGTTGTAGTGCTCGAATTGGCATGAAACTTTCCGGCCCTCTCATGATGAAAAGAACGCGTGCTGCGATAGAGGTAGTAGAGGTATACCGTTTTTTTGGCTGGAAATATTTCTGAAAGCCGGGCGGCTCCTTAATTAGGGCCCATATTTAACGAGTATAAAATAAATTCAATTTGCAAAAAATAAAAAAATAAAATACGCCTTTCATTGGTCAACACACGCACCAGCACCAAATATTAGGATCTTGGGGGTATAATCTTGGGTGGTGGTGCGGGTTCTGACCAATGAAAAGCGGATTTGATTTTTTTTTTTTTTCAAATTGATTTTTTTTTGTTCTTCGTTAAAACGGGCCATCCCCGGATTCCAGGCCTTGCGTTTCGGGGTGAAGATAGGGTCAGGGTTGGGGATAGGGTTAGGGTTATTTTAAGTTGCCGGTCTTTTGGGCTGTGAGAGTTACAGCGACGGCATTCTACGTGATAATTGCCTAGAGTTTAGGGTTTATTCCCTAAGAAAGGCGCTGCTGCAGGGCTCAGCTGTTGTTGCACGCTGGTCTGTGGGATTTGGTTGGTGTGCTGGAGAGGACGGCTGCAACGGGAAAATGCGAAACGCAAGGCCTAAAACCCGGGGATAGCTCGTAAACGTCCCCGTAGTCGTGATTTAAATCTCGCCTACGTAGTCGTGATTATCAGTTCCCCAAATCTTGTGTAGGCAATATTTTTCAATTGTATAGTTAGTCAGGCCATGGTATCTATCGTCCATCGGGTATATAGCGCCTTCATTTTTCCTGCAAACCCAGCTTTTTGAGCGAGGGTATTCTCCGGTCTGAAGGACCGGGAAACTCAAAAAGCCCAAAATTCCCAAAAGTGATGCCAGATTTTCAAGAGAATAGGCGTGACAAAAAAGTGGCCCCAGTTATCAAGTTCAAACACTTACTTGGGGGACAAAACTCGCTCGACGATGATAATGGCCCTTTCTCAACACCTAATTTTTTTTTTTAGTAAGACCGGAGAATAGCAACGCGAATGTTACTCATTCGATTGCGATACTGTTAATAACACAATATGATATAGAGCACCTCAAGTGATCGCCCTCAGGAAGATCATGGTACACCTCTACCGTCGTAGCCTGCGTCTAAGGCATGCCATAAGAAAGAGACCCCACAAGAAACTCAGCCCTGTTAACAGTACCGGGGGGAATAAGAAATTCGGGAAGAGGGGTTATACAAGAGTCAGTGTGGAACGTCCCGTTTCTTAAAATCAAGAAACCGAGGTCTGGAGCAGCGTCCCGGTTTCTTACTACAGGTAGAATGCTGGTACTGCTCTACACGGACTACTAGAGGGCCCCAGTACGTACTGTATACAGACGCAGTTGTAGTCAGGGTAAACATCTCCTTCAACTGCACTGGCCCAGGCCCATGCAAGAGGATGGGCATCTGACTCTTTCAACAGCCACCAGGCAAGACAGAGCGAGGCTCTCTACGTACTCGGTTGGGCCTCCTTTTTCGTGCGACATATACCGGTACGACACACGGTGTATGAACTCTCGGCCATGCGCGTTTCTACATCGTTCGGTGGACGTGCGTGATAAGTGCGACCACAAAGCAGGACGACACCGACCGGTGACGCGCCCCCCCCCCCTAGTGCCTAGGAGTAGAGAGTCACCAAAGCATGGTCGCTTTCGACTCGTGCAACGATAGAGGTACGAGTACTTTTCGGCTAAAAAAACGTATTTTCTAAATGACGGGGGCTCCTTAACCCTGTTATAGGACTGGAGTCCCGTTTCGGGGACAAATTACTTAGAATTAGAGTGGTTTGTCCCCAAATTGGGACTGCCGTCCTAAAAGGGTTAACCCATTCAGAACCGAAAAGAATGTCCCACGCTACGTAATCCTACAGTGGGACCGGTTCTTAACCCATTCATAACTGAAAAAACATGCCCCACACTAATTCCAAGTAGTTTTGTTCCCCAAATTCGTGGGACCGGTTCTTAACCCATTCAGAACTGAAAAAACATGCCCCACACTAATTCCAAGTAGTTTGTCCCCAAATTCGTGGGACCGTTTCTTAACCCATTCAGAACTGAAAAAACATGCCCCACACTAATTCCAAGTAGTTTTGTCCCCCCAATTCGTGGGACCGTTTCTTAACCCATTCAGAACTGAAAAAATGTCCCACACTAATTCCAAGTAGTTTGTCCCCAAATTCGTGGGACCGTTTCTTAACCCATTCAGAACTGAAAAAACATGCCCCACACTAATTCCAAGTAGTTTTGTCCCCCAAATTCGTGGGACCGTTTCTTAACCCTTTTAGAGCTGCAGTCCCGTTTTGGGGACAAAGCACTCTAATTCTAAGTAATTTGTCCCCAAAACGGGGCTCCACTCCTGTAAGGGTTAAAGGGGTTAAGGGGTTATTAACCCAAAACCGTCGGAAAATTGTTCTTGTGTTGAAATACATTTCGTTGTGTTCTTGGGCCATGGGCCATGGTATTGTTCATCGGCTATAAAAGCACTTTTTTTCAACATCCTCCAAACATCATCAAATTTCGGGCGGGGTGAAGAGCTTCTCAATCATGTGACCGCCCTCAGAAGGCGAAAAACATGCCGCACCTCTGCCGTACAGTAGCAACTCCCTTTCCTGTTCTGTCTGCCGCCACCAAAAATAATCATCCCTGCCGTGCCGCCCTCCACAAACGAATCACCCCCCCCCCCCACACACACACACTTCTTTGTAATATATGGAAACAACGTAATGAGCGCCCAAGTGGTTGGAGGTGTCTCTATTAGGAGTTAGGATACGCGTGCTCATTCTCGAAAGGGATGCGTGGTCCAATGGTCAAATGATCTGAAATGGCTGCAAGCAAACAATGAGTACGCCCCCTCGCCTCTCGCTCGCCTCGCCTCCCGCGCCCCACCCAACAATCTCAGGCAGTAGCAAACACGCATCACGATTAACTCTATGCCCGCCTATATATATAGATTGAGGTGGTGGGGTCATCACCCTCCCTCCCGTGTTCGAAACCCCGTCGCGTGAGACTCTTCAGCCCTACCCTTCTGGACAGGAAGTCGAACTCTTCCGGTATCACACTCTGTTCGTTACATAATCATATATAGGCAGAACCCACTCCATCGGCCTACTCAGCCACGCACGACTCAGTAGGCCAGAGAGGGTTATGCTACATAACTTTTAACAAAATCTATGTAAATTATCGAGTTCATTGGACTTCGCCCCGACTTCGTGAACATTCTATCTCGGGGGGGGGGCACTTCCGTCGCCACGGCCTACGTAGCATCTAGGGGCACGCTATCAAAAACCATTCGTAATGTCTCCAGCGCGACCCCTCGAAAGGAACAAACATGAAATCTGCGAGGTTCGAATTCCTGACCCAACCTTGGGTGGATTGCAGAACATGCCACTACGTAGCTTCCTGGTAGACATCACTGTTCAGGAGTCGGCGAGATTCAACGAACTCGAAAAAAACATATATATATACCAGTATATATATTGTTGGTTGTTCAGCATAATTCCACTAGTCACGCGAATCAGTAGGCCAGTGGCTTGTGCCGTATAACTAACACAATATTTCGTTGCTTGCCCCAGTAAACTGAAATTCACCGCCAGATGTGAACTGCCTTTCACGTCAAAATGAATGCGTACCGGCGCCGCAAACCTAATTTACCAGGGGGGGGGGGGGGTTCACGGGCCACGACCCGTGAACCGCGGGTCGGGCTAGGTGGTCTTCAACATGTCACGGTTCAGGTCGCGTCGGGTCAGGGGGTCTTCAAACCCTCACGCGTCGGGTCAGGTGACCAGACCAGACCAGACCCGACCCGACCCGACCCGACCCGACAATTTGTTTACCCTACCAGTGAACAGCCCAGCAAATTACCACGATCGAAATGGTGTTTCATTTCTTCTCGGTCCTGGTTTCTCGGCTCCATCCCCCGTGACGCCTGGCTCAGACACCCCAGTCCTTTGGTGCGCCCTTGATACATACCGGTACCAGGATACCAGGTACTGGTTACCAGGTATGGCTAAGCAAGTTTTTCGCCAATTACTCTAGATGTCTCCTGTGTCGATCGCTTCCTTCCCCGGCGATTCTATCGCGATTGAGATCGCCCACCACCCCCCATTACTACGCAGGGAAGATGTCACATACGTTGAAAAAAAACAATCGATTCCTTTGGGATACCTTCAGTGACGTGGTCAATAGATGATACAGAGTAGCTTCGTTTTTTTTTTTTTCAGAATTCTGGACGAGACCTGACCCATTTTTTATTTAGTGGTTGTTTGTGTTGGTGCCGTTTATCTTATTCTTATTCGCGCTGGTTTCCCCGGTCAAGCCTCCTCCGTTGTTGACAATAGCAAGCTGTGTACCGCACGATACCCAGTGTTTGTTGCTGTTGGCTACGAGTAGTGGATAAAATCTAGAACCCCACGCACTCAACGCTGGTTATGTTCCGAGGCAGGAGGGATAACCTACTACTCCACCAAGTCAGCGCTGAGTGAGTAAGAGTATGAATACATACTATGGTTATCCCTTCTGGTTTTGCCCCCGGCAGTTAGATACCCCGAGAGGGATCCGAGGTGGCGACGCAGGCGTATTTTAGCTTCCAGCCCTGGTGGTGGTGCGCGTGTGGATTTAGTCCGAGAAGTACAATGGCGTGTATAGGGCTTCGGCATGGCGTGACAATAACAAGAAGGCAAATAGACAAGAAAAAAAAAAAATCGAATTGAAAACCACCAAGCAAGAACTATCAACATCTTGAAAAACGCCTACGAGTAACTAACGTCCTCTATTAGCCGTCTTGTCGCTCATTAATATCCGTTGCTATTGGAAAATTATTTTAACTCATTAAGAACTGAAAAAAAAAAATGTCCCCTACTTATTCCAAGTAATTCGTCCCAAAAATTGGTGGGACCAGTTCTTAAGGGGTTAAAATGAAGTAAGGTAAAACTAACCTGTGAGGTCGTTTTTCCCCCCCGCAAAACTCATACCAGGTATATGTTAGCATTGGAGCATTGGTGCCATCGTGCGGTGAACGAGCTATACGCCACCACCGTTGTCAATTGCCAGCAAGCGCTGTAGTCAGTCAAAGGCGTGGAAATGCTTCGAGCATCTATATCCGCGTACGAAAGAGGAGTGTTTTATGGCAACGTTTCCGGGTCCAGACCGGGGGACCTTTCCTTCCATGGTGGTCGGGCTGTTTGTTCCCTACTGCTGTGCTCTAACGTATGGCGCGAGTTTTTGCGGGATTATGGGAATGACCGCGAAAAAGTCGCCAAAACAAAAAACCAAGACGTGCGTGGTTTTATATCGAATGTGATGCGAGTATCTACTGGTAAGTTTGACCGGCTCTACGACAATCGAGACCCCTTTCGACTATTTTTCCTGGAGGCCGACCACCAACTCGATAGCGTTGAAGGTAGCTACAAAACACCCGCCCTGCTGCGCGAGTTGCTTACCATCATAGCTACGTACGTACAGCGTACAGCTACACTTTTGTTGTTGTTGTTGTTGTTGTTGTTGTTGTTGTTGTTGTTGTTGTTGTTGTTGTTGTTGTTGTTGTTGTTGTTGTTGTTGTTGTTGCAAGCAGTGGTGCACCATCATCAGCCGTGCCCCTTTTTCGGTTATACCACTCTGTACTTAAATAGAAGCAGCGTTTGTATGTTTATATGCAATTCGAACGTTTCTTATATTTCGGGACATAGTGGTACTGTCAGTCGGGTGGACACCGCGTGCAACCATCGGCAGATAGAACGGGTAACGAGTCCCGCCGAGAGACGTGACCGGCAGAGAGGGTACAAAAAAAGGGTCTATCATACTCTGCGCTGACGATATGACACACCCACCAGGGGTGGGTGTACTCATGTCGTGCACGACCGTAGTCGTATGACCAAAGACCCTCGCATCCCTACAATGCCGGGACGGAGCACGTTGGGTTATCACCAACCATCAGGCAGATATTGCTTGCAGACCTCAGACAGTTATGACGCTACCATCAACAGACCGATTTTTTTTCCCTGCCGATCTGTGTACGACACCAAGGTGTCAGAAAAACCAGTCTTGAAGCACATTCCTTGGATAGTTAGGGGGGGCGCAAGTGTACGGACCGACTCATCACCGCCCCCCCAAAGACGGGCGCTGTCCGTCCGCCAGGGACGCATGCTACGATAGAGGTGCACCATGTTTTTTCTGAGCTCTTCACTTAAGGAGCGGCATACCTCACCGAAAAAACGATTTTGGAGGAAAATAAAAGTGCTGCCGGATGCGAAATCTCATGGCCGAAGTATACTCTGAAACTTATTTCGTCACAAGAATGAAAAAAGTCCGACGAATTTGGGTTAAGGAGCCCGACCGTTCAGAAAACGATTCGGCCAAAAAGTGCTACCTCTACCGTAGCACGAGTCCAGGGCGGCTCACTCAAGGCGGGACGAAGGGCAGGGAGTGAGTTCAAGAACGAAGACAAGTTAAAAAATTATTTACTGTCTCGAGTTTGTGAAGAATACGACCCTTATCATCATGCACCACCACCAGCGAATACGGCAGGCTAACAAATTTATCGGGCGCATGGACTCCGGAAAGTGATCTCGAAACGCGGGTGTCACAACACGACTATGTACGATGATGATGACGACAACGACGACGACGACGACGACGGGGTGTACTCATTAGCCGCATGCCATGCGTGGCCGTAGTCGTTTGACCATGGCCCTTACGCATCCCTACGGTAGTGCCGGGACGGAGCACGTCGGGTTGGTGGGCGTACTCGTTTTTTGCCGGTCTCAAGAGTCATTTGACCATTGGCCGTGCATCCCTTTCGAGACGGAGCACCGTCCCTACTCCTAACAGAGGCAACTGTAACGGGAAGAGGGGGACTCATGTCGTGCAGGCCGTAGTTGTATGAGCATAGACCCTTGCATCCCTACAATGCTGGGACGGAGCACGCCGGGTTGGCGGGCGTACTCGTTTGTTGCTGGTCTTAGAGTCATTTTGACCATTGGCCGTGCACCCCTTTCGAGACGGAGCACCGTTCCTACTCCTAACAGAGGCAACTGTAGCGGAGGGGGGGGGGGGTACTCATGTTCATGCATGGCCGTAGTTGTATGAGCATAGACCCTCGCATCCCTACATTGCCGGGACGGAGCACGTCGGGCTGTCGCCGACCCGGCAGGCATTGCTTTTGCACCAAGCGCGAAGCACCGTGAGATGTTCGGCGAGTCGTACGATGGGTGAGCTGCGTCCTACTCAAGAACCGCTTGTGAGGCAGACTTGCAATGGATGACAGCTTCGAATGCAATTGGGGGGGGGGGGGGGTACTCATGTCGTGTGTGGCCGTAGTTGTATGACCATAGACCCTCGCATCCCTATATACAATGTCGGGACCGGGCACGTTGGGTTTTCACGAATCAGGCAAACATTTTCTCGCACCAAGCGCGAAGGGGGGCGAGAGAGAGAGAAAATATATCAATCGAGATATCACTGCTTGAGGGATCCCTGTTTCCTGTGCCGCTCTCAGGTCCACAACCAGCGTGCGGATAACGTTTCAATAGAATCGCGGGAGAGACCAGAGCAGTACGATATCGGGGCAGCATTTTATGGCCATACGTAACTTTTTTTCTGAGGTAATGGGAGCTTCTCAACTGAGTAAGCACTGCTGTGCCCCCCATACCGTTACATTACCTTTACTTTAAGGAAGTATTTTTTTTGTGTCGAAGGTATTATTCTTTACAAAACCTACAGGGTAGACAAAGCAGGCCCCTGTTGAAACACGCCTCCGAATATTCTTTACAAACCTACAGGGTAGACAAAGCAGGCCCCTGTTGAAACACGCCTCCGAATATTATTTACAAACCTACAGGGTAGACAAAAAAGGCCCCTGTTGAAACACGCCTCCGAATACTCTTTACAAACCTACAGGGTAGACAAAAAAGGCCCCTGTTGAAACACGCCTCCGTAGTCGGCGTTTTGCTGAGGTACGGTACACACAAACAAGTTCCTCAAGCGAGGGGAACCTCAAGAAAACCTTATGGTTACTATCATAATCCCTACCGTAGCATCTGCTTCGATCTCCAGCTCCCCGCGGGGAGACGACACGGCAAGTGACTCTTGTCGTGGCGGCGACGGGGAGCAATTGATGATTGGCCGGCTGCCGGTGATCGGACCGACCGTGCTCAAGCCCGATAGAATAGGCGGGGGGGGGGGGGGG
>MEHQ01004557.1:33043-46066 GCA_008828725.1 Saccharina japonica | reverse complement strand
GGGGGCGCGGGGGGAGAGGGGGGGGGGTGTACTCATGTCGTGCACGGCCGTAGTCATATGACCATAGACCCTCGCATCCCTACAATGCCGGGACGGAGCACTTTGGGCTTTCACCAACCACGGGGGGGAGGGGGGGGGGCACTTATTTGTTGGTTGCCCTAATCAGTTGACCAGTTGACCACGTACCCCTTTCGAGACGGAGCACCGTCCCTACTCCTAACAGATACGACTGTAGAGGGGGAGGGGGGGACACTCGTGTCATGCATGGCCCTAGTTGAATGCCCATAGACCCTCGCAACCCCTACACTGCCGAAACAGAACACGTCGGGTTTTCACCAACCAGGCAGGCCTTGCTTGCACCAAGCACGAAGCGCCGTGAGGTGTCCGGCGAGCCGCACGTACCGTGAGTTCCACCCTACTCAAGAACCGCTTGTGAGGCGGACTTTCGTGCATATGGATGGCAGCGTCGGAGTAATTGTTTTTTTTTTCCTGGTGTGACCACTTCCAGAGACGGCAATGGTTAAATATACTGCGAATAAGTGATTTCCTCGTGAGCGCCTTACCTTGTACCAGGGGACACACTACGTGATACGATAATTCCCCTTTGTGCGGATTTTTGGTTCCCCACCCCGCACAAATGATATAACTCGACCGCCAGCCGTGGTGTCCGCAAAAAAAAGGGAGAAGGGGGGGGGGGGGGGGGGGGGGGGGGGGGGGGGCGTTATCTCATAGAACGGGGGGTCGCCACAGTTCGTTGCCGAAGCCGTGATCGATAGCAGCATGCGAGATGGTCGCGGCGGCAGCAGCCCTACAACGGAAGCTCTCGACAGCAAGAAAAAGCTGAAGAGGTAGGACCGTCGTTGGAGGTCTGCGGTTCGAAGTGTACGAGTAGGCGTTCTTCACATGAAACCGTTTTTTCGTTTTTTCCACCAGTCGATATCCAGCACAGAGTCGACGAGGGAAGAAAGGGCTGGAGTCTGTCTTCTCGCGATGAAAATGCAAGGCAAGAACCGTAGTGGGGGAGGAGGGAGAAAGAGCCTACTTTGTGACCCCAGATCTGTGAGTTACGACCAGGAAGGAGAGAGAAAGGAAGGGCGAAGATAATAAATGGGGATGGGAAAAAAAAAAACACCCAGTCAGTGTCCTTGCCGATCCGATTATTTCAATCCTTGAGCGACAATACAAGCTCTGTGGTCACGAAACTACGACACAGCAGAGAAAAACTACATTGGTTGTTGTGCAGTGAGCAGAGTAGACGATGCAATAATGCCATGCTATCGTTGCTGAGTACGACGGACACGACGTATACATGCGTTGAGACAGAGAAAAATCGAAAAAACAAAAAACAAAAACAGGGTGGCGTCGTCAAAGACGGCATGGCAGCGGTGGCCATTCGTATATACGCAGAAAAATCTGGTGAAAAACCTACGCGAAGCAGACAATAGGGATGCTTGTTTGGAGGCAGGGGGGTCGTTAAAATCCTCATCCTAAGCCCGTGCCGGGACCCGTGTGGATGAAAATGAAAAACAAACAAAAAAAAAAAGTCGTTGACAGTGCCAAGACCCGTGTCGATGAAAAAGAAAAACCTCGTGGTCAGAGTCCCGAGGGCCCCGTGTCGATGAAAACAAAAAACAAAAAAAGGTCGTGGTCAGCGGAAGGGGACACTGCTGCTGTGCCATCATAGTGGGATCAGGTGACCTTCATCAAAGTTTGGTGCCAAGGTTGACTGAGGAGGGTATGCACGTAGTAGTCAATCAAACTGGGGAGGGTTACGTATATAGGCAGAAGTAGTAACACAAAAAAAACATAAATTGGGGAGGGGGTTTGTGGTAGTAGTGCGTAGCGCGAGGTGTGGGTGTTGTTGAGTTTTTTGTTGATGAGGTCGTCGTCGTGACGCATCGGTATACAAAAAAAGGATTGAGCGGGTACTACGGGTGGGTGAATGGAGTTCATGGAACCCTTTTAAGGGATAGATGGGATAGCGACTATCACGGGGGACCACAATAGTAAATAGGGGGACCTACGGGAAACAAAAAACCCATATACCCCATCTATTTTTTATCAACAATATTTGGTCCCTATTTACTATGGTCCTCCGGAATAGGAACAACGATAATGACCCTCTGCTGCTATCAGCCGTCTACGAGCAAGCGCGAGCACCCAGCAGCACGGACGGGTATATAGGTTCATCGTGTTGCGCCGGTGCCTTACGACCGACTCCTTGCATTGTAACCATTGTATGATATCACCCCCCCCCCCCAAAAGCACGCAGTGACCGCCGCCGTTGCTGCAAATCGTCGCTTTTTCTTTTTCATCACCAATTTTTCCCTCGGAAGCCCCGAGAGGGTGAAATGAAATGACTGGAGTTTAGTGTGAATTCTTAAGTGTCCATCTCCGACCAGGCACACGACATGTATTTTTTTTTCTTTTTTTTTCTGGCTGATGAGTGGGTACCAGGTCCCTATCCCCCTTGACCGGTATACCGCCTCACGATCAGTATATACCATCCTTCAAGGCCATCCTGTGGCTCCTCGGGGGCACTCTGGGGGTACCTCGTGTTGCCGACCCCTGAGGGTGTGGTAACGCCACACAACCCACCGGCACTCTGAGATCACCTCGTGATGATTCTGACCCCCCGAGAGTGTAGTGGTAACGCCACACAACCGTTTCCACACCAAATACGGAGAAAGTGGTGTCGATACCAGGTCGTATCCCCTAGACCGTACCGCCTCATTGTCACTATTATTGTAATCCTTCAAGGTGATCCTGGCTCCTCGGGGGCACTCTGAGATGATTACCTCGTTCGTGTTGTTGCTGACCCCCGAGAGCGTGGTGGTGGTGGTGGTAACGCCACAAGCATAACCCACCTACCTCGGTGTTTTTGTCTCCACACCAAACACGAAGAAAGAGATTATACCTGCTGGGGAACACTACGTACGTTCCCACAGATGGCTGAGTTTCTCATGCGTAGGACGCTTTCTTATTCAATTCCAGGGGGAGAAAACATATGCGGAGCTCCATTAGAGAGTGAACAGAGGGGGGTTAGGCAGACAGACAGGCAGACAGACAGACAGACAGGTTTCGAGTATTATAGACATCCCAGACCAGATAAATCGGGGAAATAGGTGCGTGAGTAGAGCAACACTGTCCGCATTCCAGGTATATACGCAGGTGTTTACCGCAGTCAGTGGATATGGTATGGCTAGATATACGAGAACCCCCCCCCGTGTGATCGTTCCAGTCTGTCCCATCGAGGGCGGGCTGCTTGAAAACCCTTGAAGTGGGACCGCACTCCCGTTGTGGGGACAAAAACACTTGAAATTAGAGCGATATGTAGGTTTATCTTGGAATTAGAGTGCCGTACTAAAAAGGGTTAAGGTCACATCGTTGATTGCTTCTCGAAAAAGGTTCTTTAGGTACGTATGCTAACCAAGCTTGGCTCAAACTCTTTATTGGCCGGAATTTTAAGCGGAGGCCCAAAACGTCCTGCCGGCGACGCCAAATCTCAAGAGGGCTCCGACAGGAGGTTTGGTCAACCTCTGCGCCCGCGTCCCTTTGCATATGCAGAGGCTCTTGGTTGGGAATTTAACACCTCTTCTCTTCTCGTTTCATCTCCTTTTTCTTTGTTCCCCTTTCCGTTGCTCCTCGCATTCACGAAGGGAAATATGAGCAAAAGTAAGTCAAGGGGGGGGGGAAAGATATCTCCAGACAACAGAGATCCTTGATCAACCAGCTACCGTAGTAGTATCAGCCAACTATCGTAGTAGTACCAGAAAACGCCTACTCGTACGTCAAAGTACGTGATACTTTCAATAAAATGACTCCTTTAACATAGTACAGGGGGAAAACACACACAACATGGCTACCGTACATATGTCCACCCAAAACTTATGGGAACCCACCACACAAGTTACGGTCCAACTAACCCGCGCACACGGGGAGCTCGAGCTTTCGACCGCACCGACTTGGTTCATCGGGACGCAGACTTCGACCCGCTCATCATCGAGTGTCACGGTGGAACGGCAGCGCGATCTGGTCGGGTACACATCGAAGCCCACCCGCGTCTACAGCTCATCAGAGAGGGGGGGGGTGCGATGATTGATTACGCTGTGCCTGTGTTTTGGCAGCTGGGATGTGGCACGCTGGACTTGCTTCACACATTGACTGGGGGTTGCATCGTTTAACACTCCTACAAAAGTCGTACGTACGTAAAACGCTATAACTACTGTACAAACTATTTAGAAGAAACAAATCACGGGCGGTGATAACCTGCTTCCTAAATCTAAACACCCAAACAATGCCGGGGCTTCTTTTATACTTACTACTGTAGTCAAACATCGACAAATTGGGGCTTTATTTGTACAATTAAACCACCAGCAATTTGGACTTATTTATACGTTACTACCCTTAATTCGGTCGAAACACAACGCGACGCAAACACGTGTACCAGGTACACCTACGAAGTAATCACACCCACAGGAGCAAAAAAACAAACAGTTGAGCCCGCGATCGACCAGGTCCAACGACAAAAGAAAAAGAAAAGAAAAAAAAAACAGGGACTGCAACAGCAGTATTTACGTACCAGGTATTGTTTATTTACCCCAGGGATAGGGTCACAAGCGCGCGCCCGGCTTCACACACCCCGGCCACAATTTTCGACCACGACACACGACAATTCAAACAACAAAATGCGAGACGCAGGGTTGATGCAGGACTGCCACTTTTACTTCATGGACAAAGGTAACGATTCCCAAAACATGGCAATTGTCCCCCCCCCCCAAAACAGAATCTTCGGCACGAAAACTCATCCTCCTTTCCGCCCCGCGGCTGGTAACATCCCACCATGGTCAACAGCGGGGGACCACTACACTCGAAAGCTGCCCCCCCTCCTGACGACTTTCCAAGTCGCAAGTCATGGTTGGCACTACTAGGTAAGTTGTGTGAGGTTATCACGGCGAGGCCCCCCCGCCATTTGCTGCCGACGCCCACAGCACAACTTCCTGCTGCCACTTTTTTGTGATCAGAAACGTCAGCGAGCCACCCCGTGCGACGCCTCGCCAGGTCTTACCCAGCTGGTTGTTTTTGTCCTGCGCGCACGAAAATACAGAAGAAGAAAAAAACGGGGAGGTGAAACAAAAAAGTCAGAGGCCATGAAGATGCACCGCTCCGTGTACCGTGAATAGTACCAGGGCTGTTCACGGGCGGGGTCACACCTCAAGGATCAGGTCGGGTCGGCTCGGTTCGGCTCGGGTTGAGTAACGGTGACTGGAGCGGACCGGACCCGACCCGACCCGATCCGGCCCGATCCGTGAGATTTCAGGAAATTTCTAACCCGACCCACGGATTGGGGACGGATTGGGGTCATGACCCGTGAAGAGCCCAGCTGAATACGGCGTAAACGGCGATGAGCCACATGCTTCGCATGTACACCAGACACTGGTACCGGTACTGCTGGTACTGGTATATCGTAACCGCGGCGTAAAAACGACGAGGCAACGCAAGGGAACATCTCCATGGCCGCGATGGGTGGGACGCCCTCGGCTCGGCTCACTCCGTCCAGTCGGCTGAGTGAGGCAGGTAGGTAGGTAGGTGGGTTCGTAACTGCTTGCCGGGTATATACTGTAGTAGGCGTGGAGGGGGGCTCGCGGCGGACCCGCGGACGGATGTCGCTCATGACCGAGATACTATACATATATGATCATGCTGTGTCGTTTCGTCACAAATCGCTCTCAGGCGTCCGCGGGTCAAATCGGCCAACCGTGGCTCCGTATTTCCCTTTTTTTGCCCTATACCTCTCTCACGTCCGCCGCCCGCTGTACATGTCATAATGCAGTTTTTGTCAAGATCCACTACGCGTACGGTATTACTTCCTTTTTGCCAGCACTGAAGTTTCGTTTGCGTGTTGTGAAGTTTCCGTCCTCCTTCGTTAGCTTCGTCGGCGGCCTGGGCCGACGGCGAATTCCCCTTGTACTATAATATAATTTCGATCGTACTTTTGAAGGTTATATCCACGAAAGTGGGGGGGCTCGAATTGACAACAAAGCAAGTCAAACAAGGCACCTTCCCCACACCCGGTCTCGTCAAATAATGGGGAGGTCGACCGAGCTCCTGTCTTGAAATAAAAGCCCGGCCCGACCAAACTCTTAGAAACGCCCGAAAAAAAATGAACTCGGCGAAGGATGCAACAACGCAATGCCATAAACGTGGCGGGACTACGTAGATAAGTGCGGGCGTGTGTACGATAACCCTGATACTGTTCACGGCCACCACAGGAAAAAAAAAACAAGTAAAAACATGCTCAAGTCTCCGGAGTAGTAAGCAGCAAGGGCTGATACGTCCGAGGGGACATGGAGTGAATTGACACACGACACGCAGTGAGACGTGGAAGTGTGGAGGGCGTAAGCTTTATTTTTACCCATCCGCCGGAGGATAAAGTAAATAAAAATAAAAATAAAAGTAAAAATGGTCCTATGGTTGTCTGGGTGCAACCTGGGTACAGGGTGTAACCTGGGTACATCCCCCGGTTTTCCCACGTGGATATGGATCATGCGGCGGGTATATAACGGATACTTGCGTTGCTTGCTGCTGATAAAACCGCGCCCGTGCCCAGCAGACATTCTCCAGGAGCAAACAACCGCAAGTCCAAGACCCAAGACAGCTTGTAGCAGGGATTTCAAACGAAGCCCTGTTGGACGCTTTCTTTTGCGTGCTCGCAGCAGCGAAAGCATCAGTAGGCTATTGTTCCGTGTGGTTGGCCTAAAATACGTACAGCTAGTAATAGTGGCAGCGTTTTTTTCACAAAAAGGCGGGGCTTGTGTTGGATACATATACATAGAACCCGATGGACATCCTTAGCTCTTTTCGAGCGTACGCGCTGGAGACATTATGAATGGTTAATATAGTATACCCCCTGGATATACGTGGCGAGGGGCGTGCCCCGGAGATCGATGCGGCACGGTGAGAGATGTATCGAACCCCAAAATATACATTTTGTTGGGTTATATAGCATAGCCCACTGGCCTGTGACTGAGTAGGCCAGTGGAATATGCTATATAACCAACAGCTTGGCAGTTGGCAGTGACGACTCACGTGTGATCCACGTAGAACGTTCTTCCTGTGCTGGCAACCTTCTCCTCCCATCCGTAAGGCACTGCGCGAAGCAAAATATGGCACGCAGGAGATACAATATTGCGTGTATGGCGGCGCAAAGCAAAGGCAGCGGGCGGGCGGGCAGGAACGAGAGCGGAATAGGAAACGAAAACAAAAAAATCAACGTCAGCATGAAGTTGGGGACTACTAAGCGAAAATACAGGGGGGGGGGGGGCTATATAAAGCAAACGTAGTCCTGTCGGTAGTTGTCATACGTACTCCCGTCGGTAGTTGTCTTCACGCAACAAGCTGCTATTGATACACGACTACGAGTGGTTTACAACAAGATGGCAAAAATAGGTCAGAAATCAGACAAAACAAAGGGAGAATGCCCGTCCTTGAAAGGCCAGCGTACCGTGCGCATATATAGATACTGTACGTAGCGTCATCATGAAGTTTGGGGGCAAACGTACTTCTTGTCGTTAGCAAATCTTTGCACAAAAGGGTACCCAAAATCGATACTGATTGTACACCACGACTTCGTCCGAACGTGACGGCAAAGAAAAATAACAGCAACCAGACAAAAAAAAAAAATAAGAAAAAAAGAGAAAAAAACGCCCGTCTTTACGAAAATACCAGCATATACCGTGCGTGTCTATATGAATGCGCACATACATATGTGCCCCTGAAAAGAGAAGAGAAAAAGCGCCTCGTCTTTAGGAAAACACCAGCATACCCTGCGTGTTTATATGCAATGCATGCGCACATATGTATGTACCCCTGAAATTAGACGGGGGCCTAAAATAAACTTTGAAATACTCACTTTAGTGTACGTACCCGTGCCGTACTATCTATCGCTTCAATCGTACCATGCCATGCCACTGCTACGAGTATAATGGTTTGATTCTACGGAAGGTGAGTTAACACCACACCAAGGATGCTTAATAGACAAAACCTGCAAGGGGATACTCTTGTGTCTCGCCCAGTCTTATTACACCACGCCGTGCGTGCGCCTGTCTAACACATGACATACTACATTCACCCCTGAAATTAGAGGGATGGTGCGTTTTAATCAATAAGCCTCACGTCTGCGCGGGCCGCCATAGGAGTGAGGCCCGCCCTGAGAGTGACCCCCTCCGTAAGCGTGAGGGTCGCCGTAAGAACGAGGGCGGCCGTAAGCGTGGGGGCCGCCGTAAGGACTCGATCGTGGCCCCAGAAAACCGGGTTGCGTCGGCGGCGTCGGCAGAGACGAAGGCGCCGTGGGCCCTGGGTAGTAGGACGAGGCAGCGCCAGCCGCCGTGGTCGGTCTGTTCGCCCACGCTATAGGGATGTTGGCCGCCGTCGGCGCCGTCGCCCCTGCGTTATAATCTCCTGTGAGGCAAGGGAAGGGGGGGGGAGATAATCGGACAAGGGAGGAGACAGGGGACGCGGACAAAAGGGGAGGGGAGGGGAAGGGAAGGGAAGGGAAGGGAAGGGGAAGCGGACGAAAAGGGAGGGGAGAGGGAGGGAAGGGAAGGGGAAGGGGACGAAGGAAAGGGAAGAGAAGCGGTGCAGAAGTTTTAGGGAGAGGCGGTAACAAGGCGGAGCGGGATATATTATAGTAGGAAACGGAAATCGTCTATCAATAGTTAGAAAAGGTGCCGCAGGGGACCAAGTCTTTGTAAAGCTTGACCCCTCCCCTGTCGAGATTGGCTGGTCTTTGCGGGAAAGGGTCGCGACGATGCACCACGATGGCTTTTTCGCCATGTACGACAGCTTCGCCATACGACGGTTTCTTCTCCGCACGAGGGCGAAAAACAAAAAGGGTCCTAAAAAATCAGGGGAAGAAAGTGAGAATGTCCGTCTTAGCCTCCTTTTACACCAACTGCAAGTATGCTTTTGGGGGGGGTAATTCCAGGAATTAGCTACGTAGTGTGGGATATAACTTTTGGAGCACTAAAAAAGTTGAAAAAACAAAAAAACAAACAAACAAATCCAACCTACTATATATAACGTTGAGTATATATACCGTTCGCACCATACGCCCATACCGCGTGCGCGCGTGTCTCATAATGTGTTAGCCCCCTGGCACTGAAAAAAAAGAGACGTTTCAAAAACTCACGTCTGGCATGATGCCCGCCATGGTCACTCGGTCGCTGCTCGAGATAGTGGGGCTGTGGCGGCGCCGAAGGCATGGATAGAGTCGGCTTGTGGCCCGGGACAGCGGTGGACGGCCGCGTAAGCGCTGGCGAGAATCCGGGGTGGCGGTGGGTAGAACCAGCGTAGTGGATGGTGAACGATCTGGGCGGAGGGAAGGTGGCGGCGGCGGATGGCTATACCGGTGTGGGCAGGACACAAAAGAAAACGAAGCGAAACGCGAACAGAAATGGGCACCGGGGGGGGTGGGGGGGGGGGGGGGGTGGGTGGGCGGGTGGGCGGGAGGGGGGGGGCGGGGGGGGCAGAGGTGTTAGAACGATACTAATTGCACGGACAGGAAGAGTGTCACTCAGTGGTGACCGGTTGTTCCACCACCATCGGAACAGTGGCAACAGTGAACGATTCAGGAGCCGAGGGTAACTATTCGTAAGGGTAAGGAAAAATGGTGGATTTTTTTTAATCGATCGTGACTCGTGGTCCTGTCTGTCGCTTGCACCAACAACCCCCGGCGTTCAATACCCGCGCATACATACAGGAAGGGGCCGAGACGCAACAAATGTGGCGCTTCGGAAGTGTATGCTTCGCGGTACAACAGCCATGCATGCGCCCACGGCACACATATTCAAAACATAATTCGGGGGGGTGAGAAGCATACAACGGACCCGCACGCTTTAGGTCCGCCACGCAGGCAGCGCCTACGCGCCGCCCTCGGACTTGAAGGAAATCAGTAGCGACGCAAAGGATGATGGACTTGCGAGGTATGGCCACCCTGTTTTTTTCCGCGGTGTTGAAAAAAAACTTGGCATTAAAGCGGCCTGCAGGGAAATCGCACAAGCAGTGTCAATCAAGTGATGAGGGGTCGACAGCTCTTGAGGCTATACGTACTGTTACGAGGATACAGGGCAACGAGTTGCATCAGTGGCATTCCATCGCCGCAGAACCAACACACAACAAATCCTGCCCCTCCCCTAACACCGCTGTGCCTCTCTCGTCATTCCGTACTGTCTCCACCATTGCACCCATCGTCCCACCCCCCCCCTCAGGTCACCAAGGTTGGCGGTCTTGTTAGATCATTTGTGCGGGGTTGAGAACCTCAACTCCGCACAAGGGGAATGGTCGTATCACGTAGTGTGTATATGGTAAGGCACCCACGAGGCAGATACATAGCATATACCCATTGCTGTCTCTGGAAGTGGCCACACCAGAAACTAACTCAATTAATTGGAGGCTGTTATCCATATGCAAGTCCGCCTCACAGGTGGTTCTTATCAGGGTGCAACTCACCCTTCTCATGCGACTCGCCCAAAACCTCACGGTGCTTCTTCGCGCTTGGTGCTAGCAATGTCTGCCTGGTTGGTGAAAACCCAACGTGTTGGATGCGAGGGTCTATGGTCATACGACTATGCCCGTGCACGGCATAAGTACACCCCCTCTGTGTGAGCCGTGCCGAACGCAATTCACGGCAGTGGTGCAAAAAAGCAGCGCGTCAACCTCAAGGCCTAGCGTACGCGGAACCAAGCAACGTTTCAGCTAGTCGTGGGCAGTTAGGATGATGCCGCAAAAAAGCACAACCGGTATATGATGATGATGAGGACGAGGACGATGACGACGACAACTCTGGTCTTTTGAAGATGCAGGGGAGAGAGCGAGCGGGAAGAAGCGAAGGCCTAGCTTGCAAAACGAGTAGTGAGCATGGACGCCAGCCACAGCATGGAGGACGCCGCTTTGCGTGTTTTGCACGCATTCTATCTACCTATCCTACACATCCAAGAAAGCAACAAAATACAGCTTAAGGTCATTCTTATCAAGCAGCTTTTTTCCATAATCTCCACTATTTTTTTTTCCAAAAACAAAAAAGGAAAAAGAGGAAATACATATTGGAAAAAAAATGGAAATATTGGAAATTCTTCAAAAATTGCTCGAAAACAATTTTTGAATTTTTGGAAATTCATGGCTCCCGATAAGAATGACCCTCAAGAGATGCTGGAGAGAAGGAAGAAGACCTGGCGCCGCCATACGGAGCCTTCCCTCACCTGATTCATCGAAGGGTGCTGCTGAGCAAAGGGGCGCGCCCCCCCGGTGGTCCCCCAGGCCATCGGTGCCGTCGGACCTCCCGCAGGCGCCCCTCTCCCTGCCGACGCACTGCCGCGCCCCGGAACATGACGGTAGGGTGTAAAAAAAAAACAAAAAAAAAAAACAGAAAAAGGCGGGGAAGGAGGAGGAGGAGGAGGAGGAGGAGGAGGAGGAGGTTGACGAACGGGAAGAGGCGTGGTGGTGTCTCGTCTGTCACCCATTTCAATGAAGAACAAAACGAGGAACAAGAAACAAAGCTCCACAGGTATATATATATTTTTTAATAGCGTTTTTCGTTTATTTGTTTCACATTCACAATGAGGAGGGAGGGAGGGCGTGACTATTAAATAGTGTTTTTGTTTTTGTTTTGCTCCTCCTCTTGCGTGATTTTCAGCCCCTTTTTTTTCGTTCTGTCAGAGGGCTTGTGGCTGCCTGCGCACACTGTCCGTTCAACTCTTTTAGAGCTGCACTGTAAACAAACAATTGTCTTAAAAAGTATACTTTCAACTGCACTGTAAACAAACGATTGTCTTAGGTCGAAATCTCAACTGCACTGTAAACAAACAGTTGCCTCAAGTCAAATTTTCAACTGCATTGTAAACCAACAATAGTCTTAGGGTCTAATTTCAACTGCACTGCTGTAAACAAACAATTGTCTCGAGTCTAGCAAACAATTGCCTCAAGGCAAATTTCCAACCGCATTGTCAACAAACACTAGTCTCAAGTCTAATTTCAACTGCACTGCTGCAAACAAACAATTGTCTTGAGTCTAATGTCTCAAGTCAAAATTTCAACTCCACTGTAAACAAACAATACTTTAAAGTTAAAATTTCAACTGCACTGCAAACAAACAATAATCTTACGTCAAAAATTCAACTGCACTGCTGTACACAAACATTTGTCTTAAGTCTAACTTCAACTGCACTGCTTTAAACAAACAATTGTCTTAAGTCAAATTTCAATTGAATTTCAATTTAATTCATCCCCAAAACGAGAGAGTCCGGTCCCAACGGAGGTAAGAGGTACATCACTCTGTCCCGAAATATAAGGAACGCATTGTATTTAACCCCTTAAGAACTGGTCCCCCGTTCTTGGGGACAAATTACTTGAAATTTGTGTGGGGTTTATTTTTGAGTTCGGAATGGGTTAACATTAATAAACAGACGTGACTTATATTTTCGGACAGAGTGGTGTAGGAGGGAGGTCCTCCTCCTCCTCCGACCGGAAAGGGCGGGAAAAATCGCGAAGGAGCGCAAAGACAACCTCGTCACTCACTCCGAACGAAAACATCGAGAAAGGTTGTACCCACTACCGGCACCACCAAAAGCCCTGCTGCTCTTGTTCTGCCGTTCTATTTGCCTCTGCTACTGCTGCTGTTTCTTGCTGCCCCTGTTTGCTGCAGCCGCCGCCGCCGCCGTTGATACGACTTTGGCCCCAACTTTTAGACAAAAAAAGTTGAAAGTATATACCTGGTATGTTTTTTTACTTCAAATTAAACACTAACCCTACGTACGAGTATAACCCCAGACCGCGACCGCCTGGGAAATTTCTCTGAACGAGAAATTTCTCAGAGAAATTTCTCTGAATGAAATGTACTGAATAGGTACACAACCAGTGTGGGCTATCAACTATTGTAGTCTACATCGAAGCTGGGCCATGTCGTAAACACTGCTGTATCATAGCCGACGAAGGTGTGTGTATAGCACGGGGGGGGGGGGGGGGGGG
>MEHQ01004557.1:15143-33031 GCA_008828725.1 Saccharina japonica | reverse complement strand
GGGGGGGGGAGGGGGGGGGGGGCAAGTCCCGGGCTCGTGGGCACACATGAGCGACAAGGCCAGGAAAGCGCGGCGAAAAAGCATGGAACACCGACAACGCGAGAAAAAAAGTTGTGCTTGCCGAATGTCAGTGCTGGGGTCGGGCTACTTATACTACTGTCATAATGTTTCTCCACTTGGGCGAATGCTGAAAAAAAAAGTCCGTAAATTCTAGTAACGAACGCAAGCAATGGACAAACCCTCTGGCAGATGATGAGCACAAAAAAAAAAACTTCAAGGTCACCACACAAAAAAAAACAAATTCTTAAGGTCACCATACATGAAAAAAAAAATCTCAAGCTCTACCACACACTAATAATCTGAAGCTCACCACACACAAAGCGCTTACTCTGAGCTCACAACATTCAACATTACCTACCCTACCCTACCCTACCCTACCCCCATCCTACCTTACCCTACCTTACCCTACCCTACCCTACCCTACCCTACCCTACATTAACCTACCCTACCCTACCCTACCCTACCCTACCCTACCCTACCCTACCCTACCTTAACCTACCCTACCGCACCCCTGCCCCCTTCCCGCGATGCTGTCACCAACACCATGAGATGCACCCTCTCTCCGTGCACAGGGCACACACACATATCATATCTCACCTGAGCGTGTCTTGGCCATAATCTCCCATGGCCGTGGTTTTGTCTCCCCGCCGGCTCAATCTTCCTTCCAACAGTATCTCTCCCGCATCTCTTCCGTTGGGGTCATACAGCTTGTACCAGTTTCCTTGCATGGTGGATCCGAACGTCCTTCGAGATGGAAGAATGGTAGTCGAAGACACAGACGGGCAGGTTGGTGGTGGTGGGAGGGGCGGGGGGCAGGGGGGCGGGGGAGCGGGGGGGGGGGGGCTCGGTGTGTTGCTTGCCTTAAAGTCATTTGACCATTGGCCAGTTCGCATCTCTTTCGAGACGGAGCACCGTTCCTACTCCTAATAGAGACACCTCCAAAACAGCTGAGCGCTCATTACGTGTTTTCCATATACTACATAGAAACGTTTTGCTAATCTTATCCTCTTGTGGCGGGGAGGGGGGTTGCTGGTTAAACGCTGTTCGACCAACAGCAGTAGACATATTCGAACTACACCAGGTATGCAGTCTTGTTAACATGGCAAAACTCTTGTTTGTCGTACGCCGCTACTGCTGTCGAACGTGCCCGCTTGTGGCACACGCGGCTTTTTTTAGACCATGACCATAATCGTGGGAGAGAGCAGTAGACGGCACCAGGTATGTGACACACACCACTACCAACCACAACTCACACCAGATGGGCCAAATTCCTTGTTGTCAGAGACTCACTCCACCCCATATATGTGACACACACCACTACCAACCACAACTCACACCAGATGGGCCAAATTCCTTGTTGTCAGAGACTCACTCCACCCCATAAACTACACAGGAGTACGTAAGCCCCACCAAGGTTGTCACCGGCTGCACTCACACACATACATACATATGCACGAGTCCATGCTTGCATTGTCACAGACCCTCGTTGCTGTGGACAGCATTAATAGTAGAGCATTTTCAGGTACATCTGACCTTAACCCATCCAGAACTGAAAAAAAAAACGTCCCACACTAATTCCAAGTAGTTTGTCCCCAAAATTCGTGGGACCAGCTCTTACGGGGTTACGTGTGATGGACCGTTGATGGATCTGATACATCTGCGGTGGATTCAAATATATCAGGGGTTTCCACTCATACCCATACGGATACTGGTGGGGGGTCCGGGAATAAGATCTGCTCGCGGTTTAAAAATAATAACAACAACTTTGTTTCTCGTACCAAGCACCTGGATTTGGTGTACGACTATAGCCCCCCTTGGGTAACGGGGGGGATAGATAGCCTCAGGCCATAGACCCTGCCTAGGCCTAGGCGTGTTCATATCACGTACCAACATGGTCACGTACCCTAGGCGTGTTCATATCACGTACCATCATGGTAATGTACCCTAGGCGTGTTCATATCACGTACCATCATGGTAATGTACCCTAGGCGTGTTCATATCACGTACCATCATGGTCATGTACCCATCAGGCTGGCTGTACTATCTCAATAGAGGAGAGAGTCATCCCTCCCAAGGTTTGAGCTACTTTCTGTCTGTTTTTTGTTTGAGCTACTTTCTGAGATATTTTGTGCCACCCTACAAAGTAGCCATTTTTTTCTCCCGTATGAAACCCCACTATAATACCATTCCGTTCCGAAATATAAGCACCGGTTTGATTGAATATTAATGCACAAAAGTTCCTTGTTATTTAAGAAGGACAGCGTGGTTACATCATTGACCACTCTGTCCTGATATATAAGCACCGTTTTGATTGTGCACTAAACGTACAAACGTTCCTCATATTCAAGAACAGCGTGGTTACATCATACCAGGTACCGCACGGTATGATACAATACGTGCATGTTGTCTCCACTCACTTTATTGCCACCTTGCCCGAGCCGATGGTTTTGGTATCGGTGAGGTTCTTGTTCTTGACTTTGAAGTAGAGGTACTCTTCCGCGTGCAGCCGCTGCGCACATAATTTTTGAAGGAAGGAAACGAGAAACACGACCAAACGAAACAGACAAAAAAAAAAAGAAGAAGCGAGCGTCAAGGTACGGAAATCAAGCAAAATACTATTCATACTAATAAACACACTCCTCGGGCTCCTTCTTCCGCGACGGGTTCCTTCTTCCCGTGACTTGCAGACGAACATGAGTTGCAGTGCCCGACATTCATATATATGTATATATTGAAAAATAAAAATAAAATACAGCTGTGAGATCTAGGATATTATCGAAACTCACGTTTGCAAGCTGAGTGAGATACTTCGATCGCGCGAACTACGGGTTTTGAGGGGAACAAATATATGTATCATATCTACAAACGAAATATCTATACGAAGTCGTGTACGAGTACACACGAGTACGGTGTACGTCCCGACTCGTCCCCATACAAAACAGTTTTCGCCACCGCCAAATCATAAGTTTCGTGACAATATCGACACACGCGAATCGGAACGATGCAGGTCATGTCGCGGTCTCGGCTACTGTTACTGGCGCAAAAATACACCAACATGCCAACACGAAAGCGACAAATGTGATATATAACACGTATTTAGTAGTTAGGTTGGTTGGGTGCGTAGACTATATATGCAAAATTGGTAACCGTATATGACACTGCTGTATACCGCACCCCCTCGGACGAACTTCAACGCTGATTTGCTCGATGACCGGTCGAGCGCTAACCCCGAGCGACCCGTCTATGGAAATATCTCGACGAGATGCCCCGAACGCCGCCTTTTTCGTTGTCTGTGCCCCCCTGGTTACGGAGAAAATTGGCTTTGAAATTCACCCGAGGGTGTGTGATATGCGCTGTCATACACGGTAGCCTCTTTATGTACCAGCACTCCAGGGGATTATAAATAGCCATACCTTAAAACAAATGGCGTCGTCGGCGGCCTACAGTAGTTTCGGTGGGAAAATGGTTTCACCAGTACGTTCGTAGCTCACTCAGGGAACAAATAATACTAGTCATAATCATAATAATACTTCTACGAAAGGCGTCGGCGTCGGCGGCGGCCTCGCTATGGCGGGTAAAATGCTCAACATTTTTAACCAGTACGGCTGCACGTCGCAGCTCAGGAGACTTGACCCTTTTCAGAACTGCAAAAAAAAAATTATCCCACACTAATTCCGAGCAATTTGTCCCCAAAATCGTGGGACCGGTTCTTAACCCTCTTACAGAACTGCAAAAATTATCCCACACTAATTCCGAGAAATTTGTCCCCAAAACCGTCGGACCGGTTATTAACCCTCTTACAGAACTGCAAAATTTATCCCACACTAATTCCGAGCAATTTGTCCCCAAAATTGTTGGACCGGTTCTTAACCCTCTTACAGAACTGCGAAATTTATCCCACACTAATTCCGAGCCATTTGTCCCCAAAACCGTTGGACCGGTTCTTAACCCTCTTACAGAACTGCAAAATTTATCCCACACTAATTCCGAGCAATTTGTCCCCAAAACCGTTGGACCGGTTCTTAACCCTCTTACAGAACTGCAAAATGTATCCCACTCTAATTCCGAGCAATTTGTCCCCAAAATCGACGGACCGGTTCTTAAGGGGTTGAGGGGTTAAAAGCTCAACAACAACAAACCCAAAGCAACGGCAATACACGAATACTCGCACGTATGTGAGGGGATTACCTACTGAGCTTTAGGGGTAAAATATCGATCGATTACCCAGCCCAGGGTAAATCCTTATAACACGTACCTGGTATATAGTATAGCACCTCGAGGTATCACGCATACCTGGTACGTTCGAAGGGAATCGAATTCGTTACATAATACGCCTACTCGTACAGCGGCGGTATAATATACACGCACACGCAAAAAAAAAAAACATCCCCGGCGAGGGGGGGGGGGGACGACTCGCCTCCACAGAGAACTTGAAGGACTGCCCCCACGTGGCACTGCATCCGCCGCCGTCGTGCACGTTGGTCTGCACCTTCGTGCCCGCCCGACCCACCCAGAGCTTCAAGTACGGGTCCTGCTTCCCGATCATCTAATAATTTTGAGAATGGGGACAATCGGGAAGGCATTATTTGTGAGCAGCACGACAAAGTCAATGCCAGCGGAAGGAATGTAAAATGGGACACAAGCAACAAGGTAGGAAGGGGTTTCATAAAGTGGAGTGGGGGGGGGGGGGACACGGTGGTGCATTGCTATAAATATATGAAATCACAGAAATATGATGTCACAAAAATATGAGCCCGAAATTTCGAGTGAAAAAAAAAAAGGTGTCATTTCCTTGTCGTGGACGAAGAAAAACCGAAAAATATGATAGCAGCAGTATACACGTCAGAGGCCGGCCCGGCGGCAGCAAGCGACGACGAAACATGCAAATACAACGCGCAAGGATTCTAGATACCATACCGGATATAATCAACAATGCAAAGACACCAACGCAAATCAAAACGCTGCTTGATACCGGTGTACTTCGTGCACCATGCCTCGCGCACGAGAAGGTACGAGGTATACTTTTACTTCGAAGTAATACGAGTTTATGTAGGTTTCCGTGTATGGAAGACCTCGGTACTAGTGAATATAAGGTTCACGATGAGGTTCGAGTATTTGCTTACCGGGTATCGGCATCCCTTGCTATCGTGCTTGTGTATGATACTGGCGAAGCTACTCGCGATTTAATAGTTTACACAGCCGCCTAAATACCAGGGTATACATACACCATTCTGCACGGTAATATAAGGTCTGCTTCATGCTCATATCAGAGTAAAAACGGGGGAGTCATATATTCCCAAACACACTTTTGGTTTGGCTCGTGCCGCTGTGTTCTCGTACCCGGTACGTTGACATTTTCACTTGATTTACCCATTAACTTTCGTTTATTTTGGTTTTGGTTTTTCTCTGTCTCACAGTCTGTGACCACATAATTTGTATCTCTCTTGGATTAGGAATCAGGACAGAAACTGGGTGTACTGATAGAGTTGGGTAGAAAAAACGAGCTTAATGTGAAGACAACACACACTGGGGCACATCGACTGAAACATAGGGGCCGCTCTTTTGAGCTGGGTGAGGCCGGGAAACCTATAGAAAGCCTGAAACCCCCCGAAAGTGCCGGAGATTCTATACACAGAAATCTAAAGCAGAAGAGATCCGCGCAGTCCCACCAAAATTTTCTGGGGAAAAATAATAAAATAAAAAAGTTTCCTTCCTTTCACCAGCGCGCACAAAGCTGTTTTAGCAGTTGACGACAGAAGTTTCATCCTAAATGTGTCCCAACTGACTACGGGCCTTAACCCTGATAGGACTGGAGTCCCGTTTTGGGGACAAATTACTTAGAATTAGAGTGGTTTGTCCCCATAACGGGACTGCAGTTCTAAAAGGGTTAAAAGGCCAGAAACAGCCAGGTATTTTCGTAGGAAATCAAGGGTGTTTCTTTCTTCATTTTTTTTTTTCCTGAACGAGCCGGGTCCCAAGGCACACTTCCAAGGTGTGACGTCTGTAAAGAAATTCGCGCAATACAATACCATGGTAAGTATTGTGTTTACCAGGTATTTATTACATATACGTAGAATGCAAATTAAAATAATTCATACAATTTCAAGAAATTGATTTAGTTTCCACCTCCTACGGGGGACACGATATACGAGTGGCGAGAGCTACGACCCCATTATGTTGTTGTTGTTGTTGTTGTTGTTGTTGTTGTTGTTGTTGTTGTTGTACAGGACAGGACTCCTAAGGAGAAACAGGAAATATGGTCCAGGCTGGATTTCTTATTTTGAGAGAGGGTGCTTTCTACACTAATTTCAATATAAGGACTCCTGGATTTCTTATTTTCCTCTAAAATCCCAGCCTGGTTTTCTTATTATAATAGCCTGTTTCTTATTAGGTGTCCTGTACTGTAGGGATCTATTGAAAGAAATACTATTCACATGATAGGTAAATATTAATAGGGCAGTGAGTTGGATGACTAGAAGTCTCCAAGTAGATACTACTGTAGTTGGCATTAGTTGGATAGGTATTTATAGGCAGTTAGTTGCGTCCGGTTGTTTGCGGAGTTCCGCGTCTTTGGTGATTGCTGACTTGGTTGTCGTGTTTGAGGCCCGACGGAAGTATTTTTTTTTCATGGGACTATTACGGGACACCAATGCCGGTCGCCCCGGTAGACTAGTGGTCAGCTTCAAAGACTACTGGCATTGTGGTCCCCAAGTTCGAATCCCACCGTGGTGAGAGATTTTTACTTTAATTGAAAAAATAAAAAAGGAACCAATTGCTGAGAGCGCCTTCGTGGCGTGGGTATAGGCGGAATCCGACGCAAGTCGACGAGGGAGGAGAGTGCTGAAATCTTCTCGCGATAAAAATGCAAGGCAAGTACCGTAGTAGTGGGGAGGGGGGAGAAGAGTGTTACAAGGATTACCCTGGGCTGGGTAATCGATCGATCTTTTACTCCGATAGCTCAGCAGGTAATACCCTCACATTTGACGTCGTCGAGGACACGGGTTCGAATCTCACTTCGAACGTTTCTTTTTTCAGAAATGCTTGCGCGTGCGTCCCCAAATAACTCGTCTCCCTGGTTCCCCAGGTATTGAAACGAAGCGGGTAGGTCAACGTACGGCCGTATACGGTACCGACGTCCCAAATATCCCGCCGTTCAGAGGGGGGGAGAGTGTTATAAGGATTACCCTGGGCTGGGTAATCGATCGATCTTTTACCCCTATAGCTCAGCGGGTAATACCCTCACAAGAGCCTATACTTAGTGACCCCGGATCTGAGTTGCGACTAAAGAGGGAGAGAGAAAAGAAGGGCGAAGATAATAAATGGGATGGACAAAAAAAAAAATAGTAAGTAGGACCTACGGCAAAAACAAAAACCTTTCTATTTACGTATTTTTACTATTAATAACAATATATCTGGTCCCTACTTACTATGGACCCCTGTAATACGTATATATTCAAGTCGGTTAGTTGGCTTGTTCTTGCCATCCAACTAATCCAATTAATCCAACTATTTATATAACTAACAACAACTAGCCACCAAGTTCAGCCAACGCACTGCCCTACGTACAGGTAAATGATATATATCATGTACGAGCTGGTTCAGCATAAAACCCCAAATTTCGTCGACCACGAATGCCGAATGCAATAGCAACGAAAAATGTCACATATTTGGTATCATACTGACAGCCATGAACAGGACAACAGGAGTGGAAGAGGGTGACATACGAGTAGCCAGTTTTTTTTTTTCAAGGGCCTAGGGCTGTGGCCCTACCGCCGAAAATGTGGCCCGACCAATCACATACATGGCTTCAAAAAGGCCAAAAATAGTCAGGCGTTTCCGTTGGAACTTGTCGATTATTCATTATTCTGCTGCACGGAAGAAGCAGTTACACATTTGATATCACTGCGTACAGCTGCATACCAGGTATACATACATTATTCGCAGCAGCAGAAGAAGTGTTTTTGTCATTTCTCGGGTATACGTATGGCCTTGCATCTTGCACACCATATACCGAAGTATGTAAGTTATCACACTCAGCTACGAAGCAAATATGAGTTTCGACCAAATCCTCGATTTCACACTTGTCGGTTTTTTTTTTCCAACATATATATATATCCCACCATCCGTACGACATAATCGGACAGCGTACCGATAATTTCGACGCAATCCGTATCTCGGCAATACTACGAGTACGTCGTATTAATAGTGACATCCATGTTTACCTGCGAACCAAACGGGTACCTGGTAGAAAATACGCTCGAGACTCACAACACATCTATATAATAATATCGGCCACTCACTCGCGCGTGTTTCTCCGTTCTTGTGTACAAGAGTACAAGGCACTTCGCTTAGCGGGCGACACCGCCCGCTACGCTCGCGCATCAAGGACGCAGCATATATACCGTGTATATACTGTGAAAGAAAGTCAGCAGATGGCACATCAATGAAGGAGGAAACAGGCGGCTTGCAAAATGCCAAGAGCTCCATGCTCCAGGACAACAATGCTACGAGTCCGAAGGAGAAAGCACGGCACCACGGCACACAGCTACGATAGCCGCTGCGCCGCCTGCTGGGTGTGATCTGTGTCTTTTTCGTGATTCTACGTGTGGTACTTCGTATTTTGTAGTATATTGCACAGCAAAATGTACTACATGGCAAACGGGACAAACGAAAACAAAAGGTTGAAAAATAATCAAATTTGTGAGGCTGCCACATTTCGGGCGATATGTCTAGACACAGTTCAGCAGCGTCTCTCAGCCTTCACAACCACCATTCTCACATACATACATACACACATACATATTATATATATATTACATATATACACACATACATACATACATACGCACAGCCTCGAAGATGTGGTGCCATCTCGTTCCGTGTAAGGCGAGTTATCATCGGCCGCGCATATGATGCTGATGCTGCGTGCGCAAAATAACCACTCTTTTTTTTTGCTCTTTTTGTTGTTTCGGATGAAGCGAAGAAAATAATCGAAGAAAAAACAAAGAAAAAGTGCCATCTCGTGCTGTGTGAGGCGAGAGGGGTCGGCGGCGGCGGCGGCGGTCGCTGCAAATGCACACGTTTTTTCTTCGAGGAAGAAAAGGAAGAGGGGGGAAGGACCATACCGCGGATCGATCCGGAGTAAGTAATTGTGGTTTCTTCAATAAAGCGCTGAGAGTATAGGCTGAGAGGCCAGGGATGTGCTAAGGCTGGGCTCCGAAGCGTGGTACGAGTAGACAAACGTATGAATTTCTACGATGTATACGAAGTAGTACTGGTACCTCGGGTGTGTACTTTTACTTGATCGTCGTTACCGTTTACCCAATCAGAATAAGAAGAGGGCCTTCCGGTTCACGATTTCGAACATCGGTTCTGTTGCGTCACTGGTACTGCTTTATTTCGGGCCATGCACTGCTGTACTGGCTGTCCTGGTCTTGCGAATCGAAAACCGAGAGTTGGTTTTTCGGCCGGCTTTCGCGGAACGAAACCGTCCTGTTTGGGTCGTTTTTTCGGGTTTTGCCAAAAACCGACCGAAACCGGAAATCGACTCGGTTTTCTGTTGTCGTTTTTTGTTCCCGATCCCCTACGCCGAAAACGCCTACATTTCTGTATGGAAACCCCACTGCATATTGAGGTGATATTGGGTTTATGGAGTATTTCGAGGCGTTACATAGTAGGGACTAGGGGATGAGTCAGTCTCCCAGTAAGCAGGTAGCAGGCTATCCTGCTGAGAGACTGACTGCTAGCCACTGCGGTAAGAGTAACTAACGTACAGAGCGTGATAAGACTGCTGTTAGACTAACCATACTGAGGTAGAGCTGGACAGTACAGTTGACGAGTATATGATTGGACAGAGAGTTGAGTAGTCAGAGACTACTCGAGTACGAGTACGAGTAAGAAGGACGTTCTTTGCTGTGTTCGTGTGCTTGAGACGTAGACACTGTAAGTTGGTATCTACAACTGCTAGGAGAATGCGGGTAGTTTAACGTAGGAGAACGCGTGCGTGCACGACTCTTGCAGAGTATCTGATAGATCTACTGTAGGAGCGGACGTAGAATTATAGTGACGAGAAGAGTAGGCTGTCACAGCCCCTCTTTCAGTCTGGGAATTTGCTTCCATCCTGCTGTGGCGATAATAAAAGACCAATTTCTTCTTCTTCCTTTCTCCTTGACCTGAACTACTGTCTCTGCCATTCCGAACCAACTAAACTCTGAGGGCATCCCCTTCGGTCTGAGATAACGAGAGACTACCAAAGTCTCTTTCCATCACAGTGGCGTCGTCGGCAGGAAATGCTAGCACGTAAGCTGCAAGCCGAGGAAAATGCCCTCGCGGACACAGACGCAGAAATCATTGGGAAGGACGCGGAGATCGCGGCCACACTGACTGAGAAATCAGACACCTCGTCGGAGTCTGACCAGACTCCACCGAAGAAAAACAAAGACTCACTCCCCGCACATTCAAACGGGAACCGGTTTAGCGCACTGGCATCTAACGATTCCTCAACATCTCCTACCCTCTCGCGACCACAGAGAAAGGTGCTGAAGGCGAGGTGCACCATGGATGACGCGGTCTACCTACAAGCATCCCAGGAGGTGCAACAACAAGACCTCCTGAAAAGACAAGCGTTGGCCAGGAAGGGGGTAAAGGCGAAGAAGGTGGACGCCCACAAAGCCAAATTGGTAAAGGCGCGAGAGATTCTGGAACGGGCCAAAGCGGAGAGGGACGCCGAGATCAGGTCCCGCGAAGCGGACATCTCTGCTGCGGAACTGGCTGTCCGTCAGATCGGCAAGGAGGTGCGAGGCTCTGAAGCAGATTTGCAGGAGGAACACGAGGCCATAAATTCCATCTCGAGAACCATGAACGAGAGCCGAAAGAAACGAGAGGATCACCGGCAACACCAAATCCAAGAAGACACCTCCATGCTCCCAGTCCGGGACTGGCCGGAGCACAACCCAGAGGGGAAAGAGGGGACGGCGTCAGCCAAGCCGCAGCCGCAAGCGACCGGCTCGACCCATGACAAGAAACGGTTCCAAGAACTGTGTCAGTACCAGACAGACCATCCACACCTATCGGCCAACGCTGTTGTGGCCTTCTACAACGATTCCCAGAAAAAGGAACCGGACGGGAAGCCTGAAACAACCAACGAGCAAAAGCGCGGGAGGGAACACATCCGCGGTAGCTATTTTGGCGAGGACGCCAGCAACCCTCGGCAAAGAGAAAGCCGAGAGAGCAGCCGCGAGAGTTCCAGAGGGAGTAGAGGAAGCCGTGGAAAAGGTGGAGGTAGCGGAGGAGGGAAGAGAGGGGGGCACGGCAACGGCGGTGGCGGTGGTGGGTTCGGCGGCGGCGGTAACCGCAAAGGCAACTTCGGGAGCGGTGGTGGAGGTGGTTTCGGCGGTGGCGGGGGTAACGGTAATGGTTTCGGTGGTAACGGCGGCGGAAATGGTGGTTTCGGCGGCAGCGGTAACGGTGGTGGCGGCAGTTATGGTGGTAATGGTGGTGGCGGCGGTTACGGTGGTAACGGTGATGGAGGCGGTTACGGTGGTAACGGTGGTGGCGGCGGTTACGGTGGTAACGGTGGTGGCGGCGGTTACGGCGGTTACGGTAGTAACGGTGGTGGTAACGGTGGTGGTAACGGTGGTGGTTTCGGCGGGGGCGGTGGCTTTGGGGGAGGAGGTAACGGAGACGGAAGCAACGGCTTCGGGAATGGAAACAGGGACCGTAACAGCCGGAGCCCGAGAGACAGGTATGAGAAAGAGCCACAGTACGAAAATTACCATGATACGTGTGCGAAAGAGGTAGTTATCAACCATGAGATAGCTGACCAGGCAAGACGTAACACCACGACAAATACTCTTCGTAGTAGACCTGCAACCACGCAGGCACTGAACGCAACGACGATCCGAACTATAAGGCGAACCATGGCTAGATTCGATACCGGCCTTTTGATCCCGGGACCTAACATCCCTTTTTCCTCGGACCATAGCGTAGCCGACTTAGTACACTTCACCTCTGCGATGGGTAAAGCAGTGAGAAGTGTAAGAGAAGCCTGTGACGATATAAACACAGTAGACTGGACCCGAGGATGGGAAAATGTTTTAGAACGCTACATTCTCCGCTCGATTCGCACTGCATCCCCGCAGGCACCGAAAACGAAGACGCTGGTGACGAGCGCGTTTGAGCATGGAACAAAACTCCTGGATGAGGGTAAACGGGGTCAAGAGGTTTTTGACTCAATATTGCGCATCCTGTGTAGAGGATTAACAAAGACTTCACCGGCTGCAGTAATGCAGACACTCCAGAACCTAGTGGTAGAGCCAGGTACAACCTTCTCCGAGTACCTCGGAGAGTTGAGGTTGTTAGTATCCAACGTGAGGTGTATTGGGCCGGTAGCCCCGGAAGATGGTACCATGCAGCTAGCAATTAAAACGAGCATTGATGATCAATTTGCGCCCCTGAGTGCACAGATTTTTGCTGGTAGAAACATGACTGCGGTACCGTTTGCGAATGTAGACGAGTTGTTGGGGGCGTTGGATGATTTGTCGCTGAATCAGTCGGTTGCGAGCAAGTCGTCGCGAGGGAACGTGGGAAGTACGCCGCTGCACAGCGGTAGTAATAGAAATAGAACGTACCCGAGAAACTTTAACAATCAGAAGTTTGGGGGGGTCATGGCTGTAGACCAGAGAGAGGTGGACTTTGAGGACGAAGATCTTGAGTTCGAGAAAGTGTATGTTATTATGCAGAGTCGTGGGGGTTTCGGCAGGAATAATAATGAACCAGCTTTTTTACATCCATTATGACACAAGGGAGGCAAAATATGCTGCCCGAAGAGCCTTCGGACCGAGATGCCTGAACTGTGGCGAAGATAACCATTTCGCACGTGACTGTCCCGCACCCTACATTAACAAATCTCGCATAATTAACCCAGCGGTGGGAGAGGGAACGCCAACAGAGGTATTGACGCGATGGCGTAGGTGGCAACAGCGGTTGTGCCAATGGCATGCCAACAGGCGGGATGCGCGGGAGCGCAGAGGTAATTGAAAAGGCGACGGTAAGTGGATCGACTTGCCGGTAGCACCATGACCCCCGTTGCAATCCAATTTGTTTCGCACAGGCACAAGTGCGACCGGGAGAAGGGAATCCGGAAAAGGAGGGGAGGCCCTCCCAGTGTCTCAGGACGTGAGGAAGAGTCCGGCGGGAACCACGGTGCACAACGTGAGTCCAAGTCAAGAGGTAGGATACAATCTGCCTGTAGTCGGTAAGAACGGGGGTGAAGTAGATGGTTGTCTCTCTGGAGAGAGCGAAAGTAATTATCCCGACGTCCGATTGTGCACTTTCAACCGAAAATCAACGTTCTGCGCAAGCTCCGTCGCAAGTAGTAGTAGCGTGGCGGTGTAGGTTTGGCCGTCCGGACGGCGTAAATCCTGGGTGTGATCTACCGAGAAAAACGCAAGTTCGAAGCAACGAGAAATCGTTGAGTGTGTTGGTTCAGAGTCATACCCAAAACAAGTCACTGTCTGCTGTCAACAGGGCGAAGGGCACGCCTGCTTCAAATGTACAGTTGAAGAGAGAGTTACCCCCCACCGATAGTTTTAGAGCCCGGGGAGGCGGAAATAGGGGAGCGACGTCTTGCCCACCTAGCAAAGCCCGCGAGTTTTCCCCGCCGGTAATGGCAACACAGCCTAAGATCGGTAACGATAACGTTGGCAACAACGCAGAAAATGTACCACACTCACGAGTGAAAAATCGTACCCGAGTAGATACGATGCCGACCATTTTTGAGCGAGACACGGCTGGCCCGGTGGAAAGTGTTGATGTATCCAACATGACCTCAAATACACAGAGCACGGATAGAAGTAGTAAAGTTAAACAGGGAGAGTTTTCGAGTAAGCCAGGCATGCCAGATAGCATATATGCACTCGATACCACGCAAAACCAGAGTAATAACTTGCCATCCATGGTCTTCCCACCTTGCCAGGCGGAGATACTGAGCGGAGAACGAGCAGATTATTTACCAGAGTTTACGAGAGCCGTGGGGGGGAAGGTGACACTCGATAGGAGACGTCACACTGCACGAGCACGGATTTTCGGAGGATCCAAGGCCACGCGTACACAAGGCTGCACGGTGCTGCTAGACACTGGAAGCCCGTCCACTTTTATTCAACGCAAGGTATGGCAGCGTATGCTTGGGTGCGGGGCGGCGTCTGAGAACGGTCTAACAGAAATACCAGAAAGAAGGTGGGGAGGTTTTCATGGTATACCTTTGATCACGACCAACAGAGTACGGCTGAATGTGCAGATGGGGGGAGAAGGGGGAATGCTCTCGAGCGATAACCGAGCCCAGACTGTCTATTTAGCGGTACACGCGCACGTAGTACCTGACGATGCAATGAATCATGCAGTATTACTCGGGCGAGATAGTTGGGCCGATTTTCCAACTAGGAAATACGTTGACATCAATGACACTGAAACCGAGGTAACATTCATTATGCGCGATAACGGGATCGACGAATATGAGCAGCGGTATACAGAGTGGGTCAATAGTGCGGTAGGTTTAATCGAGTCAAGCAGCGAAGGAGCTGTGGTTGCAAGGTATTTGGGAAACCGATGCAGAATACCAGGTGCAATGTCGTGGGTGAAAATCGAGATCACTAATACAGACGGAACGGCGGGGTCCGATGGTACGTACTATATCCGTTTTAATAAGGGCTGGTTACCCCGAGAAGCCTTAGTAGAGGCTGGTACATCTGAAATCCCACTTCGACACTCGGGAGATCAACCATATGAAACTGGGAGTAGGAGGTGCAGCCTTAGTCCAGAGTGATCTGGCGAAAGCACAATTTATACCCACCCCTTCAGACACGATAAATGCAGTAGACGCTGTAGAAAAACAAACTGACAAACAGAGCGAACCTCCGCCAGAAGTTTTAGCCAGTTTGGATACGGATCAGAGATCAGCTTTCGTAAGGTTGTGGCGGCGGGTGCCCCCACATTTACAAGAAATAAATTTCGATTTCGAAAAGAGCTGTGGACGGCAGCCGATATTGACGCTTTGGGAGAACTGTTGTGTCAGTATGAGCACCGTTTTTCCCATCATAGTACAGACCTGGGACACGTTACAGTTGATCCGTTCCGCATAATATTCAAAAATGATGCGAGACCAGTCAAACAGAGACCGTACCGTCACTCTCCAGTATTGGCAGCGAAGATAAAAACAGAAATAGATAAACTAGTGCTGGCAGGACTACTGCGACGATCATACTCCAACTGGTCAAGTCCATTAGTAGTGATTGCGAAAGCCGATGGGAGGATTCGGATAACGTATAACTACGAGAAAGTCAACGAACAATCTGTCATTCCAGTCTTGCCACTACCAACGGTAGATGACCTTTTATCGGATTTAGGGGGAGCACATGTTTTCAGTACGATGGATTTAGTCAGCGGATTTTTCCAGTGTTCCATACACGAGGATTCCATACCCCTCACAGCAGTCTGCACGCAATCGGGGAATTGGGAGTGGACGGTCATGCCAATGGGACTTGCGTCGAGCCCAGGGTGGTTTCAATCGATCATGTGCCGAGTGTGTGAGGGTCTGGAACGAGTGCGATTATTTATAGACGATATCGTCTGTTTTTCGAAAAACGGCCAGGAACATATCAGAGATTTACGGAAAATTTTCGAGCGGCTGACCACTTTTGACTTGAAGTTAGCGCCGAAGAAAGCACACCTAGGAGTAAAAGTGGTGAAATTTTTGGGCCACAGAGTAACAGCAGAGGGGATAGCGCCTGACCCGGGAAAAGTAGAAGCACTAACGAAAATGCCAATGCCATCGAACGTTAGTCAGCTACGCTCACTGTTGGGAGCGATGAGCTATTACCGGAAATTTTTGCCGAAAATGGCGGCAGAAACAAAAAGCTTAAATTCATTGCTGAAAAAGGGTGTAAAATTTGAGTTCAAACTTGAACACATACAAATAGTACAGACCTTGCTAGGACAACTATCGAGCCCCAAAGTATTAGCTTTTCCGGATTTTGCGGCAGTAATCTCGGGTGACCGGTCATTTCAGTTAATCACAGACGCGTCCGCGGACGAATTAGGCGCAGTGATCGAGCAAGACCAGAGTGATGGTACGACTCGACCGATAAGCTTTTTGAGCAGGTCCACACTCCCAAACGAAAAAAATTGGAGTACCACGGAACTTGAGTGTGCAGCAATAGTTTGGGCAGTTAAGAAAAATCGCCAACTATTTTACGGTATACCATTTATCGTGGTGAGTGATCACCAACCGCTGAAAAACCTCGGGAGCTTGGCTACGAAAGTTAATAGAGTACAAAGGTGGTTTGATTTTTTGAGCGCATATAACTACAAAATGGTGTACAGACCGGGGAGGCTAAACGGAAATGCAGACCTTATGTCACGACTTACCACTGCCTGCAACAGCGGAAGATACCAGTGCTAACCTACGCCTGTCTGACCCATCGGATGTGGACGTTTATTTTGTAGGTGCAAGTGGAGTGCAGCCGCGACTGGGGAGAGGGAGAGACATCAGCCTGGGTGGGCTGGAGTGTCACACCGAGGGGAAGGGCATCAGCTTGGGTGGGCTGGAGTGTCGAACGAAGAGGAGAGGCATCAGCTTAGGTGGGCTGGAGTGTCAAACCGACGAAATTTTTAAGGTGGGGGAGAGAGAAGTAGAGCTGAGAAGAGCGCCGCGTACAACCGATGAAAAGGCGAAGCTATTATGGCAGCTGATGCAACATAACCGAGTGCGAATTCAATACCAGATGAGACGACCAGAAAGTCCGCGAGTGTATGCAATACGTGACGAGGAACCGTTGAGCGAACCTGACGATAAATTAGTAGTCAGCGGCCAGCTAGAGCCTGGTTTAATTTTACATGCATGTCCGATGACCGTGGAGGGTAGGGAGCTTTTGAGCTCAAAGTCAATACAGGACGTGGCAGTAATAAACCCAGACGGGGGAGGAGGTAGCGGTGTGGTAGGAGCCGGCGCAGAGGGACCTTTAGACACACCAGAAGAAGAGTGGGATAATGAAGCAGCGTGCGCGTTCGGTGAGAAATTATGCCAAAAGTCTGCAAGAGATTGGGCGGCGGCCCAGGTAAAAGATGACACGGCAAACGTAGTGATGACGTGCATAGAAAACGACAAATCGAGCAGTGAAATAACCGAAGAAGGCTTAGGTCCAGGTATGGATGTTAAGGAGGTCAAACGGTTGGTATCACAAGGGGAAATAATGGAACTGCCTAGCTCAAAAAAATTGCTGGTCCGACGGTTGTCGCGCGCCCCTGAAAACCGTCCGGACAGGAATCCCGGACAGTAGGATAGGCTGCTGGGAGATGAGCCGGTGAGGACCTATGTACCGCTGCTTTTGCGACCTTGGGTAATGGACTGTGCGCACAAGGAAGCTGTACACTTGGGAGAGAAGGTGACTCTTGGGTTACTGCAGAGATATTATTGGTGGATCGGTATGGCTGAGAGTGTAAAATGGTGGATCCGGAGATGCTATATAGTTGCCAGGCACGCAAAAACACCCGGAACACCGTGCGTTGGACACTGATATCCTTACCACTACCCAGTAGACCCGGACAGATGATATCGTTTGACCTTTTAGGACCCCTGCCGGTAACGGTGAAGGGGAACGAATACGTCTTTTTGGTAGTAGATTTATTTAGCCGTCACGCTGAGGCGTATGCAATTACTAAGGGAGAGAAAAACACGGAAGGTTGTGCAGCGAGGCTGGTCCACGACTATATTCCAAGGTGGGGTTGTCCACATACTTTTCTGTCAGATCGAGGTCCAGAATTTGTGTCTGTAG
>MEHQ01004557.1:0-14982 GCA_008828725.1 Saccharina japonica | reverse complement strand
TACGAGTCGAGCAGTGAAATAACCGAAGAAGGCTTAGGTCCAGGTATGGATGTTAAGGAGGTCAAACGGTTGGTATCACAAGGGGAAATAATGGAACTGCCTAGCTCAGAAAAATTGCTGGTCCGACGGTTGTCGCGCGCCCCTGAAAACCGTCCGGACAGGAATCCCGGACAGTAGGATAGGCTGCTGGGAGATGAGCCGGTGAGGACCTATGTACCGCTGCTTTTGCGACCTTGGGTAATGGACTGTGCGCACAAGGAAGCTGTACACTTGGGAGAGAAGGTGACTCTTGGGTTACTGCAGAGATATTATTGGTGGATCGGTATGGCTGAGAGTGTAAAATGGTGGATCCGGAGATGCTATATAGTTGCCAGGCACGCAAAAACACCCGGAACACGTGCGTTGGCACTGATATCCTTACCACTACCCAGTAGGCCCGGACAGATGATATCGTTTGACCTTTTAGGACCCCTGCCGGTAACGGTGAAGGGGAACGAATATGTCTTTTTGGTAGTAGGTTTATTTAGCCGTCACGCTGAGGCGTACGCAATTACTAAGGGAGAGAAAAACACGGAAGGTTGTGCAGCGAGGTTGGTCCACGACTATATTCCAAGGTGGGGTTGTCCACATACTTTTCTGTCAGATCGAGGTCCAGAATTTGTGTCAGTAGTGTGTCGAGGGGTTTTCAAGATGCTGGGCTCAGTGAAAAAGTATACAAGCTCATACCACCCCCAAACGAACGGCATGGTAGAAAGACTTAATCACACATTGTGCCAAATGTTGTCATATCTCATCGCGGACGACCAGAAAAATTGGGACGAAGTGTTGCTACACGCAATAGCTGCCCACAACAATAACGTGAGCAGGGGGATCGGCCTAGCTCCGAACGAAGTACACATAGGACGGTATCCGAGGTTACCGATGACTATATTAGAGGGTAGTGGCGTGAAAGGCCACCAGAGCGCAAAGAGAGACCAGCTTGATTATCTTGAGTTGGTGAGGGACAGGCAAGTGCGATCGTATAGATTAGTTCGAAGGAGGATAGACTAATAAAAGCGAAACACCAAGCCGCAAACGAAAAAATTGATGCAGCCATGAACAATCGAATGAAATTCGTAGCGGGAGATTGGGCGTGGGTATACGACGACCATAGCACGATAACGGGAGGAGGAAAACATGTGCACAAGCCAGCTGAGGGCAGCTCGGCCAGAAAATCGTTCGCATTAATTAGTAAGCTTGCCCATTGTTGGACCGGACCATACAAGGTGTTATGTGTAGGACCGGGAAAGACGGGTGATGGTAGAGAGGTGGGACCAAAGTTACTGTTGTTGGAGATACTAACAGATGAACCAGGTCGCGGGATAAATGCAAGGGTGTCGTACACCGGTGCAAGAAGTGTTAAAATCCRCACGAGGGAGCGACTGCACCGAATTTTTGCCATGGTCAATGAGCAACTACGTGCTGAACAAATACTCGGAGATTTCACCCCCGTTCCACCTGACAACCGACGACGTGACAGTAGAATTAGACACTCATCGTGTGACGCCGAGTACGTTAACCAAGCATCGACTGACTAGAGGACTAGGCGGAAAAGTTGCGGTGCAATATTATACGTACTGGGAAGGGTTAGAGAGACCCACGTGGGAACATGAGGAGGAATTACGCAGTATGAGAATTGCGTGATGGGATATTGGGCAGGAGAACCTGTGCAAGTCAGGGGGAAAACGCGAAGTATAGGCTGTACCGAGTAGAAATTCTAAGAGAGCCATTGCTCGTGCAAAAGGCGAGAGACACGTGCCTGCAGGATACTTTGTTTGCTGTGACACCCGAGAGAGCCGAGACTGTATACACCTGATATCGTTGGCTCGTACATTTATTCAATACGCCCATACAGGTTGGCAGCTGGCGAGAGTGGTCGGGATAGCGGAGGACGCGGAGAGCATTAGCCTTCCTCACACCATCAAAATGCTGGATTTGGCGAAGCAGTTCAACGTGAACCTATCACAAGAGACGTTGACAACTGTTGGAGAGGAGCCCGGAGACTGGTGCTGGCACGTACACCGGAGGACCAGAAGCGTCAAGAACTTCAAGCCATCGCTGGAGTAGATAGGACTGGGGGGGGGGTTGATACAATATTGGGCAGGGATGGAGGTTTTAACTACAGTATTGACGTAACAGTCGGTACAGAAACCAATGGGGTTGAAACTATTGGGCAGGGATGGAGGTTTTAACTACAGTATTGACGTAACAGTCGTACAGAAACTAGGGGTTGATACTGTATTGGGCAGGGATGGGGGTTTTAACTACAGTATTGACGTACAGTCGGTACAGAAACCAATGGGGTTGATACGAAAAGGTACTGTTGAGAAATTAGATACACAAAATTTTATTTTGTAGACGAGATTTTTTTTGCAGTCAATTTTTCAGATGATTTTTTTTTCGGAGTTATGAGTCAATTTGGTATACTTGCACGTTAACCGTAGAATTGCTGGCGAGCAATATCACGTACGAGTAGTTGTTCCACTGCACGCCTTAAGAAATGGCGACAGTGGAGCAAGGTGGGCTATTGAGGTGATATTGGGTTTATGGAGTATTTCGAGGCGTTACATAGTAGGGACTAGGGGATGAGTCAGTCTCCCAGTAAGCAGGTAGCAGGCTATCCTGCTGAGAGACGACTGCTAGCCACTGCGGTAAGAGTAACTAACGTACAGAGCGTGATAAGACTGCTGTTAGACTAACAATACTGAGGTAAAGCTGCCAGACAGTTGACGAGTATATGATTGGACAGAGAGTTGAGTAGTCAGAGACTACTCGAGTACGAGTAAGAAGGACGTTATTTGCTGTGCTCGCTGTGCTTGAGACGTAGACCTGTGGGTTGATGATCTACAACTGCTAGGAGAATGCGGGTAGTTTAACGTAGGAGAACGCGTGCGTGCACGACTCTTGCAGAGTATCTGATAGATCTACTGTAGGAGCGGACGTAGAATTATAGTGACGAGAAGAGTAGGCTGTCACAGCCCCTCTTTCAGTCTGGGAACTTGCTTCCATCCTGCTGCGGCGATAATAAAAGACCAATTTCTTCTTCTTTCTTTCTCCTTGACCTGAACTACTGTCTCTGCCATTCCGAACCAACTAAACTCTGAGGGCATCCCCTTCGGTCTGAGATCACGAGAGACTACCAAAGTCTCTTTCCATCACAATATTGTGGTGGAAACGTGGAAACCGACTTTCCCTACAATATGTGGACATTCCTAGCCCACAACCCACACATTCCTAACCTTAGCCGACCGAAACCGACCGACTTTTTCGACCAAAACCCGAAAAACCGACCGAGCCTTTTTCGTTTTGGGTTCACAACACTGGGTCATCACATGACACCAACATATGTCCACCAAACCCTTCGAAACATTGATCATTTGGCTGGTTTCGCCGAGAAAATGACCGAGAAGTGTTCGGTTCGGTTCGGTTCGGTTTCGTTTTTTATTTTAATCCGACCGAAATCGATCGACATTTTCGACCAATAAAAAAAAAACGGAAAACGAAAAACCGACCGAGCCTTTTTTATTTTTGGCTCACAACACTACTAAATAATGGGGGTACACAATACGGGCCTACATGAATAGCAAACACAAGCGAAGCCAGCAACCCACGTACTCCGTTGTAGTCTACCAGGTAGTGCTTACGAGCTGCATCGAACTCTTATTTTTTTGTCTTGCTGGCGTCGGTAATCCACAAACTCCTCAGAAACACAAAATGCCGAGACCTCTCGTATATATATTTCCTGTACTTTTACGTACATCCTCTGCCATATCATACCTGCACGTTTTTCAGGTTCCTGGCCTCAACCGCGGTGAGGAAGAGGAACTTGAACGGCGTCGCATCCTGCATCGCGCTCGTGCCTCGTGCAATCAACGCTTTCTTGATTTGATCCCTCTTGTGCTGTGCTTGCTGCTGCTGCTGCTGCTGTGCTCGTGGGCGCGTGGTGTGTACCGGTAGGGTGTAGGCGCGGAGTTATCCCCCTCTGGTGCGCTCGGCTCTGATGGATGTACGGTAGACGTGTTTGAGTGATGAGTGATGAGTGATGAGTGATGGGTGAGTGACGGTCGGACATTGAATCGATAAAATATTAAATAAAATTATTATAAATACGTCAGCTGTGAGTTCAACCGATTGAATAGTAGATACTCAACTATTGCAAAAAAAAAACGCCATCTCTCATCACAGCGAACTGCTTGCTGGTGTTCGTCCGGTAGGATATTTCCGGGAATTTCACAGGTCACTATTAATATTAATAATAGTGTGGTAATGATTGGGGTTAGGGTTAGGGTTAGGTTCGAAGTAGGGGGTCTACGCCCGTACCTTGATTCAGCGTGTTACCGGACGATCTGTTAGTAGTCTGCTGGTTGGTGTATGATGGGTGAAATCTCAGATTTGCAAGACGAGACGTCAGTTCTGTGCAGCATGTTGTAAGACAAGAACCGGTATATGGGTTGTGCGTGACATCATGTTGCATCGTGCATAATATACCTATGATGTACTATTAATAGTGGAGGACAGGTTTAGGTCTCCATACTCCATAGTACCAGGTACCTTGTATATGATAAGCATATGCCTGCCTGGGGTATATGTTACCTGGTCTCGCCTGGTATGCACAAGTATTCATATGTTGTATCGTCAAGGCTAGAATTATTGTACTCGAAGTACTGGAGGTCAGAGACCCCCTTAGATGTTACCACAGGCGGATGCTACGATACTCGTAGAGGGCCAGAGGGTCAACAGTCAACACCACCATTCCATAGAATCAGAATGGGGTTTCGGTTCTCAAATTATGTTGATCAACAACTGACTGCAACAGCAGTAGTAGCAGTACCGTACTTGCTGTTGTTGTGTTGTTGATACGGCGTCCTATGATATAATACGATAACAGACCACCAGTACGTATAACATAATACCTGACTCGAGGCACCGCCGTGCATAGGCACCGCCGTGCACGGCATGCAAACTATACCATAACTAACTGTGGTATCAATGCAGTACCAGGTACAAAGTACAAGACACCTGATGATAAGAAACAGGCTATTGTGGGGCGGAGCCCCTGGCAGGTTCTCTCTTATGTGGTTGTGGTGTGGAGGACACACCGAGGTGGGTTGATGTCTCGGGGGTCTTCACGGAACGGAGTGGACAACCTCTGGTTGACCTTGAACTTGTGTGTAATGAGGCGGTACTGTCTAGGGGAAGGGGACCTGGTATCCACACTACAGTATGATAATAAGAAAGTCACGCTGAGATTTAGAGGAAAATAAGAAATTCGAGAGTCGTTATATTGAAATTAGGGCAGATTTCACCATCCTGCCCTGTTTCTTATTACTGTTTTGTAGGTGTCTCATATGATACTATATACAGCGGCAACCGAAGACTCGTCAGGAGCGTTTGGACGTTTGGACACACAGCAGCAGTCGTATACTGCCTGTACTAGCATCGGCATACGTACTGCTCGTACTCTTCTGGTTGTTCCATACTGGCACGACGTCGTATGTGGTTACGTACGTATGATACCAGCTATATGTAGCAGCAGTTTTCGCTGTGTCCTTTGTTGCCTTTGTCGCAAGCCGACGAGGAACACCAAGAAATAACAGCACAGCCACGGCACAGCACAGCACAGCACAGCACAGCACCGCACAGCACAACACAGCACAGCACAGCACAGCACAGCACAGCACAGCACAGCACAGCACAGCACAGCACAGCACAGCACAGCACAGCAGAGCACAGCAGTCCACACACCGCCACCCACATTGGCACACGCAATCTTCTGCCAACCTCTCTACTCTGCAGACAGACGCGGGGTCCAAGCGAGGCAAACAAGATTGCCTGCTTTCCATCCATGAAGGCAGACGGCCTGCTCTTTGCACGCTGCCCCTGACCCACACGAACCCCCCGACCCCCCCCCCCCCTGCCCTGAGATTCTTGATTGCCGACAGGGTGGTGGAGACTCTAATAAGAGTACGTCGTACACCTATTTGATTGTATGAAAAAATAGAGTACATTCGCAGGGAAGGCAAAGTACTACTCGTACTGCTGTGTACTTGGAAGCTCGGAAGACTGGTTGTTCGTATATATACGATGGGAGATTGTGTGCCCCCAACACAAGACTATGCAAAGAATAAACTTCAAGCCTCTATGCTTCCGTCAAGATATACCGTTGAAGCTGGGTGTTCACTGCTGCTGTACCCTTGGGCTTGCGTCGCTCTCGCGGAGACGGCTCCCGGGTCGAGACGAGATGAGTATCACAATCAGCGGCGGGCGCACCAAAACATCCCCCTCGTATACTTTCTTCTACATGATTTTGCTCTCTTTCCTCCTTTCATACCTCTGGCTTTCTTTATTTGCCCAAAACATCAAACACACATCGCTCACATCTGGTTATTATACAGCACGTCACAGCCCCGCCCCGCACGCTACGGCCACCGCACCGCACAGTCCTCACCTTCTCAGGCAGGGGTGGCTTCCTCTCAGGCTAGGGCGCAGTAAGGTATATACTCTCTCCACGAGTCAGGATTGTCACACCTCTTCCAGATAGATGATGAACGAGTCGGAGTGGCTGCAGCGAGAAGGAAGGCGAGAAGAATGATCGGATTCGAGAAAGAAAAAAAAACACGGGCGAATACGATGGCGACACATCACACAGACGACACGTTCGTAGAGGGGGCAAGTGAGTTTGATCGTAAATATAAGGTACACTTTGATATTTTTTAGTAAATCACCATGCTCTTTATATTTACGACCACCGCGGTATGACCTTCCCAGAAACGAAATCGAACCAGAAAGAACAGAACCAGGAGAAAGACGACGAGAAGACGACGAGAAGAAGCGGAGAAGAGGTCGACGGTTCCATCAAAAACCCCGAAAAACGAAAAACCTTTAAACGAATAGACCCTGTGGTTCCTAACTGCCTCGGCCTTTTCCTGTGTGATTGATTGGTGCGAGGATCTCTCGGACTTTGTCCGCTCCGCTCTCACGTTGGGTTTCGAGAAGACCGACCGGATTATCGTCACCAACCTGTCTGTCCGGGCGCCGGCCTCGCCTATGAGTACGTATATCATACGTACGTACGCAGTACGCAATATCATGCAGCAGTGCAGCAGTACCCGTCACGAGGAATGACATAAATAATAGGAAACGGCGCATCACGCGCAGCTGCAAATAATGTTGAGAGTGTCGACAGGAGAACCTTGCATGGAGAAAGCTATTTTTTTACTATCTATGTTAAACGAGGCAAAGACCGATGGGCCCATCGGCCCGTTGGCCCGTTTGAAAAAAAGCTGAACCGTGAGAACATTTTTCTTGAGGAACGATGATGGCGGCCGTTGCGCGCTTTCCCTCTCGCACTCTCTCGTATCCAAAATATTGTACCATCAAAATTACCGTAAAACAGTGGCCACCAGCAGTGTACGATACACATTTTATACGAATCCATCCCTGCGTCTGATGCGATCGATGCTAACCTCTCTCTCTGCTGTGCGGGAGCCCATAATGTGTTCACATTCCTACACGCTCGTACTTTGGTACTACGTACTGTTTGTGTACATATCATACATTACACGCGTCAGGTATGATACATACGAAAAGACACAATGCGCACTCATCCAGCGTGCTCTGCTATGATGGTACGCGTACGAGTACTTACTACTACTATTACTACTGCTGTACCGCGGTCGGTGTGCATTTTGTATGTGCAGCACCTGTATGTATGCAATACGTATCATAAATAACTTCCAGTACGTGCAGTCTTTCAAGGGTTTTTCGTTGGCCTGCGGGAAAATCCGCTCTCCTTTTCCACGGATCTACATTATTTGACTTTTTGGTGGCACGTGTCGCGACACGTGTCGCGACATGCCGCGACACGCCACGGACGCTGCCGCGGCACGCCGCGACACGTAGGGTTAGGGTTAGGGTTAGCGACACTCGCCGCGACACTCCCCGCAACACTCGCCGCGACACGTCGTGGGGTGTCGCGACATGCCACGACACGTGCCACGAAAGAGTCAAATAATGTACATCCCTCTCCTTTTCTCCCTCTTGATTCAGACTCTCTCGGCTCCTGCCTACTTATTGCTCTTAATATACTGTAGTACGGTATCCCATCCGTATGATTTTGGTAAGAACTCCCCCCCATTCCCGCTCGGCGATAGTTGAGTATTTCTGTAAGGATCCAGCCTATACAGCCGGATTTTAAGTAAGTATACACGATGGTCATAGAAAGCGAAGTGAATGTATGCCGTGCATTTAGCCAGGAGCTCCCTGGTTGCTCGTAAACACCAGCTCGTGCTACGCGTAAAGGGCGCTAGGGCGTGTACAGTAATACGAATGCCTCCCTTTCTTTTGTAGAAGCCTCTCGTAGAGCCCCGGAGTAGGAATGCGGGGACGTGTATAGTCTGATACATGAAAAACGTAGCATATTGTACTTTCCGCATCGGGAACCGTATAAATGTAGCGAGATGCTATCATAGAGCAAGGCATGTTGTCCTGGGCTTTTTTTTAGTTTATACAGGATAAACCACTGAGCCACTCAGTGAGCGCTGACTGAGTAGAGCAGTAGGTTATATCCCTTCGGCCCGATAGAAAAGTGTGCTACACTATTATTACAATATTTGGGTAATTATATTCGCACTTGCGTCGACGGCAGTTATTACGTATAATATCATGGCTGTGGTGATTTGTCGGCTAATGGCGTTGGGTCTGAGGTATATCGACACCGTAATCCACGGCAGGCAGCCGAACATTGGGTTATTCCCATATGGCAGCCGCTTGACGACGGCGCGTCCAAATCGCTACGTAAAAGTTCGGAGACGGAAGAAGGGGCGGGGCGCATGCCCGAGAAAGCGACGACGATAAAAAGAGGCGAGGCCCGGGGGCACAACCAAAACCAAAGCACGGTTGGCCCTGGCTACGCGCAAGGGCAAGACAGGAGTGCCTGGAGACTGAAGTCTATGATGCATCCGTTGGAGTTAGAGGGTTGAACAATGAGCGCAGGAGGGTACGATCCAAACGCAACTAACTATTATGTACTAAACGGCGTTGCTATGAATGAAACATACGCTGGACGGTGGGCGCGAGAAGAACGCCGTCCGAACCGGCGACAGCGGAACCGCTACGTGCGGACAGAGAGGGTACGTAGGAGGTCATCTTTCCCACCGCAACTTTGTTTTACACTATTAATGGGGCAAGAGCCTAGACGCGCTCGGGAAAAACGTCCTTCTGACCGATACCAATACCGACACCGAAGCCGTATGTCATCCGGATGATCACAACAAACCTGGAGCCGTAAGGAAGGGTGCAACGAGCAAACTGCGATATCGTCGCTGGCAAGTACCACATCCTCACCAAGTCCTCACCACGATCCCAAGATAAAGCGTTGTTGAACGCTTACCAAAACATGATCTCCCTCTCTTGGGGAATCCTTTGTCGTTTTATGCGAGCATCTACAGTAGACCCACAAACGCCACCCCATTCGACCTATCCTTGAGTAGGTTTAACGCTTTCGTCAATGAGCGCTCAGAGGCATGCTACGGTAGCCTGCATGCAGGTGCACCATGTTTTCCTGAGGGTGATTACTTGAGTCCTATACCTGCAGTAGCCTGCACACTGATTTTGGAGGGAAATAAAAATCGCTACCCGATGAAAAATCCCAGGTACACCTGAGTATAAAATGAGACATTCTGCAACATAAGGATTATTTGTTTTTCTCGCGATTTTGGGTTAAGAAGCCCCCGTCATTCAGAAAACGGTTCAGCCAAAAAAAGTTCTACGTCTAGCGTAGCACGCGTCCTCATCATTGATGGATTCCACCTCGAGACAGTCCTCCTCAAATCCTGTCGCGATGGGCTCCTAGCCTTTCCGGTCGAACGCCACGTTGGTTGTTCCTCTCTCGCGCGTTTTGTTCCATCTATACCCTACTGTAGTGCAACAAAATTCCTACCACTCCGCCGCTTTGAAAGCTCTGCCGTGCTTTAGGGACACGCCGAGATGCTTGTTGCTTCTGCTGGTGAACTCCCCCTACACACACACCACACATATTTCCGGTTCGTCGGGACGACAATCATATTCCTCTTCTGCCTCCGACTTCCGACCCTAGACCTCAAATATCCAATATAACTCCCTCTCGCGGCTATCTATATTTTAGCCGAAATGCTGAGTGCGTTCCGTGTGTTTCTGTGCGTCTGTAACGTCCAGGAGTGTCTTGGAGCCCTACTCGGCATGACGCCACAAGGTGTGGCTCTCTCCTGTCATACTCTGAGGGTGTTGACCCTGTTTGTGACCTATACTGTTCGTGCATCTGAAGGCGAGAGTGTCAACGGGCGTTGAGCATACCCACGGCGGCTACTTCTTTCCCCCGGCTCAGGACGTAGCCCTTTCCGGATGTACATTCTCTGGCTTTTTCGTGACATTCCGCGGCATTCCGTGGGCAATGCCGCGGCAAGGTCCACGGAAAGGTCCACGGCAACCCTCGCGGCATGTCACGGTAAGGCCAGCGGTAACTACGGCACGCCACGGCAAGACCCTCGGCAATATCCACGGCCAAGTCCCGCGGCAGGTACCGCAGTATCAACCGCGGCAAGTCCCGCGCCATGTACCGCGGCAGGCCTCGCGGCAAGTACCGCGGTTTTTGCCGCGGCAGGTACCACGGCAAGGTACCACAGCAAGACCCGCGGAACGATCTGTGGAAACACCCGCAGAAAGGCTCGCGGAAACACCCGCGGAACCACCTGCGGAAAAACCCGCGGCAAGGCCCAATGGGAACAGGAACAGGGTGCCAGGCGGGCCTTCGGCGGCTCCTACGGAGGGCTAATTCTATTTCTGCACCTTGTGGGGGGGAGCAGGGTGCGAAATGAGATGTGCCCAATACGAGATCAAAGTACCAAGGGAGAACAGGGCAACAGGTGTGGTCTTACCGTGGGGCTTGCCGCTGGTGTCGCTGTGGGCATTGCCGCGGTACTTGCCGTGGGCCTTGTCGTGGGTCTTGTCTTGGCTCTTGCCGCGGCTCTTGCCACGGGTCTTACCGAGAGGTTTGCCGTGGAAAATTCCGTGGGTCTTGCCATGGGGTTTGCCGTGGACATTGCCGTGGGTCTTGCGGTGGGATGCTATGGCAAGTCCCACGGCAATATCTGCGGGCGCAACCGTGGCACGTCCCGTGGCAGATGGAAACCCGTGGGCCTTGCCGCGGACTGCCGTGGGCACTGCCACGAATAAGCCAATTAATGTGCATCTGTGCCTTTTTGCTGTCGTGTGCATCGCCCGCTCTGCCCATCAGGATATGCTTTCAGCAATCTTCTTCGCTCATTCCGGGTCGCTCTTTCCCTCCGCTCTGCTAATAATATAATCTCCTTCGCCTGGCTCTGTTTTCGAACATGCCGGGGGCAGCATTCCTAACACGCCTCAGCATGCGCCCCCTCCCTGTGGCCCGCTGTGGCGCGTATTCTCACGTGGGTCCTCCTTCAGTGTGCGTAGTAAACCCTTCCTTGCGCAGGCATTATGCTGAATGCTACGTGGGGAAAACCCGCGATGTCGCCGACTCTTGCCGCCGGCGCGGCAGGTCCACGAACGCAGACAAAGTTAGGAAACTATTCACAGCAACATCCTCTTTCCGCTCCGGCACTTCCTGAGATCCTCGCAGGCCAACAAGCTCTCCATTCTGGCAAGGAGCAGTTAAATGGAAGGGAGGAGGGAGTGTAAACCGCAATGCCAGTAGGTACAAGATTACAGTGGACATATATAGGTACGCACGCGTATTGGTACAAGTATACTGCTACAGCTGTAGAAAAGTGCTAGAAACAGGGGTTATTCTGGTCCAGTCTGGATTTTTTTACGGGGCCCCTTCGGGGGGCATTGCTTGCTGTAGTTTAAAAGCCAACCGTATACTCGTATACGAGTGGACTATTTATTTATCTCCTTGCTACTGTACAGTAGTACTGCAGCAATCCCAGCCTGTCTTCTTTCTTTAGTGCTCGCTTTCTGCATAGGCGTTCAATACTGCGGGGTTGCGGGTACAATGTTGCCGCACCAGCGTGCGTGACACGAACACGACCACACCCACCACCCACCACATCACCCAAAAAACAGAAGAAACGCCAACCAACAGGACGATGTGAGGGAACTAGTGTAAGGGGTCAGGGTATCCCTAGCCAGGTCAGCCTATGGAACGGGTACTCGTTGGTACTCACGTGTGTTGTTTGCTTAGATTTAGAAGAAGAGCAGGTGTATTCCCTTTGCGTGATGAAAGACTGAAAAGGCAGGTGAGATGGCCAAAGGCCATCTGGGAACCATCCCCGGTTCCCACATAAGATACGCCTCCCAAGTACTACCAATACGGTTCTTATACCTGATACCAGGTATTTATCAAACGTTTCCACATCATACCAGCAGTACCATAACACTAGCCCACTCTGATGAGCCGTATATGCAGAAATATGACAAATTCGTGGAAACCCCGATTCCAGGAGCTAAAACATGAGTCGAAGATGCGGCTCCTCAAAACCCACTCCCACACCTCTGAACGGCAAGGTTACGAAGCCGAGCAAGGAACGTCAAAAAGAAGAAACGTTGGAACCGAAAATCCTGCAGTCTGTACATTAACTGCCCCCCCGGCTCGAGAGCGGGGGCTCGGTAGAACTGATAAGACTGAAAAACTAGACACTTGAAAACAAATCCCCGAAACCCGGCCCAAAACATCCAGAAAGCGTGTCCTGAGCCACAAGTTAGTGGCTCGATTATCCAGACCCGCCCCGGCATTGAGCGGGGGGGGGGGTCGGCAGGACGAATTACGCTAAAACTACCCCCAAATCCGCCCCAGAAAAAATATCAGAAAGTGGTAGGCGATACTGAGAAGAAAAACAGTCCGAACCGAAAACTCGCAAAACGTCGCAAATACAAACTACAAAGAGGTTCCGCCCCAATCCCCTGAAACATGAGAAAATAATCGAGCGCAGCGGCGACGCGAAAAATTCAGCTGTCCACTGCTCGTCTCGTGATTCATCTACGTTACGCTGAATCCCCCGCGTAAACGCGCTAGCTAAATGAACTTGTAGACACCAAGAACCCCGTACAGCTCTTGTTGAAGTCGTGTAGCGCGCCGGAGAAAGAGGAAGCTTGATCGGTCCTGGGTCATCCAAAATCGAACGAAGTAAACTCCGTCCGTTGGTGTAGTCGCGCCGATTTTCCCGAGCCACCACAGACCGTCGTCGCCCTTGTACCAGAAGTGGGCCCCGTTGGGAAGCACGGTGGCACTGTACCGGCGAAGCCATTCGGCGTGCGGTACACAACCATAGCCGGGGGCCAGGAACCGTTCGCCGTTATCCGAGAAAGCTCCCGTTGGGCAGCGCCAATCCTCATTCGACGCTACAGGCGGTTGGTTTGGCGGTGCTGGTTTGGGGTGCCGGCCCAGTATCGCAAAATTTCCCGGCGAGAGTGTCGGAGATCCATTTCCCGTTCCCAAGACGGGCGAGACAGTCCCGTCCAGTGCGTCTCGTACATCACCGCGATGACACCACCTCTGCCCCGAACTGACTGGTATCCCGTAATTTTCTCCACTTCGAGACGTTGGAGAGGAGTGGAAACGTCGTCTCTCGGTGACGTGGYTAAGGGGGGGATTTCTTGGAGAAGTTGTTGAGGAGCGTATTGCGTCAACCCCGCAGGCAAATACTTTTGGATGTCGCCGTGGTCGTGGGGGTTGGCACAGGGCTTGCAGCGCTGTACCGACACGCGTTGYGAGCATCAGCGCCGGGCATGTCGGAGGGTAGGTCCAGGTATAGGAGCTTAGCTCCCGAGAGGAGATTTGTCTGGGGTGTCTGCGGAGGAGCAGGGGCCGACTGCTAGGATTTTGTAGGCCCCGTCCAGTTCAGCGACAGCTTGGCCTTGAGGACCTTGGCGCCGTGTCTGTCTTGGCCCCTGACGAATAGGTGGCTGCCGTATTGTACACCCACGCGCCAGCCGCCAGTGATGAATTTGGGGACCGGACGCAAGGCGTCGGAGAGGGCGGAGTTGAGCCGGTTCACACGAGCAACCGTGAGGGCGTGGTGTTCGCGAACGATGTCGTACGCGCGCTGCTGGCGGTCCGTCGCCAAGTCGCCAGTAGCGCGCTGCGGAATCACCGAACTGTAGTTCGGCAGCTGCACTGAGGGCATCCAAGTCCGTCTCTGCGACAGACGGTATGCCAGCGGGCGTCGGAAGTCTTAAAAGAGGAGTCCCTTCAGGCTCGGCGCAGTCGCGGTCGGACGGAATGGGTACCGTCGGGACAGGAGGCGGCCGGAGCGGGGCCGATGACGACGGCCGAAAGGCGGTCGTGGCCGAGGGGCTCGCGGCGGGGGGGTAGCCCGCCGGGCAACTGGTTGAGGGGCCCCGCACGGGCCCAAAACCATAGCCAACAGCAGGTGGTGCGGCGCCCGTGGCAGCGGCTGTTCTTCGACGCATTCTGGTGGAAATGCGGCCCGAGGGCGGCAAAACCGTCAGAGGCCGCCGGTTTTTCGGACGGTGGAGGGGCGGACGCGGCCGGATCTGTGACGCGGCGGAATCAGCTCCCTGTGGAGTGCTCGTCGGGAGAGGAGCATGCTGGGCGAACGTTGTCACCTCAGCGAGGGCTTCTGCAGAGCCCGTGCCGCCCTGCTAAGGGTACGGCAAAAACCGAAGCGAAAGCGGTGTTGGCGGCAGGTGAAAATTCCCCACGGGCCGGACGACTATCGACAGTGGCGACGGAAGCACGATACACGAGCGACGAATCTCCCCGAAGGAGCAGAGAGCTCGTCAATCCTCGTACGTGGCCCGTGTGTGCGGAAATCGCGAAATCTGAGAGAGGTGAAGGGTAGCCCACCCTAAAACCCCACTATGGGGCCGGGCACCAGCCCACCCAAGCCGACGCCAGGGGTTGGTGAAGAGCGATGACGAGCCCGCAGGCTCGGGATGAGGAAGATGTCATCGTCCTCGGCAGGG